>JAUDYJ010000006.1:22988023-23430523 GCA_030761175.1 Masticophis lateralis
ATAGGCTCACAGAAACCTAATTTTAGAACTTCATGATTTAAGATGCCAGGAGTAAAAAATGTTCAACCTAGCAAATAATATCCCAGATATTTTTATTTGTTCAATTTATTTCATTTAGGCAATATCCTTGTGCCAGTTTTGAATCACACTTGCCAGTGCACAGTTTGGGTGTCCTACTAGACTCATGACTCTTGGTTGTGGATCAGGTGGCAGTTGTGACTAGGAGGGCCTTTGCACAGCTTTGGGATGTGCCCCAGTTGTGTCTGTTCCTGGATCAAGAGGCTCTGCTCAGTCACTCATATGCCCATCATGTACAGACTGGACCATTGTAATGTGTTCTACATGAGCTATCTTTGAAGAGCCACCATACTTCACAAGATTGTTGTTGTGAGGGAAACAGGAGGAAGGAGGAGTATAAGATATATTTGCCACCTTGAGTTGTTTATATGTATATATAAAATTAAGGCAGGATATTAAATAAATAAAAAATAAACAAACAAATTAGAAGCTTCAGCTGATGCCATATTCAACAGTAGGGCAGTTATGTGCACTCCTAGAATGACACATACAGGTAGTCCTTGAGGTACGACAGGCCATTTAATGATCATTCAAAGTTACAATACCTCCCCCCCCCCAAATGCTACATACATATCCATTTTCAAGTAACCTCTGCAGTGCCCCATGATTATTCACTTTTATGACTGACCACAGAGATTCTGTGGCATGCCCATCCACCTATTTCCCCTCATCCTGCCCTGCTGGGTGCCCAAAGGCATTGGGTCTACATTACCACCCTACTGGATTTCACACCCTCCTCCCCAACCACCCCAGTCACCAGTTGTTCACTTGCCTTTTGAAGATATCCAGAGCTCAGGAAGCTGAAGCTCTGGATAGCTTTGAAAGGTGAGTGTGCGACTGTGATGGAATGGAGTAGGAGAAGGCCTATAGGGCTTGGGGAACCCAAGAGGCAGGAAGCAGAGCACAGGATATCTTAGAGGGTGGGGGAGGCCTTGGGGGGTCCAATGCAGGTGGTTTGTATCTGCATTAGGCCTCCCATGGTCTCCCCTATCCCTGAGTAACCCCATGGGTTTTAATGAATGCACTGGGGAGCACAGAGAGGGGGAAATGATTAATGATACAGTTCATTTAACGTAGATTTGAACTTCCAACAGTAATGGACAGCTCCATCAGTGTTTTAAGTCAAGGACTATCTGTATTACAGCTTTGATGTTACATTGGTCCAGTTTCCTTCTCGGTCCAATTCAAGTTGATGGTTTTAAAATTTAAAGCCCTTTATGACATGGGACTGGGCCATATGAGGGACCTTCTCTCCCCAATTTATCAACCTGGCCCATTAGATCTGGCAAAGAGCATGCTATGAATACCATCTGCCAGGGAGCTATATTTGGTGGGTTCCAGGTGGTGGGCATTCTCTGCCATGGTGCTAGCCTTTTGGAACAACCCCCCCCCCCCCCAAAAAAAATTTGGTCAGCTCCATCCCTTTTGATGTTCTGGAAGATTCTTAAGATTTGGTTATGCCTAGGGAACTGAAGATTTGTTAGATAGCTCCTCTACTAAGGTGTCACTCCTTCTGTAATTGGGGATTTTAATAAAATTTAGTTTTAATTAATCTCTATTTTAATGCCGATTTGCATAATTTTTAAATGACTATTTGTATGTTTTTAATTGATTATTGTATACTGCCCAGAGCACTTCTTATGAGATGACATAAATTTAATGAATAGATAAAATAAAAATAACTTCCAAGTTTACTCACGTTCTGCAATGTGCTGCACTGGAAAGCCCAGGTAAAAACTGAACTCCACCACAGACAGGTTTCTTAGCAGTTCACTAACTTCAGACCCATTCAGGAATCCACGCTTCTCTCGAACGGCAAATACAATTTGCACAGGGCCTTGCCGAAACACTGCTTTAGGCTGATCCAGAGTTATATTTAGTATCTGAAAAGACCATGTTAGAAGGAACTTTTGAAAGCATTTCAACATGTAGCCAGCATAATCATCATCAACATCTCTATGGTTAGTACCACCGTAAAAATTCAGCATTGGGGGAAAGCAGAGGAAAGAGTACACAAGAGAAGTACACAGTTTCCATTTCAGGAGATGCTTGTCTCACCTGCACAGTGAAGTTGGAAATGTCCTGATGATGCTTTCTCACCTCTTCAAAGGCAAACCTCAGTCCTTTTTCAATGCGCTGGCTGAAGTTACAGAACCCAATGTCAATACTTCGAGGTACAAATTGAAGGACTAGAAGTAGAAAATTAAATGTTTGTGTTACTAGATTTAAGTTTAGTACCGTATTTTTCAGAATATAAGACACACCTTTTTCCCCCCTAAAAGAGGCTGAAAATTTGGGTGCATTTTATACTGTGAATATAGCTTTTTTGAAGCTTTTTTTCAGCCCTAATGAGGTGCTAACGAGGCACTAGCAAGCGATCTTCCCTCAACTCTCTGCTGTGCTTTAACAAGGCGCTAGTGACAGACGCTAGTGAGTGAACATCTCCATGCTTTGCTCTGACTCTCAGATGTTCTTTAGAACCCTTTTTTCAGCCCTAACTAGGCGCTAGCTGAGTGAAGCAATTTCCTTTGCCTGCTTTTCTCATTGCTGCTTCCTCTCAGCTGTGCCTTAGAAGCTGTTTATTATCCCCAAGCAGGGGATACAAAACCAGCAAACTAATGTGCTGAAGCTGACCAGACTAAGGATGCTAGCCAGATGAATACCTGGTAGACAGGTATTTTTTTTTTCCTATTTTCTTCCCCAAAAACTAAGCTGTGCCTTATACTCCGGTGCGTCTTATACTCTGAAAAGTACGGTAATTCTGGCTAGAGATGACAAGGCTTGAATGGGAAATCTATTGTAAGGTTGGAAGGCAGGAGCAGTCTTTAGCCCCAATGACCTATTTCATACATCAGGGTTACATCATGATTTAATGGGAAAAAATCTACAAACGGTTGGATCTGCATAACATTCAAAATAATACACCATGATTTATAATCTGCAATGGCTGAGTTCATACAACATGCTAGCCAAAATCCAACATACCACATTCTGGTTTAGTATTTTATGGAAATCCAAGCAATATCAATACTTTATTTGGTATTCCAATTCTATAATTCACCCCTCAAGTAAAATCTAGCAACACAGTTTTTATTTATCTAATTTATGTCACCTAGTCATGTACATAAGATAATGAATACTAATAGCCAATCTAATGCAAGATATTATAGACTCATCCTCATTTCTCTCTAGCATCTTGCTATATCTATACTAACGCTATACTAATGCTTATACCTCTGCATCTCCTTCCACTGATTTTTTCAGTCATGCTTGTATTATCCATTAGGGACAAAAGAATGCCCTGGGCTAATGAAGCCTTTGGGACCTCCCAATGTTGTTAAAAAGATCATCACCAGGTGAATGAAAATTGAAGAAGCTGAACTAATATATAGGAGCTCACCTTGGAGGAAATAACTTCTATTCTCCATTTTTCATTTATACACTGATTTTTCTACCAATAGCAGGAGATCTAAATAATATTATTTTTGAACAGATGCACACATCTTAGATTTGAAGTGTATTAATCCTAAATCGTGCTTCAAATGTCTTCCCTTCAACAAATCTTGGATCACTAAAAGTCCATGATTCTTTATCAGCACAGAATCAGTACAAAGATGATGGGGCTTACCAGTTTGCACTCGGAACTGAAGAGCAGGAGCAGGAAGAGATGGTTGCAGTGATGAAATGAGAGGTGTTTCACCATAAAGAAGGCTGCTGTTCACCAATACATTGATGACAGCAATTGCCGTGTAAACAAAAGGCCCCGACGTCACCAGAAAAGAGAATTTGGGAGAAAGCGTATACACCTATATTAAAAATAAGAGAGTTTTAAATCCCTAAAAGTAGCACTATTTTCTGCACCACATCATCTTTTAAATAGAAAGATTTCTGTGCACTACTTGTGGTAATGAATGTCTTCAGCCACTATTAGCGTATGATGAGAACATGACAGAAGAGAAGTAAACACACAATCCACATAATTTTATACAAAACTTCTACAGGGGTATGGCAGTGGTCTCATAACCAGATGTCCAATTCAGTTATCCTAGTGATCGCCTCTGGCACTGGTTTGGGCAGTTCTTCTAGAGAACACATGTCATGGGCAATCTTGCACAATATGTTTAATAGTTTGCATATCAGCACCACAATCACAACAAGGGGAATCTTTCCATCCCAACTGAAGCAGAGGCACTTCTTCCAGTATCACACCAAATTTTGTTCAATATCAACCAGACAGAGAGAGGCAGGTTAAAACCAGGTGGTTTGAGAGAGAGATCACTAATGGTCAGGCCACAAGAAGGTACTTTGGACCATTCCTCTCCCCAGACATTCTCGGGATTAAACTGGGTAGATGTTAAGCAAACAGCTTTTTTCCATGGTGGCCTACAAGATTTCAATCTTTTGATGGGCTGAGCATTGTCCTGGTGAATAGGGAAGGCCTTGTTGTACAGCATCTTTGAACATACCGGGATGAGAGCTTGTTGTCTTCTAATATGGGGCAGTATGATATTGCTAAGTAGTGGTAACCAGTGCAGAGGACTGGGATGCAACGTGCCAGAGATGATATGCATTGTCTGGCTCAACCATCAACCATTTGGGTGTGGGCACTGTTAAGCCACAGGCTGGCATAATATTTAGCTGTGGAATAACCAAAGCAAAGGCTGTTATTTGTAGGGTGTCAGCATCAGCACTCCAGAATGTTCCAGCCAGTCTGTTCAGTATATTGCTGTTGCTTTTCAATTTTCAACACCTGTTTTTTCCAGGTGTTGTCAGGTTAGTGATCTGTATTTAAACATAAAGGGAAGATTGCTATACAGCAATTCAGGTTCAAAGGGGAAAAGATAACTTTAAAATGTAGGGGAATGCTCGTGTCAAAGATGGATAGCAACTACTTAATGAAGTGTGATTTTTTTTTTCTGGACTCAAATGGCTTAAAGTTGCTACTCATATAACAAACATTCCCATGCACACTTCATACATGTTTTCACTAATGCCTAAATGCAGCTTCTGCATTGTAGACTCTTGTGTTTTGACTCTGTGGCACACTTTTCTCATAATCATGACTTCCCATTAAGCCAGGTGATCGAACTCTGGTAACAGCTACAATAAATATTTTAAAAGAAGACTCATGCCTTAACTGTTTGATATGTAAACAGTTTTGGCTTAATTTGCCAAGCTTTTTGTTGCATCATTTCTTTCTTTGAAATGAAATCTAGACTGTTCAACCTCTTTTAAACTTAAGTCCTGTATCTGTGAATTAATTATCTTACAACAGGAACATAGTTTTATATGACCATTATAATTTCATAATTATCCATCTTAAATTACTCCCTCTCCCCATTCCTTTTGCAGCCTGACCTGGTCCCCAAGGCTCTGTCACATCCCTATAGTAACAACAATAATAAAATAATATTTCTACATATTATCAGTTGAACACAAATATGGGTATTCCTAAATAATGCAATAGGATTTAGGATTTAGGATTTATTGGATTTATATACCGCCTTACTCCCGAAGGACTCAGGGCGGTGTACAGCCAACAATAAAAATACATACGTACAAAATTTAAAAACCAACTAAAAACAGATTAAATGAATTTGGCCCGGACAGAATTAAAACACCCCAATATAATTTAAAATTTTTTAAAATTTAACACTAAAAACGGGGAGTGGTTAGGCCAGGTCCGCCTGGCGAAATAGAAAAGTCTTAAGAGCGCGGCGGAAGGTGGGCAGATCCGGGATCCTCCGTATCTCTGGGGGGAGCTCATTCCAGATAGTAGGTGCCCCCACAGAGAAAGCTCTCCCCCTGGGGGCTGCCAGCCGACATTGTTTGGCTGACGGCACCCGGAGGAGACCCTCTCTATGAGAGCGTACTGGCCGGTGGGAGGCTATTGGTGGTAGTAGGCGGTCCTGCAAGTACCCAGGTCCTAAGCCATGGAGCGTTTTAAAGGTAGTAACCAGGACCTTGAAGCGCACCCGGAAGACCACCGGGAGCCAGGGCAGCTCGCGCAGGAGAGGTGTCACATGGGAATGCCATGTCGCTCCCATCACCACCCGCGCGGCCGCACTCTGCGCCAGTTGGAGCCTCCGGGTGCTCCTCAAGGGGAGCCCCATGTAGAGAGCATTACAGTAGTCTAGACGGGAAGTGACAAGGGCGTGAGTGACCGTGAGCAAGGAGTCCCGATCCAGAAAGGGACGTAACTGGCGGATCAGGCGGACCTGATAGAAAATCCTCCCGGCCACGGCCGTCAGATGCCCTTCCAAGGACAGCCGTGAATCCAGGAGGACGCCCAAGTTACGAACCCTCTCCGTGGGGGCCAGTGATTCTCCCCCAATAGTCAGTGATGGCGCCAACTGACTATATCGGGACGTCGGAAACCACAGCCACTCGGTCTTGGATGGGTTGAGCCTGAGCCTGTTCCTCCCCATCCAGATCCGCACGGCCTCCAGGCACCGGGACATCACTTCAAGGGCATCGTTGGGGTGGTCTGGGGTGGAGATGTACAGCTGAGTGTCATCAGCGTACTGATGGTACTTCACCCCAAAACCACGGATGATCTCACCCAGCGGCTTCACATAAATGTTGAACAGGAGGGGCGAGAGGACCGATCCTTGTGGCACCCCACATATAAGGGGCCTCGGGGTCGACCTCTGTCCCCCTGCCAACACAGACTGCGACCGGTCGGAGAGATAGGAGGAGAACCACCGCAACACAGTGCCTCCCACCCCCATCTCTACCAACCGGTGCAGCATGATACCATGGTCGATGGTATCAAAAGCCGCTGAGACGTCTAACAGGACCAGAACAGAGGAGCACCCCTGTCCCGAGCCCTCCAGAGATCATCAACCAACGCGACCAATGCCGTTTCCGTGCTGTACCCGGGCCTGAAACCCGACTGGAACGGATCTAGATACGTCGCTTCATCCAGGTGCTGGGGAAACTGTTTCGCAACCACGCTCTCAACAACCTTCACCACAAAGCGAAGGTTGGAGACCGGACGATAATTTACCAACATTGCCGGGTCCAGGGAAGGCTTCTTGAGGAGAGGCCTCACTACCGCCTCTTTCAAGGTGGCAGGAAAGACACCCTCCCCCAATGAAGCCTTTATAATCCCCTGGAGCCAGCCTCGTGTCACTTCCCGGGAAGCCAGCACTAACCAGGAAGGACACGGGTCCAATAAACATGTGGTCGCGTTCAGTCCACCCAGTATCCTGTCCACATCCTCAGGGGTCACAGGATCAAACTCAGTCCAGATAAGATTCTCAAGACCTGCCCCGGTCCCTTCCCCCGAGACCACCCAGTCGGAGTCCAATCTGAATCTGAGTGATTTTGTCATGCAGATATTGAACAAAATCCCCGGCTCTACCCTCCAAGGGGTCCTCCCGCGCTTCCTGGTGGAGCAGGGAGCGGGTCACCCTAAACAGGGCAGCCGGGCGATTATCTGATGACGCAATAAGAGCAGCAAAATAGCTACATTTTGCTGCTTTTATCGCCACTAAGTAAGTCCTAATATGGGATCTCACCAGTGTCCGGTCAGATTCAGCAAGACTGGCCCTCCAACTACTCTCTAGGTGTCTTTTCCGGCGCTTCAACTCCCTCAGCTCCTCAGTGAACCAAGGAGCCAAGTGAGATCGACGCCGGGTCAGAGGCCGCAAAGGCACGACCCGATCCAGAGCTCCGGCGGCCGCCCTATCCCAGGCGGCCACCAGGTCTCCGGCCGAGGCGTGTGCCAGAGCCTCAGGGAATGGCCCAAGCTCCATCTGGAACCTATCAGGAATGCACTTCTAAAACTATAGAGTGATTGATGACTTTTTTTTAAAATGTAACCTCACATTTTCTTAATCACAGTAAAGACTTGCTGAGTCTAAGAGATTTGCATTACTTTTCTCTGCCAGGCATTGTTGTAATAAAAGGTTACAACTTTGCATATTTTATGCTTCTTATGTTAAGGCTGAATCATTAATGTTAAATTGGAGCCACACATGTTTGTGTCTTCTTTGTGTCTTCTAAAGCATGAATTGGTGTTGCATTAAAAAATATGATTCTCTTGCACAACCGCAAATAAAAGAAAACATCTTGTAAGCCATCACACAAAATGTAGAGGACCATGGAAAAGCGAAACCATGGAACCACACAAACATTTGCCATTGAACTGTACTTTACATAAACCAATTCGTCTAGAAAATTTAACAGCAAGCCAACTTTGTTTGCAAGAGTTTCACACTAGGGAATGCATTTCCAAGCCATCTGACAACAAGTCATTAGTGGAGGTTATTAAGCTGCACAGCAGTTAATTTCAAAACATAGCTATCTTGGCAAAATTCCATTGCAAGACATAAATCTCTTTCTTGAGGGAGGTGAGAGCAGTCGAGATTTACCTTGTTGTAATTAGGAATGGAAACTATTCTCGGCCCAAGAGAGAAAGCAGGCAATGATACCATTCAATCATAATGCAAACATGAGTTAAGTGCACAGAAATATGACTTCTTGCTTTAAGATAAATGATTTCTAGAGGACAGACCAAGCATGGAAGGTTATGTGTATTATTGGTTTAAAAAATGCAGCAGACCTGTGAATTGATTGGAGCTCAAATGTTATTCATCAGAAGCTTGCAGTATAAATCAAGGGGAAACTGGGTATACAGGTATGCATAAGGAACAATAAAACAAGGATTTCAAAAATATTTGTTCAATTCTGTTTACAAATTTGAATGATGGAATGTGCTCAAGGTGATATCAAGGGCAGATAATCTTATAGGACTGGCAGGACATACATTGAGTGTTTTCAGAAAATTAGTGCTATGGAAGACTTACAGTACATTGATGCCTACGGACTCCACACTACCTATTTTTGTTGCAGCTTACATTAATTTATCTATCTTTTTTATATTGTACATAAACATTAGATACATGTCTACTTGTAATTGGGCAGTATAGGACTCCTGAATTTGATTTGATTCTTGGGGAAAAAAGGATAAGGTTGTTTTAAAGAGTTGGAATTCCAGCAATATTATCAACAATAATGAGCATCCATAAAGGCAGATAAGTAGGAAGGCAAATGACCCTCAACCAAACTATAATGCCAATTCCCAGCTTTCATTTAAAAAGGGGCAAATTTTAGAGACAGTGACTTGCAGAGAGGCTTATATAATGGAACATAAATTTTCAAATATCCTATAACCAGGAGTTTGAATTTTGCTCAGAAATAGAATGATGTAAATTAAAGTGTTGGGGACACTTTGTTTTCTTTCCTATAACTAATCCCAGTTTAACATGTAGACCATAGATGTTTGTGCCAGAGGAAGTTTCCAAGAAGCTTTTTCAAAGAGAGTGTTTGTTACACTAGAGTTTGGTAATGCTCACACTTCAAACATTATTTAAGAAATGTGTGCATCCAATGAACTAATCTTAGCTGTGCAAACACAATTCTAAACATTTCTGAAATCTGGAACTCACTCAAGGTTAAATCCAGGGGTTTAAGAAATTCCACCCAACATAATTTGAATTTCTATTCTCTAGTCTGCTTCTCAGGTGATCAGAAACATCTAAATTAAGCTTCATTTGCTTTGCTCTGATCTTAGCCATTACAGATGCTAAAACAGGTTTTTAGATTTTAATGTTCAGCTGAGGTTTGAATCACAAATGAAAAGGCATTGTGTAGAATCCAGACTTACCCATTAGGATACAAAAAGGGGAAAATATATCCATATTCAATACCTCTATAGAGAATAGCATTTGTATAGATGTATTTTAATCTATTGGGAATAAGATTGTTAATACAGCTAAGAACTGGTGATCGGATTTCAATATATATATTTTTAATTGCCAGATATCTCAGAATTCTTTGTTGTTTTCAACCGGAGTGTTTTTTCATACTTTCAAATGCCTCTCATCTACTTTATTTTTCTATTTTATAACATAAAGTTGTCATTCTTATGAAGAGAGCACTGATGCAACAAAGAGTGCATTCTTAAGATTGATCTCTGTTTTCCTGTTTTTCTTCTTTTTAATATCAGATGGCAAATCGTCTTTATGAAGCATCTTTTGTTGCTCATATAAAAATAACTTCCTGTATCTGTGCTCTCTAATCCCCGTGGTTTTCTACTATTCTGCATTACCATGAGACTTAACTCTAAGCAACAAAACACTCAATAGTGAATGAGCTACATCCAGAAATCAATTTTTTTCAGCTACCAAGATGTGTGTGTGTGTGCGTGCACGTGTGCGCGTGCTTTTGAGTCAGTGCCTTCTGGCAACCGCCTAGATAGGTTCCTGCAGTTTTCTTGGCAAGATTTCAGAAGTGGTTTGCCATTGCCTACTTCCTAGGATTGAAAGAAACTGAATGGCCTAAGGTCACCCAACTGGTGTTGTGCCTAAGGAAGGGCTGGGATTCATGGACTCCCAGTTTGTAGCCTGGTACCTTAACCTCTACACAAAACTGGATCAACCATTTTTTCAGTCACCAAGATTTGCAGGAGGTATAACAAATGACACAATGGTGTAATTAAAGCAGGCAAAGCCAAAGTATTTCAGTTCATTAGAGAAAAGGGAACTTTGGAAGGCAGCTAATCAATTATTTTAGAGGGAGTGGAGAACAAGAACATGATGCCACTGAAAATGGATGTTTTTGCCCCTGAATTTCAGGGATACAATCTGAGAGTATTATGATAGCTGGCAATGTCTATGGTCTATAGGTTGCAACTGTATATTTCTGCAAATTATAATCACATCCCATTTTTGATTGCTACCCTTGGGGGAAAAAAAATCTAGCAATAGTTTGTTTTGTAAAGTAGAACTTCACTAATGTTATTGATTATTTTAATAATATTCACAGAAGCAGATTAAAGAGCTTGCTCTGAGGCTTCTAAGATCAGCAAAGAATAGGCCACACCCATCATAATATATGGCACCAAGCGAAGATGCACACACTTAGGATTCAGTTGTCGGTTATCAGTTAATATCCAAGCTACCATCACCTCCATCAGTTATTTCTATGAAAATGTCTTTAACTCATGTAATGATCTTCACAGAGCAAACCGTCTTATCACTTACCTCTAGTTCTACCATTCTCCTAAATTCATTTTTCAGGAGTTCTTTGATGGATTCACTGACATTTTGTACTACAGATTTCCGTGCTAGCACTGAAAAGACAAATCAGTAAATAAGTATTAGATTAAATAAGTATTATTCAGAACAATTAAAACTCGGACCACACGTTTTCTGAATAGTTTTTATCCCAGAGCTATAATTGCACTCAACAATCAACTAAAGGGCCACCATCAGTGAGCTGTTGGACAGTATTACTTGGTCTGTTATGTGGATGTTTGGGTAGTTTAGGGGTGGGGAATTGTGGTGGGTGGGAGTGTGTTTGGGGATTATGTGTGTGGGACCTGGTCTTTGGTAAGTAAATTTCGTTGTATGTGTATATGTGTATATACATACAATGACAATAAAATTTATTTATTTATTTATGCTAATCAGAAGTATATATAGATTTAGATGCACCAGTTCCGATAGCGGGATAACTAGAGAACTGGGAGGAATTAATTTTCTCTATGAAAATAACAATAGCATTACTGTTAAGAAATGCAAGCCCTAGAGCTATGTCTCATTTTAGAGTCAGAAACCAAGTAGAGATATACAACCACAAAGTGCCAGTACTAAACATTCAAAAAGACAGGACAGGGCAAAGACCAATTTCTTAAGTTCTGCTGTTGTTGCTACTACTGACTATATCATTCACTTCTACTGTGCATTCCTTCCTATTCATTGCTTCTTCTCTGATCGGAATGGAACAACTCGCCTGGCTGGCTCGCCACAGCACAACTTGCTGCACAATAGCTCACCATGGGACAATTCAATGCAGAATAATAAATCAAGAGAGGGACAGGTGAATTGCAGCAGGCCTTGTCTTGCTTAGGCTTGAACCTTGAACCTAAAGCATGACAAGGCCACTTGCTTCTGTCTTGAATTATCCTGTGTTGAATTGTCTCACAATGAATTGTTGTGGGGTGAGTTGGCTGTGGCAAGTCAGCCACAGTGAGTCAGCCAGAGCGAGACAACTGGGGCAAATCGGCCGGGGTGAGTCAGCCAGAGCTAGTTGTCCTCCCTGATGACAGTACCTATAGACAATACCTATAGATGTATTGTAAGGAAGCACTACCTACAAAAAGTTTGTTCAGGCAGCCACATAACTTAGTATTAAAAAATTGCTGCTGAAATGAAAAATTGGGAAAGCAATTAGCTGCTAAACAAAGATATCCCTGTTTCTGACACATACTGAACTTAGAATTGGTCTCCCCCACCCAGCACTGAATTTCTAACATATATTTAAACATGCAAACTTTGGCTGAGTCCTCAACATTCATACAAATAAATAGGGCTAGAGAATATTCCTCTAGCATCCAAGAGGACTGACTGCAATTTGCAAGACTGCAAATTTAGGATTAACAATTGCCTTACTTCTATGACGCATTTCATAATGCCTCCTGATAGCTACGCCTGTCCCTTTTTTGACCAAATTCTATATACTTTCAACACTTTTAAATGAGACAAAAGACAATAACATGCATTTCAACAACCTTATTAATTTAGAACCATCCCATTGTATTGGAACTGCAATGTCGAAAATGTTAGCATAGAGTTCTGGAAATTGCAGTTCCAACATGCCAGAGGATGGCAGTTTAGGGAAGGTTGACTTTTTGGAAATTAAATGGAAGAAAGTTTATCATTTGGAAGAGAATCAAACTGGAATTGAGTCATCCAAACTGGAACTGGTTTGAAATGGGTTACACAGGGTTACACAGAACAAGTTTGTTTCATCCAGAACTCCAAATCTAGGACAAATCAAGACACTTCCAATGTACTTTCAGAAACTGCTGAAGCACTTTAAGAATGGGCTGGTCCAAAAGAAGTTTAGCATAGTCTCAATGAATATTTTAAGAGCTCACCAGAATGTTCTATTCCCCAATTACCTCCATCAGGTACAATATTTTAAGTAATAGAAATACTAGCATAGATTATACGAAAAAATAATGAATTATTACAGCAGCAAAATTAGAACATTGTTCAAGAGGTTTGTAGTCTATCATATCAGTTCATTTTCCTTTACTATAATATCATAGAAGTGCAATATAAATATATATTTAATAAGAAATATATATCAGAAAAAATCTTACCAGTTGTTACTAAATATTTATCGGGGACAGTAATGTCACAAACATAAGGCTGTTTAGTTGTGGTAGTTGGAATGGTTGCCACTGTAACCTGTGTAGGGGTCCAGACAGAGGTTGAAGAGGATGTAGATGAACTTGATGTGCTGCTGGTAACTGAAGAAAGTCCTGTTTTGCTACTGGAAGTGGTGGCAGTAAAAGCTGTCATACTAATATGCTCAGTCATGCTAGTTTTTGTTAGAACATCGGATTCAACTGCAGTATTCACAGATGAAGATGTCTCTACAACCATTGGTCCAGTAGGTGAAATTACATTGCTGTTCATATTTGTGGATAACGGTGTATAAGGAGTGGTTTTTAAAAAATCTGTGGTAGAAGGAACCTCATGGAAGGAAGAAAATGGACTGAAATTAGCAGTAGCACCACTATCTTCAACGATAGCTGTAGTTAACAAAAAAGGTGAAGAAGTTAAGACAGGGGTTGACTGCAATGATGTGAACCACAAGCTCACATGTGTATTATCCCCATAGATGTTGCTGGTGAAAACAGGCTGTGAAGCTGACACAGGTAGCTGCTGTGTTGACATGGTATCAATAGTGAAATAAGACTCAGAGTGAGAGGTAGCTTCTGTGAAAGCTGAGGTAAAATAAAATTCAGATTCTACCATCAAGATTGATGTTGGTTCTAGTAAGACTGAGGAGTTCATATAGAAATGTGATGATGGTATCACTTCAGAACTGTGCATAACTGGAAAAGAAGATGAGCTTGAATTAAAAAATGAACTTTGCCACGAAGAGATTTGAGAAGCCGCCATGCTAGTGATGTCAATAGCTGGTTGCTCAACTGAACTCCATCCAGCCGAATTGTCAAAAAGCACAGATGATGGAAGGAGTGTGGGCAAAATATGAGGTAAAGGTGTTGATAAATCACTTGGCATTGTTAGAAAAGATGTATCTGTAGCAGATGATAAATGGGACAGGTCAGTTGGCTCAGAGGAAAAGGATCTGAAAGAAAGGCTGGATACTATGTCTGATCTACTGATAGCTGAATCTTCTATGGCAAAATACTCTAGTGCAGTGCCAAATAAATGTGTGGTTTCTGAAGGCATAAATTCAGATGTTTCTAGCAGAATTGAATTTCTCATTGTCATGGAAGTCATACTCACATTCTCCATGAAGACAGATTCTGGAGAAATTGTAGCCACTTTAGAAAATGATTTTTCCATAATACCTGTACTAGATTCTACTGTAGCTAATTCGGACACAGTATAAGAGAAATTAACCAGGCTGTTTTCCAGTGATATAATTTCAGAGGACTGGCTATAGAAATGGGAAGGGGAAATGGATATAAATATACTTTTAAGGCTAATTTCCATAGAATTTGACTCAGAGAGTTCAGTAAATCTTGAAGAAAGTGAAACAACAGGTCTTGATGGAAAACTAGTATCAAAGATTTCAGGAGGAGGTTCAGGCACATCGAAGAGATCACTGATTTCTGATGTAAGTGAGGCAATACTCTTTACATCAGAGACTATGAATGAGAGTGTCTCACCATACTCGCCTGAACCCACCTCATTTTCTGTAGGTCGCATTGAAAAATATGATCCTGGAGAAACTGAGTTTAAGTCACAGTACAAACATGATGTATATGGTTCAGTGAAAGGCACTGGACTTTTGGAATCACTGAGTTTGTTTTCTGAGTAGCTGGGAAAAATTGATGCGGAATTTCTGGAGGATTTCTGGGACAGTTCATGTGTAAAAAACATCTCATTAAAAGGAGTATTGAAAGCAGGTGCCTCTGTGTTGGAAATGGTATGAGGATAAACAAAAGGAAAGTGGGTTGAAAACATAGTTGCCCCTGTTAATGAAATAGGAATGCTTAGGACAGATGAATATTTTGGACCCAGTGTTCCAGTTAAACTGCTATTAATACTATAGTGAGCTTCAGAATATGTGTAAGTTCTTTGTGTATTGTGATATGTAAGTGACTGTTCTACAGTAGTATCAAACAGCAAAGAAGTTGAAGAGAAAAGATAAGATGGCCAATTCTCCCCTTCTTTTCCAATGCTTGCATCTGCTGTTTCTAATGCAACAGAATGTAAGTCAGTCTGAGACATGAGTAAGTCTCTGTATGGAGTCAAATTAATACTCGTCCCATCAAAAGACTTCAAGTGCGGGAGAGAAATATGGGGGACAAAGGCAGCCCTTTGCGATGTTGTCTGCAATGTTCCCATATAACCAAGTGGCAAAGAGGAGACAGCTAGTGAAGGTGCTAACAATAAAGTCTGTAGTGTTTCTTTAGTTGGCTTTACTGGGTAGGAACCCAAATGATCGTCTTCTACAAAAGACTTCAGTGAAGGAGTATGTTGTGCATTTGAAATTAAACTAATAAAACTATCGTCACTTAAGATGGCTTCATTGCTTGTTACTGAAAAATCCAGTGCTGGTCCATTTTGTTGAACTGAGGCTCTGCTCCCCTCTTCTTGGTCCAATGAGGTCATTTCAAAAGGAGTGGTTAGTGGTGATAACAACTCTGGGAACTCTGTATTTGCCCTGGAATCTCTGGTGCTTTCAGTTAAGGCTGTTTGTGTCTTGTTTCCTACAGTGCTTTGACTCAGCAAAAAAGAAGAAAAATTCTGCTGCTCTAAGTAGATGTCATCTGAAAAGAAAAAAGAAAAGTGTTAATAATTAGGTTAGATAAAGTTGATATCATCATTCTAAGGTGTCAAAATGCTACAGTGATTCACTAACCCAAGAGCTGTTAGGTTGTCTATGTAGAAATTATACATATATGCAATAATCTTCAAAATATGCTGCTTCCAAGGGTATTGTGTTCATGAAATCATTTTGCCAAAGATTAAGGCAGCTCTTGACTCTTCAGAGTCCCATATAATGTTTTACACTGAAAGGCCCACAGTCAGTTGACAATTAGCATTGGTCAGGTCTTCTTATCAGCATTGCTCTTCCACATAAGCTGAAGATATAATTATAAAATATGAGCTTTACTACCTCAGGAAGTATGCTTATACTCCATTCCACATATTTCTCCACTCGGTTTCTGCTTTCCTAAGGAAAAAATATTCTTAAAAAAGGGAGAGGATAGCAGAAGATGAAAGCCTAATCAACATACTGCTTCTATCTGAATTTTGCAAGTACATTTAAATATGTTTTTATAACCTACATAATACTATGAAACTATTTTAGGAAAAGTTCCAAACTCATAAATGACCTAGTCTCATTTGCATAGTCTACATTCAACACATTCTTTTTCCTTTCTAGCTTCAAGTTATTTATTGGCATTAATGAGCGAAGAAAATGTAGAAATGCAGCTATTCCAAATGGTGTGGACTCTCTTCCTTCAGCTAGTGAGATTTCAGGACTAGATATTTGGCAAACACAAAGTATTTCCCATAATCATTTTCTGCTTGTCTGATAGTTTCCAATTTGGTCTTTCTATAAACCTGTTAAGTTTGGCTAAGGGCAGAAACTAACAATTCAGTTGGTCAACTTTATCTTCTATGGTGGAATTAGTCTCCCCCCCCCCCACCATTATTCTTTCTCCCACTACACACACTGACAGTGGAGGATAACAAGTCAATACCTCCCTGAAAAGCAGTTCTACTAGTATCGATTTTTGTCCTGGGAGGGGGGGGGGGGAAGTCTAGGTGGAA
Source organism: Masticophis lateralis (assembly GCA_030761175.1). NCBI lineage: Eukaryota > Metazoa > Chordata > Lepidosauria > Squamata > Colubridae > Masticophis > Masticophis lateralis. The sequence goes on from JAUDYJ010000006.1 coordinate 23,004,943, forward strand.
GAATTGGATTTGTTCAAAGACAACATTTCATTTGGAGTGAAGAAGACTGGAAAACCAGAAATGTATTGGATCCCTCAGCAAATAAATCTATATAGAAAAGTTTCCCTAGGAATAGCCATTTGTTACTTAATGACAAAATCAGAATGGGAAAACAATAACATATATGGCAATTTACACTGAACCTCTCTTCTGTTAAGACCTCTGGTGGGAATGGAAAGAACATACTGTCGTGTCTATAAGAAGAGTTAAATATTAGATCTATTCTTAATCAAATCTATAGATGTTTTGTCTGATTTTTTTAAAGTCCAACTGCAATTGGTTCTGTTATTTAAAAATTCAGAAATTGTTCATTTTATAATTAAAATTATTAGGATGGAAAAACAGTATTCATTTCCTAAAGCAAATTATTTGTTAAAATTATATTCTATTTTTCATACAGGAGTTCAAGGTGACATACACTGCATTGCCTCTGCCTACTTTTCCCTCACAACAAATCTGTAAAGTAGGTTGAGCTGAGAGAGCATTCCTAATACAAAGTCATCTACAGCAGAGGTCTCCAACCTTGGCAATTTTTAGACCTGTGGACTTCAACTCAGCCACCTCAGCTTTGGTGGCTGAGGAATTCTGGAGTTAAAGTCCATAGGCCTTAAAGTTGCCAAGGTTGGAGACCCCTGTTCTACAGAACTTCTGTGGCTGAAGGTAAATAGGATCTGGGTCTCTCAGGTACCAGTCAGAGGTGGGTTTCAGCAGGTTCTGACCAGTTCTGGAGAACCAGTAGCGGAAATTTTAAATAGTTCGGAGAACCAGTAAATATCACCTCTCACTGGCCCTACCCCCATCTATTATTTGCCTCTGAGTCCCAGCTGATCGGGAGGAAATGGGGATTTTGCTGTAACCTTCCCCTGGATTGGGGTGGGAATGGAGATTTTACAATATCCTTCCCCTGGAGTGGGGTGGGAATTGAGATTTTACAGTATTCTTCCCCTGCCACGCCTACCAAGCCATGCCATGCCACACCCACAGGACCGGTAGTAAAAAATTTTGAAACCCAGTACTGGTGCCAGTCCAACACCTTAGCCACTTATGATGGAGCTGTGGTGGCGCTGTGGTTATAATGCAGTACTGAAGGCTACTTCTATTGAATGCTGGCTGCCAGCGGGTCTGTAGTTCAATTCTCACCACCTCAAGGCCTTCCATCCTTCCAAGGTTGGTAAAATGAGGATACAATATTACACTAAAAATAGTGCTGATATTCCTAGCAATGTTTCTTGTCTGGACTACCTAAAGAACTAACACAACTATAACACACTGGCTCTTTATTGTAGGTTTTCACCTCTTTGCTTAAAATCCTACAATGGACATCAAAAGATTTGGGTTTTCAGTGAATTTAGACTATGTCTAAGGTCTGGAACGGCAAAATACAAAAGAGAACTATGAGTTATGGGAACAGAATGTTACAGGCTAATAAATAAAAGAGAATGTCTCCTACAAATTCAGTTCAGTTTCTGATGACTGCATGGAACACCTCCATGTTCTCTTCTGGGAAATAACATAGAATTGGATTGCTGCTGCCTTCTTTTCAACTTTGCAAAGTACCTACAGTCTGAAATTACAGAACAGTTAAGGGAAGTACTGGAATGGTGTAACCTAGTAGACTTGGAAATATGGTCTTATTTTATCCTAAGTTATTCATACTCCTGGTTCAACACAAGAGATTTTTGTAAGAATATTGCTACCATCTACACTGCCACATTCATCAGTTTCAGCAGATCCTGTTCGTGCATTTTCAAAATTAATAGCCAAACTGCTTGGAAACCCAAATAGATATGAAGCTAGATTATAACTATATAGATGTACAATGTAAAACACTTGAGGAGGAATATTAGAGATACATTTCAGAAAAGTGCACATATAATTGATTACCTTCTGTTTCCCCCTATTTTTAGCACTTTCTTGAAGCAAATGATCCCCAAACATTTTAATTCACACCAATTATATCTAGTGCATGTACCCTTTTTGCCATCTACCAATTTTTGTACCAAATTGCTCATTAAACAAGAAAAGTAGAATCTGTGATTTCTAAAAAATCAATAATTGGTACACAGAGGCCAGTTAAATCTGGATCGTGATGAATGAAACATTTATTTATTATTTATTAAACAAAATTATATTTTGACACCCAACTCAAGCACAGGTGACTTCAGGCAGCTTACAACAGTAAAATCCACCACATAAAAAACCATAAACCCTAAAATCCCCACCTCATCCCATGACAGCATAAGTGATTTAATTTTCATGATGGACCCAACCTGAACTGGATCTTCTTGTTTTCTCTTATTTTTAGTCACCCCTTCAGCTTCTTTTATTCTTGTTTAATAATATGCTCAAAAGTATAAAAGGAAACACAAGGTTATTTTTCATATTATTTCATAGAAAAGAAAATTGCCGGAGAATAGCACAAGCTTCTCAACCAGCCTGAACCTGCCATAATACATTAAAGCGAGTTTGATCACAGCTGTCAGCATTTTCCACTTGAAACAAGATAACCTACACTGATTCTTCATCTCGTGTTTCCATACTTTGGACTAGTTGCATCCTTTGAATAAACAGCTTAAACTTTTAGTTCATAGTAAGAGCTTATTGTATACAGAATGAACTAGATTTCAAAAACAAGTATTTCTCTTTGCTTTATGGAATAATCAGCCCAAAGGTAATAGGATTTGTATTTATTTTAATGTGACAAATGAGAAAAAAAGTCCCAATGTATATTTGCCTGTCTTGTTCAAAAATAATTCATTATTTTTCCCATGGATAGGGGTGTGTGTGTGTGTGTGTGTGTGTGTGTGTATGCCAATCATAGATTAACGTTTGAGGGAAAAAGAGACTCTTGCCCTAATGTGCATTTGTGAGAGGGAAAGGAAACAATAGAGAAAACGGTCAAGAATAGTTTAGTCCACCTCAATTTTGTGCAAAGAATGCTAACTGGACCTTGGATAAGAGATGCTTTTTAAAAGCTGCTCTCTGTTCAATACAGTCTTGTTCTAACAGATGGCTAGTAGGCATGCGAAATATAATAGCCTCTTATTTCACACAGTGATGAGAACAGGAACAGGCAAGGTATCATGTGAACGTTTTTGACTATGTCTACTGTTTGATGCTTTCGCAGCCGGCCCCTTTTACTGGTTACAGCCTGTCCTTGATCCTGCATTCCTTGTATCATCTCCAATATGACCTTGGGTTTAGGATTTCCAGCAGCACCACTTCAATTATTTACCTGACGTGTAATAGATCTTTCGTTATATTGGAAAAGTATTCTTCATCAACAAATATAGAGACATGCTTTCCTACATTTGGAAGGAACTGTGTTTATTCATGTCTTGTTCCTATCAAAAGCTAACCTAATTCATGTACCTGAATCACAGAATGTGTAGCATTCTTGGACGAAAAGGTTCACTACCAAAACGACAGAGTCCTCTCAACAGTTCAGACTATAGTGATTATTCTGAATTCTTTATTTCGACAAGCAGCAGCTTGCTAGGCTACCAAGCAAGTTCTTTTCCTCACCTGCTGCCTGATCCTTCTAATACAGGGGTGTCAAACTCAAGGCCAGGGTGCTGGATCCAGCCCGTGGGGTACATGCCCATCCTGGCTCCTGGAGGTCAAACACAACCCTGATGCAGCCCTCAATGAAATTAAGTTTGACACCCCTGTTCTAATATAAAGAATTACCATCTATGTCTCCAAAGTCACACATGAGACCTCGAGAATTATCCTCAGAGTCCCCTCTGAAAGTATTCACTAAATTATAATCTTTAATGAGATAGAAGTTCATTATTATTTAATAATACATAGGGAATGGCCACCTTAACTAGAATTAACTTAGAATTAAACTACTTAATTCTAGAATTAACTAGAATTAAATAAACTACTAATGTTTAATGTAAATAAAATAGTGTCAGGGTTCCAACTGAAGCCCTAATTAAATCACGAGCCTCAAGCCAAGCTTCAAAAGAAATCCAGTTATTTATTAGGAGCTTCATGTCTGCACGTTCCAAGTGAAGCCAACTCTGACCCCACGTAATTTATGTTCCAGCTCTGACACTGTTTCCCCACCCCTAAGATGTGTTATCAGTCACATTCTCCAACGAAGCAATTTTGTGGGTTGTAGAGATCACTCCCCTCCAGCCACTGTGGGTAACCGCAGAGACACCCTTGACAAAGATATGGCTGGAAAGTGCTTTTGTTTTGACTGTTGTGCTGCTTCGTCGCAGCTGCAGAGTTTGTTTTCCCATCCCCCTTGCCTATGGCAACTCGAGAGCAGGCCAAGGATGCTTTGCGAGTTGACAAATAGTATATAAATATAATTTTTATCCTGGCTATGACCATTTCTTTATTGAACAACAGCTATCTTTTGGAGACTGATTCCTAGTGGGTAGCCCTCAGCCCAGAAAAACTGAAGATGCCAGAGACTGAGCTGGAAATTTTTCCATATGAATGTGAGCAATACCACTGAACATATGAATTTCATGTTCAATAGGTGCCTCTATTTCCACATGCAAACCATATGGATGCTAACTAATAAAAATTCCTACAAAATTTCCTCTTATATTAATATCAACATAAAGGAAACTACTTTGTAAAATAAATGGCTGACCCTGTCTTGGACCAAACCTGTTTCAGACAAATTATCTGGAAGTTGGTGGATACCTTACTGAGATATTTCCAGAGATGGATACTTCTGATTCCCATCTGTCTTCTCAGATTTAAATGGGTAGATGGGATGCTGAGGTTAATTCTGTTTATTTCAATCACAGGCTGTTGTTCACAGAGGTTCAATGAAGCAAAACTACATTCTCCCCTTGATTCCAAAATTAAGCTATGATTTTTAAGCTCACTGCTGGATATCTTAGCAAATCGTACCTTTCTAGACTTGATATCCTCTTGCATTGCAGACAGAAAATAGTCATGAATATACAATCTCTGTAAACAAAAGCAGAAAACAGAAACAAAATAAACCCCTAACAAAGTAAACAGTTCAGAAATACTGCATTGTGCCATATGTATGGACACACACATACAGTATGTGTACATTTGTATATGCATACACATTTCAACAAAATGTGAAGCTAATTTGGAAGCTAATTTGCATCTTCTCCTCTGGTAGGTCCAAATTCTTACTCTGTTGTGGTTAAGTTTAGTCTCCCCATAAATCCTTTAAGGATTTGGGAGATTGTGTCAGGATCAACTTTCTTTGATGACATAAAGACCTCGCAAATCCCACTGGTGGTGTTCAAGTCTTGAACACAGGCTGCCAACTGACAAACTCAACATCTTTAACTGCTGAGCTATCACACCCCCATTTTATTTATATTCTGCCTTTATTATGTTGATGAGTAACTCAAAGGGGTGAATATACATACTTCTTCTATTTTTCCTGCAACAACAGTCCAGCTGGGCTGAGTAACAGTGACTGACCCAAAGTCACCCAGCCAGATTTAATGCCTAAGGTGGGACTGGAATTCATGATCTCCCACTGTCTAGCAACTAGACCAAACTGGTTTTCTCCAAAGCTTTTAAGAAATGGCTTGCCATTGCCTCCTATTATTATCACCTTGATATTGTCACTGCAAGCCACAGGAACCCTGTAAGATAGGCCCCTATCATGGCACTTTGGTGCACGTTTGCATCCTTTCAGTTCTGAAACTCCACTCCCATCCCATCCCCTATGTTCAGCAGCTGAGCTAACTGACAACTGACTCAGCTGTGCTCTAGCTGAAAATGTTTATGGAGATTCTCAGTCATCCAGATCATGGTTGTCCCAAAGGTGCTTTTTCAAGAGGCAATTGGACTTTCTGGTTCTTCCTTGAAGATCTTTCGCTTCTCATTCAAGAAGTTTCTTCAGCTCTGACTGGATGGTGAGGAATGGAAGGATTATACCCCTTGCAGAGAGCTGGTCATTTGCATTCTTTTAGTGAGTCATTAAGGAGGTTTATTTGTTTTGTCAGGGTCACCTGAGTAATGCAAATGGGTGTGGAGCCTTCTTGGAACTGTTGAAAGGACTGCGTTGTAGACTGGAGATAGATGATGTCATATCCCTCCCTCTTTGTTGAGAGAGAGCTGTTCAATTTTCACAAAGATGGCCTCTTTGACCCCCCTTTCAAACCAGCGGTCCTCTCTGTCCAAAATGTGGACTTTGCTGTCTTAAAAAGATTGGCCTTTGTCTTTTAAATGCAGATGAACTGCTGAATCTAGTCCTGCTGGGTTTATTCTCCTATGTTGTGCCATGTTTATGAATGACTTTTTTTTTGTTTCCTCAATGTACAGATCTGCACATGGCTCACTGCACTGTACTGCATATACCATGTTGCTCAGTTTGCGTCTGGATGTTTTATCCTTGGGGTGGGCAAACTTCTGCCTTAGTGTATTCTTGGGTTTGAAGTGTGCATGTATGTTGTGTTGGCTGAAAATGGTGAAGTGTGCATGTTGTGATGGCTGAAAATGCTGAAAATTAGTTGAAAATGCTGAAAAAATGTTATTTTCCTATTTGTAACAATAAAATTCTGCAAAATGTATGGATTGTATGCAGAAGTGGGTTCCATTTACCTTCGCTACCGGTTTGAAACTGAGAACCTGCGCATGCGCATGCTCGCTTTGCTCGCGCACGGCAGTTCTCTGCATGTGCAAGAATGTCCGTGATGATGTCTGGGCGGGTGGGCAGAGCCTCCCGCCGCTACCTCTACTGGTTCACCCGAATCAGGGTGAACCTATAGAAACCTACCACTGATTGCACATTTTCCCATTTGTCAAGAACTCTCATTCTACCTCCAAGCTCTTGACCTTCGACGGATGTAACAAAAGAAGAAAGGAGAACAAAGACTTGACCGCTTTATAGCACTCCCATAACAGCAATCGCTCAGAATTTTTGTTTCAAATAGCCACAAGAAGTGGCTATTGGTACTTAGTAAAAGTCCATGGTACTTTTGATTCCACTTTAAATGCAGCTGAGATTGTTCTGACCCTTTTTTGGTTCTTCATCTATCTTAACTGTTCCTGCATGTCCAATAATCACAACGAAGGAAATTAAAATGAAGTGATGATTCTATTTCTCCTTCTCTTCATTAGTGCACCAACTGGCTGCAAAATGTTGCGTTACTACTGGATTTTTGCTTTATTTTGCTTCCACCTCCCCTTCAAATTATTGTCTTATGGATGGGTTGAATACTAGCAATTTTTCTTTCTCCTCTTTTCTGTGAAGAGGGTGTGGAGGGTGAAGAGGAGCTCCTGTTGCTTCAAAAATGTCTCCCTCTCTTCCCCTGCTCACAAGGCAACTTTTAACCGTTTATTTATAGTGCTTATCTGTAGGCATTGCTTAGAATATATATATATATATATATATATATATATATATATATATATATATATATATATATATATATATATATATATATATATATATATAATGTTTTCTGAGGTTTTCGCGGGTGTTTGTATGTAGGTCTTTGGTTATTCGGGTCTTCTCCCGTGTAGAATTGGAAGTATTTGCTCCTGGAAGCACGAAGCCGAGAACACCAGCCTGAAGATGACGAATGAGACTTCGTTGAAACGTCGCCAAGATACTTCCAATTCTACGTGGGAGAAGACCCGAATAACCAAAGACCTACATATATATATATATATATATATATATATATATATATATATATATATGTGTGTGTGTGTGTGTGTGTGTGTGTGTGTGTGTGTGTGTGTGTGTTTCCTTTAAGCCTATATATATATATATATATATATATATATATATATATATATATATATATATATATATATATATATATATATATATATATATAATGTTTTCTGAGGTTTTTGTGGGTGTTGTATGTAGGTCTTTGGTTATTTGGGTCTTCTCCCGCATAAAATTGGAAGTGTCTTGGCAACGTTTCGACGAAGTCTCATTCGTCATCTTCAGGCTGGTGTTCTTGGCTTCGTGCTTCCAGGAGCAAAAATAGTGCTTATATTATATATGTCTTGTTTTATTCAAGTGACCACAGAGGAATATGCAACAATATCACAACTACTGGGAAAACCACTCACTGCAAAATTGCAAGCATGTTCTCTTTTCATCATCACAGTTGGCTTTGAAAAATAACCCTCTATAAAAACTGCTTACATTTAGGGTTTTTTGCAAACAAGAGAAATGCAAAACATATATTCTGGAAATATAGTAGGTAACAATGGATGATGATGATGATTTTACATGGGGGTGGCAGGGCTGATATGACTTTTGTTGCTTCCTTTGTTGCAGGGGATCTACTAAAGCGGGGGTCCCCAACTGTGGGCTGCCGCCCACTACCAGGCCATGGCCTTTTCACAATTGGGCCATGTGAGTGGCATGGCTGTGTGCACACATGTACACAGCCCCAGTCACATAAACCGCAGACACCAATGCTCACAACCCCACTCGTGTGAGCAGTGCCCCAAGGGCTTCTCTTGTGTGAGTAGAGCTGTGCGTGTGCCCCTGCCCATTACTTGTGCGGGTCGGTTCCCCTCTCTCCCCTCAGTTGGGCTGCTGAGCCACCTGCTCCCAATCTCCAAAAGTGAGCAGAATCTGAGTGGGATGTCCGTACCCTGCTCAGCTTTGCTGACACATTGAGGCTGCCTGCGCAGGACACCCCCATCTGCTTTTGGAGTGCCAGGCAGACTCAGTGAGTCTGAAGGAGCACAAGACCGTGAGCCCAAAGGTTTGTCTTCTCCATACCAAAAGCTTTTGCAAATGTCCGAAAGGCTTAGGGGGAGCAATTTCATGATGCTTTAGGCCTTCTGTTCCTTTGCAAAAAGCCTGAAAGAGCCGAGCCTGTGCCGCAAAGTCTTCTCTTCTCTTGCATGAGCGAAACTGTGTGTATGTCATACAGCTTGGTTCCTCCCTCCCACTCCAGCCGGGCCCCCAAGTCACAAAGTTTGGGAATCATTGTACTAAATAATCTAGTGGCCAACTGGAGAGAGCGAGAGAGAGCAGTGATAACTCCTTTTTTTTTCTGCATTCCAAGGCCTGCAATGGTAAAGAGCAGGGGTCAGCAACCTGCGGTTCTGGAGCCACATGTGGCTCTTTCACCCCTCTACTGCAGCTCCCTGTCACTCAAAATATGCATCACAGCTGCCAATGTGCGACACCCACCAGCACATGATTTATTGAGTTTTTCAACCCCCGGTAGGCCAACCAGGGATAAATCCAAGAAAAGAAAAGTTTCAGAAGAAAACAGAACATTTAATTAAATTACATATGCTAGTTTTGTGGCCGCTGAAGAAATAGTCAGGCACGGAAAGGGTTTTGTGGCTCCCGGTGTTTTCTTTTCTGTGGGAAATGGGTCCAAATGGCTCTTTGAGTGTTCAAGGTTGCAGACCCCTGGTAAAGAGTGACTGGAGAATCTGGAGTGACTGGAGAACAGACTCAGCCATGTTTAAGTGTTATAGTCCATTTGCCTACACAAGAGGCAATCTTAACCTCTAATCTTAAAAGCAAGAAGGATGCCTAAAAAAATCCTTACTGATGTGAAATATTTAAAAAGGAGCTTTGGCAGCTCAGCTCTTTTTTGAACATTGCAATAGACAGTTCAGCCATGCTTCAAAGTAAAGCACTCCAGTGTGCTGGCTTAAACTGCTTATGAGCCATTACAATTTTGGAAAAAAATTTTGTATAATATGATCTTTAATAAAACTATTGGAAAGATGGTTGGGACTGTTTATCTATTTAATATTAGTGCTTCACTAATCTGATTCTCCCATGGTGGTCCGATAAACACCTCCATTTTAAAAAGAGATGATTAATGGTAGAATGCTGGATAACTTGGCAATCCTACTACAATATATCACAGTCTATTAATTTTAGAGTTTATACACTTTCAAATCACATGGCTACAGTTAATGAATGTTCTGCACTAAAAGGTTTTCATCAACATGCAAAAAGCATCTTAGAAATGGTGTTCATCCATTAATTGACAAAATAAGATTGGTGTTGGCACAGAAAGAAGATCTGGTAGAATTACTCAAGGTTTCTGATCAAGTTATACAGTCTATTTTTATTGCAAGTCTAGTTGCTGGTTTACAAAGCAAAACAAAATTCAGTAAAAGGATAAAGAAGAAAAGAATGTAAAAAATCCCTCTTTATACATTAGAGAAAAGTTTGTGCAATAAACCACATCTATACAGGTATATACATATATACATCCCTCTAGCACTCCACTGCCAACCTTGGCAAATGTAGGCATGCCTTATGGATTGGATTGGAAAGAAATCCACTCAAATACAAAAACTAAGTAGATTGATCTGTCAAATTCCAGTCATAAGACGAGTCACACAGCAAGATCAGCAGAAAGGAAGAAGCCAACGTTCAAAATCAATATGCAATCAGAAGTTCTACAGAAAATCACAAACATCTTTTTTTTAAAGAAGAATTTGAAACCATCTTTCACTCTGTTCTAAAAGATTCAATAGAGAACCAGGGATGATGAGTCAGGTCAAGAATAGCCCTTGGAGGGTGGGTGAGTCATATATAAAATCACAGGCTTTCAGTTTAATTCCTAACAGAACTGACCCAATTCAAGATCCTTCAGGTTGAACCGTAGCACAGATCACTCAGCTAACATTCCTGGATTCCTTAATGGACCTCTGGGATGGAGATGCTACTGTAATAACGGACTTGTGTGCCTTTGCAGTTATTTCAAATCACTTCAATTTTAATTATGTGAATAATAAGTAAAGTAAAAATAGCAATAGCAATAACACTTAGACTTATATACTGCTTCATCGTGCTTAATAGTCCTCTCTAAGTAGTTTAGAGTCAGCATATTGCCCCCAAAAATCTAGCTCCTCATTTTACCGACCTTGGAAGGATGGAAGGCTGAGTCAATCTTGAGCCAGTGAGGATTGAACTCCAGACTGTAAGCAGAGTTAGTCTGCAATACTGCATTTTAACCATTGCACCACCATGGCTCACGTGTTGAGATGGGTGGCTGCAGAAATCAAATAAATATATGTACGGTTGTCAAACATGACTACGTTAATATGAACTACACAGGTCTCAAGAAAGCTGTTGAAATTCTGGTCACTACTCTTACCAAAGATCCAATAGCAAATACTAAAGGATAAACACTACCTGGATTTTTTTCTATCAGTTCTCAACCAACATGATGAAAGGAAATTTGGTTTAGAAATTATTTCAAAGCAAAAGAGAATTTCTCAGAATTTCTCTTTTTTTTTTTCAGTGTGGTGACCAAGGAACATCTTCTTTCAGAATGTTAACTTTTGCCTAGGATGGAAATCTTTTTTTAAAAAAAAAATACAGAAATTCAAAACTGATCATTTGATGTGCTGGTATAAATGTAATTTTTGCATATATTCTACTAATCTGAAATGTTTCCTCTTCCAATTCTTTGCATCTTAATTTTATTATAGGCAGTATCCTAAGCTTGTGATGAGAACTTCTTTTATCGGACTAATGAAATTATAGGCAAATCTTCTCCCCAACTTTAGCTATTTCTTAGCTACATTATTCATTTTTTTAAGACTCAATACTGCTGTCTATTATAATTTGCACCAATATATAAACATGGTTTATAAAGCAGTGGGGGTACACATTGTAAATGAAATGTAAACTGCTACAAGAAAATTTGACTTCATTTAACTTTTAAAAAATGTCCAAGGCAATTACAAAAAACTTAGTTTGAAAACGTACCGGTACTTCAAATTCATAAGGCTTTAAATGGTTTAGTTTAAGGAAGTAATACAAAAACCAGGAACAAATCATTTGTCTCCCTTCAAGTCAACAAATAATTTGCAAGCAATTCTCACTTGAGCTTCTGCCTGAAACGTTATTGTAAAACATACAAAGATTCCTAAAATAAAGGAAAAAATCAAAGGAGTCAAGACACAGTGAGGTGAACTGTAGTCGAGAAATCTTTAGGACAAAATAATCCTGTTAAAACATCAAAAGTGTCACAAAGGTTCACTTAAAAAATAAAGATACCCTCAAGCTGAGCTTAATCCTGGTTATTTTGGAAGCATTATGGAAGTTCTTTGTCTTCTGCCAGGATTTTTTCTTTTAATTTCCCCATATGCCAGCAGCTCTGAAATAATTTCCAAATTGACAGTAATATAAAATAAAGGGTAAGTGTATTCTTTTTTTTCCGTCTCTACTTTTTATAACATCTAAGGAAATGTGGAATTATTACTTTTTTTTTAATTTGTGAAACGTTTCCTTTAGCAAATCAAATTCCCATCTGCTGTTTAATATATTAATATCCCCATGCCTTGTGTGATATCTTGAAATGCAAGATAGTTCAGCTATTTCCTATGATTGTCCCCTGCTTTATGGATGTGATTATATGCAAAGTTGAGCAAATATGGTGGAATTTTATATATAGAATCTTCAGCATTTGTGGTTTTTAAATGATCAAGTTTAACAAGAACTGGGTAATCTGGTAAAGAGAAGATAAAGAGAGATATGAACTGATTGTTGACTGTCTGCCAAGCAAATAGTTTATTGTTCCAGAAGATAGAAATAAAGCTGGTAAGGAGAAAATTTCAAGGAAACAGATTTTGGCTAAACGTCATGAGATATATCAATAATAAATACTTTTGGCAAATTGGAAGATGCTGGACTTTAAAAAAAAAAAAAAGCAGATAGAGTCAGCAATGCTTGAATTGCATCTTCCAGTTCTCAGATTAAATAGAAATTGAACTACATGACCTCAACATTTCCTTTCAATATTTTTTGCAGTACTGATAGCAAAATGCAATAGTTTATTACATCAGATATTTGTCTATGGAGATTCTCAGTCATCCAGGTCATGGTTGTCCCAAAGGTGCTTTTTCAAGAGGCAACTGGACTTTGTTTTTTCTTTGTAGACGTTTCGCTTCTCATCCAAGAAGCTTCACAACAACAATTCTGGGCTCAGATGTGGTTGTAAATTGGCGATTTTTGGAGTCCACTGTAACTTTGAATAGTTATTAAGAAATAGGTTGTAAGTCAAGAACTACACGTATATGTAATGATCACTTTGGCATTCACAAACTTCAAATACTTGACTTGTCTAAACTCTCCATGCTATCATATATTTTTACAGGCATGAAAGAATTTTTTTTAAACCAACTATTTATACAGGCAATCAGATACTGTTTGCACAGATATGAGAACTTTTAAAAATACACCATTCTCTTTTACACGAAATATGTAAAGATAATGATCCAATGGCTATTTCAATTAAATAATATTGTCTCTGGACAACCACATTCTTCCATTCTACCAAGTCACCTGAAAACGGATGGATAAGAATATTTTAGGTGATGGTTCCCTGACTAAAATAAAGTCAAATAGCCACTTTCAAAACAAGTAGCAGGGGTGATGTGTCCCTGCTTTGCAGAAAGACACAGCTTCTCCCTTTTATGTAAAAAGTGTGGGAAGAAAAGAAATAAAGAAACAAAACATTTCCATCCCAATTGGAACATTTGAAAACAGAGAGCTCAATATTGTTGTTGTTACTTTAATCGCCTTATAAATAAATCTTACTAATCAGAACTCTTGGGAATTATCTACTTGCTCTTAGGGATTACCTACTTCTAATTGAAGCTGCTATTAGAGGCCTAACATACCTGTTGAGTTCACTAGTATCTTTCCAAGTTATTCATAATTTACTAAGACTCAGATGGCATAACAATGGTCATTAAAATTTAGCTATATTGTCATGTGAACTTTTCAAAAGCTGCCATTTTGCCATTCAGTCAGATTTGTAAGTACGCTTGATGAGGAATATAATTACAATGTAAAGGTAATATATAGAAGTCCCTGAAAAGAGCATCTGCCATTTAATTCCACAGAAATGCATTTTGCCTGGTCTGAATAACCATTTTCAATTAATCACCATTTTACCTAAAATACTTGAGTTCATAAAGACATGTTTTATTTAGAGCAGGGGTGTCAAACTTGTGGTCTGCGGGCCAGATGCGTCACACACTGGCCATGCCCACCTACATTTTAGCGAAGCGGGGAAAAGTTGTGATACGTCACATGATGATAATGTATCATTGCAAGTTTGACACCCCTGATTTAGAGAAAAAAAGTATCACACATATATCAATTGACAATTTTAGAGAACATGTATGTTCATGACAGAAAAAGATAACTTGTTAAGTGCCTATTTTCCTCAAGAGTAAAGGGCTCATAGATCAATAAATCAAAATGTTATTAGTAGAGATTTCCAAAATGTTTCAAGTTTGAAGTAGATTGTTACTGGAAAGGTCCAGATTCTTTCTTTCTATGCCACCTTTCTCTGAAGACTCTTGGTTATTCAAGAATTATTCCAAGTTCCAAACAGTTCTGTGGCAAATAACAGAGTTGGAAGGGACCTTGGAGGTAGTCCAATCCCCTGCTTATCCAACATCTTCTTAAAAACTTCCAGTGTTGGAGCATTCACAACTTCTGGAGGCAAGATGTTCCATTGATTAATTGTTCTGTCAGGAAATTTCCCTTCAGGAACAATTGTTTCCTGAAACATTTTGAACATCACTAATTATTAGTACTAGATATGTAATCCCTAAGCAGAACTAGTGTAGGATTTTCTATAGCTTTGGTTCACAAAGAATGCATAGACTCCTCACAGAAGGTCAGGAGACATCATCTGGTATAAAATGACAGTGCCTGATTGCTGAATAATGTGTTGTTCAAATCCATGTATTACTCATTCTTTCCTTTTGCTGCCAATTCATTTCTAAGCCTATTGAAAATGTTTGCTCTTGACTTTAAAAAGTGCTAAGTGACATAAAACCCAATTATTTGCTGGAACATCTCAACTGCTATGTACCCATAGTTAAAGCAAAATGGAGATGTAACACATGTAATGCCAACAACAGGCCCTCAGGATTGGTCATTGATGTGAGTTTTTGTAATCCAGACATGTGTTCAACATCTCCGATGTTGCGATTGCTAAGAACGTAGTCCCATGGCTTTCTATTGTAAAATCATCTTTGTATTATTTCAGTTTTGTAAATTGCTTTATTCTTGTTGTTGTTTTTACACAAAGAGTGGTACATAATTTTTGGCCCTCCCTGGAATTCCCTGAATTATCACAGAGGCAAGCTTCTTTGACAAAGTTCTTTAAGGAAAAATAGGTTTTAAAAAACCCTTCAGATTTCCTTTTATTCTGTAAACAATTCCCTCAATGGCAGCCCTTCCCAAATATGCTTATCCTCTACCTACTGGTTTCTCAAAGACATTAAGGACATTTGAATAACTCGGCTTTCTAATATACCTTGTAGATTTAGAGATTATAACAAGGAAGTGATGACATCATCCAGAACAATCTCTATTTGTCATATCCAATAATCATTTTTTATTTTTATCCTAGAAGGTTGCCATCAGCAACAGAGGAAAAAAACGGTGACTTCTTAATGTTTCCAAGCAAAGATCTCTGGTGGAAGGCAGATTATTTTAAATAAAACCAACTCTTAAATAGATCTACACTCTATATACCATAATATCATCATCATCATAAAATAATTATTATAGACATAAAATTAGGAATGAATTATACATTAGAATGCTCTGTCTTTTGGGAAACACAAATTATATGGCTGAAGAAGAGAAAAGACCCAGCCCAAACATTCTACAGCAGGCAACATGAATTTTATATTTTTATAATAATATATATATAATAATATAATATAATAATAGAAGATGGTGATAGGTTTTATTTCCCATCTTTAAATCATCTTTGAAGCAAGTCCTGGCTGTGGTTCTAACTCTTCAGAGACCACTGACAATATCACTATCACTTGGAATATGATGTCACTTTCTAGCAAATGAAGGAGACAGAGAAAAACTCATTTTCTCTTCCCACTCAAGTAATTTCATGATTCCAAAATAATGCTTCATTATTAGAAAAGTCTGTATAGTGAAAGTCTTACAGATGGTTCATTTTACAGCTATATTCATCACAAAAACAGCCTTAACAGCCTGGTGCACTGCGTGCTCCATTACACACAGAACTTAACAGATTTCAGCTTGCAAAACTTGTAGTCATAATAATTAAGATTAAAGGACAGAATCGTTTTCCATAGTAGCTATTTTCTTCTTTAAAATAATAGTCAGGAAATATATATATATATATATTTATTCAATATGTTATATACAATATACCATGATGTGTGCATGTATGTGTGTGTTAAAAAAGATCTAGAAATACTAGACCGCATTCCTCAGCCATGCACCCTCCAATTATTCAATGTATCAAGAAATCACCAAACTGTGTTAAAACAATTCAGCTGAAGTCATTCAGACTACAGAGAGAAAATGAAAGCATCCTTTTATGAAAGCACTTTTAACATTGTTTCATTGTTTCCCTTCCCTTTTTTATGTCTTAAAGCAACTGGTAGGTTTGTTGATTTATATGCTACAGTGATCCTGGGCAGTTGGTTGTTTCCAAAATGTTTTTGATGTAAGGTGACTCTTTTCATAGTTTGTTTTGGCTATGCTATAGTAATCTGAGTAGCCCCTTTTTGATAAAAGTTGTGATAGTATCCATTTTGTTGGACAATGTTGTATAGGTACTCTGTTTCCTTTTTTTGTTGGTGGTGGTGTCCTGGGTTGCTTCAGTGCATTTCTATTTGTCTGAATAATGTTGTTACACAGCTTCCCTTTCTAGGAGGTTGGATTGTTACTTTGGCAATGGAGGACTTGGTTAGTAGCATAAAGTACAAGGTACAAAGCACTAAGTACAAAGTAGCACTAAGCCACTTTGCAAGGGTTTTTTTTTTTAAGAAGACTGAAGCAAGCATTGTGTTCAGAGCAGTTTCTTTAAATCTTCAGAATCAGTTTATTCCACTAAAGAATTACATTAATAATAACAAAAGAAAAGCAACAGACCTTGTAAAGTAAGATTAACATACTCTTGACCAAACTGGGTACAAGGACAACTCTTCCCTGTCAGCTCAAGAAAGCATTATTTTTAAATATTTCACTGGAATGTACTTCTGTCTGTCAATATTATTTAACTTGTGAACTTGGATTGAACTATTCTCTTTGAAAATTACATAGTTGAGAAATAGAAAATCAAGCATATAATAGAATTAATCACAGCGTTCTCAGAAACTGTGATGGCTGAAGTAAAGGTATATTAATAACATTTCGTTCATGTATCTACTAAAACCAGGATTTAGTGCAGTCTTTCCTAACCTGGTATTTTCAGATATATTCTATTGAAACTCCTATCATCCCAATCATAATCAGCATGGATGGTTATGGGATATATAATTCCTATATATCCCTGTATACTGGAAGGCACTAAGTTTGGTAAGAGAGCGTGTGCACAGAAATAAATTTTGGAGAATCTTATACTTATATAAGCTTCATAATTTCTATAGGGAAGATGGAAAATTTAATTTTCAATTAACCATGGCTTGCTGTGCCATCTGGTGCAACAAACTGAGATTAAAGACAACAATGACTTACTTCAAACAAGTAACTTCAAGCTATGTTTTCTGCATCTTGAACAGCCCAGTTTAGCAAACAGCAGTTAAGTAGAAATAATAGCTACTAAGTCTACTTTCTAGCCACATGGGAGAAGGAAAGAGAATGAAGAACATGCAAACTTAATGAATGCCACCATTCCTTCCAAATGCTAAATTATTCTTTTTGTGTGTGTATTGGATTGTAATTCCTAGAAAATAATTTCATCAACAAACAGAACAATGCCAGTATGGAGAAAATGCCCATAGTTATCATGATAAAACCTGTTAGTACAGATCAAGCTGTAATGAAGAAGGTACATCTGTGTTGTTTCTGAAAAAAAATGGACAAGAGTAGAAAGTGGGTGCTATTTTCCCTAGTGTCTAAGTAAATACAAATATCAGGATGCCAGAAAGGTAAGTCTTGCCATACTATTTAAACCTCAATCATACAAGAATAAAAAGGCACATCTGTTTTGTTTCTGAAAGAAAGTGGAGTGTGGATACCATTTTCCTTGGTGTCTAAGTAAATAAAAATGTCAAGGTGTCAAGAAAATGATATACTGTAGGTTCTGACATATTATTTAAATTGCAATCATAAAAAGAATAAAGATAAAAAAGCAAAGTAGAAGATAAACAATTAGTAATAAAATATAACTAAAAATGTTCTGGAAAAAGAATAAATTCTGGTAGATGCATTCTCCCCTTCCCTTCTCTTTATTTCCAGTTGCTAATGACTTTCAAATATTGGTACCATAAACATTGGAGGTTATCAGTAGTAGCTATTTAAATCATTTCATCTATTTTTTTGATTGCTTTCTTAACACTCTTTCAAAATTTGCCTTGTTGTGTAATGTGTTGTATATAAGACAGCCATTCTTGCCTGAATGTAATTAGGCTTTTATTATCAATGTACATATTGTCAGATTTGCCCTATAATATGTCCCTTCAAATTTTTTTTCCTTGTACTTCTTTATGCTGTAAATACCTAAGAAGTCTATTAGTTAAGCCAGAGAGAGACAAATATTTTAAACTATTCTTTGCTCATTCCTCTCCTTGTTCTAGAGCAGGGGTGTCAAACTCGCGGCCTGCAGGCTGGATCCATCGTACACTGGCCATGCCCACCGCAGTTTAGTGAGGGGGGGGGGAAATAGCAATATGTCATATGATGATGTGACACCACAAGATTGACACCCCTGCTTTAGAGCCTCATTGCTCTACCAACATCAGATATTTATCCAACAATAAGGAAATTATTTTCTCCTCAGTAGCAGCACCCATGTTATATGACCTTCCCAGTTGCTAGATTTGATTTCTTCATTTCCAGCATTTAATTACAACATTACCTTAAACAAGCATTCATTGTTCAATAATAAAATACGAGCATTTTAAAATGTAAATCTGATACTTGGATCCTTACTCCTGCTATTACTGGAATTTTATTAATGGATTTCATTTTGATAAACTGTTTTATTCTAGGCTTATGTAGAAAAAAAACAGGGAATCATCATCATCTTCATAACCAGAAAAATGAGTAAGGTTATGCTGTTGAGCAGGATGCGCCTTGCAATTATCTGCACATCTGACCTCTATGTTACAGTTCATCCAGCATCAAGAGGATAATCATTAAATTCACCCCTTCTGTCATATATAATAATTATTGTTTTGAGGTTATTTAATATAACTATTTTGTTTTTTGGTGCCTTTGAGTCAGTGTTGATTCCTGGGGACTGCCTGAACAAGTCCCTTAAATTTGCTTGACAATACTTCATTAGTCATTTGCCATTGCCTCCGTCCTAGGGATGAGGGAGTGTGACTGGCTCAAGATCTGGTTTTGTGCCTAAAATGTCTGAATTGGACCAATTTTCAACATGTTTTCAAAACTGCAAGATGTAATGGTTAAAGTATCCTATAATTTAATATAAGCTCTACTGATTCCTATAAAACAGAAACACAGCACAAATAAAGCAATTTCTTTATATCCAGAGTGCAAGCCTGGAATTGCATAAGCTTTCATAAAATACAAACTGCCACCACAATAATAAGGGATAATTTACTAATGCTAAATTACATACTTTTTAGTGCATACTTATAGAAAGTATTCATTATTAAAACATTCTGAAGTATTTTTTAATATTAAGTATTCTTCAGTTGCACCAAGCATACGTAACAATGTATAAATGGGGACAGTATATTAATGATTACAAACTCACTAGACTGTTACAAATTATTTTACATTCCTACTTGTATATATTTCTTCAAATCAAGAGCCATGTGAGAGTAGGTGAGTTTTCATTCAAAGCTTAATAAGTCTTTGGGAGTCTTTTAAAATATAATCCCCACCATGCTCTAATATACAGTTGTAAGAGTCTTAAACTTCAATTATTTGGAAGAAACATTCACCCTGGAGTGGAACTGCAGATAAGGATATTACATCAAGAGGGTTTATCTTCTTATGTCTGCCGTTGTATAAAATAAAATTAGAAGCAAACCACTGAACCAGCCTAAAGTTACCATCAGAATCATGCAATATACAGATCCCCCTTTCTCTTTTATTCTGTTTTATGCCCAATTTGTACAATTAAATATTCTTAGAAACAAACTGAACAGAATAATAGAAGGAGGCACAAGTGAATAAATTAAGAAAAGCAAGCCAATTAAACTCCTACCAATTGTCTGGGCCAATTCAACTCTCTACTTAAAACTACTCCTTTTGTCTCTTACATGAAAATAGTTATGCAGTTCCTTTAGCCCCTTGTTAACAATATTGTTAATATAGTGAGTTAGAAGAAAGCTGCCCTTTTAATGTCCCACAAAGCCCTTGGTAGGCCATTAACGCAAGGTATTGCAAAAAAAAAAAAAAATAAGACCATTGTGCAGCTGGCAACACATTTACATTGTAGCCTGGGCAGAAAGATAATTTCAATCAAATTATCTGTAATTTAATCCTTTACAGATGAACCAAAAGGAACCTCACTCAAAGATAACGTGGAAAACTTAAAAGGCAGAGTTTAAAATTTGAATAATGCTAAATAAACTCTGAAAAACAGTGGTCTACAAATTTAGTAATACATAATTGTTATTCATAAGAAACAAATATTAACCAATTATGTGGGATATTTTATTTTTATTTTTTGGGAGGAAACATTTTATCAAAACAATAAAGATTGCATCCATTTTAAAAATCTTGTTAAATTTTATATTTTAATCTTCCCTAAAGGTGCCCATTAAACAAATCCAATCCATCTGGAGTAAGGTTGGAGAAAACTGTTCTAGTTTTTCAGAATAGTTTTTACTTATAGAATACCGTAGGGTTTTTTTAAATAGCCCAACAAGCCCTGTCTATCCTGCTGACTAAAACCCCCAAATAAATTAAATTTATTGCAACTGTCAATTACCAGGATTTAAGGACTCAGCACTTTCAAAAAAGGCAGTTGCATAAATTAGTCATTATTAGTCATTATTTTCAATGCAACTTATGTACTTTTTCAGAATATGAATCCATACTACTGAATGGTGCACGTCAACAAATGTTTCACAATACTGTTTAGTATTGTATGAAAACTACTCCGCTTGACTTAAAAATTATGACATATATACAATTGAACAGGTAGCTTGGATTTTTATGGTAGTGGTTTTGTGATAAGTGTAACAGCTTTTGTGCAATGGCTTTGTTTCGCTTCACAACTGCATTGCTTAATGACAGAAATTATGATCCAAATTAGTAACCTGAGAACTAATTGTACAGGCCTTTCTCTTTCCTCCTGTTTGAACACAATCTAGGAACTGTGGAAATACTTATTTTGTTTACTCCTCACTGATATTTTAAGTTGTCTTTCTTGAGAGATTCTATTTCCTCCATTTACAAAGAGTTGTGCACTTTAATATTTTAGGATTTTTTAATATTGATATTTCTTTAAGGCAGACGCGAAGAATCCAAACTTGCAAAAACTGGACTTTCCAAAGAGCTGAATATATTATTTTTAAAAATATATTAAATCAGAAGGATTTTTTTACTATCAGTTCTGAAAGCAGATGTATAATGCATATGAAAGGTGTATCTTTACATTCTACTAATTTAAAGGCTTTACTTAGTAATTGTATCCATGCAACCACTTACACCATTAGAGTGACACTTCCTTTCACCAAATTTGGAACATGACATCTGTAAATAATACTCAAGCTGTAGACAGGAATTAAAAATGTAATTCCCTAGGATAGTACTGCATCTCATTTATGAGTTTCCAGTATCCAATAATTGAAAAATTATTCAGAACAGAGTTACACATTTTAATGAAGAATACAATTATTTCCTGGCAGAAAACTCAGTAGATCAAAGTTCCCTATGAAGCATAAACAATGCACATATTCATTTGAAGACAAAATAAATGCCTGAAAAAATTGATTTAAGATCAAATTGAAAGCCAAAGAGAATTTAGTACAACTCAGTGAATGGTCCTTTCATTCAAGATCAAGCAGAACACCTGGCATTACCTGTAACTATTCTTTGCTCATAGATAATACCTACCAGGATACACTGGAAGACTAGGGGCATTGTCTTTCTTTAACCCCACTTGGTGGCATTCCTTACATGATATACAGAGCAGGTTTGTGTTACTCATCCATCTACTGACTATCTCAGAGAGCATGATGCATGAAGCATTTTAAAAACTGAAGCAACAGTTCTTTGAGGATAGGATCAGATGCAAGACCAGCTCAAGATTGACTCAGCCTTCCATCTTTCCAAGGTCGGTAAAATGAGGGCCCAGATTGTTGGGGGAAATATGCTGATTTTGTAAACCACTTAGAGAGGGCTGTACAGCACTGTGGAGCAGTGTATAAGTCTATGTGCTATTGATATTCAAACAATCCAGTTGGTTAATAAAAACATGGTAGTGCAGTGGTTAGAGTACACTACTGCAGGCTACTTCTGCTGCCTGCTGGCTGCCTGCAATTTGGCAGTTCAAATCTCACCAGGCTCAAGGTTGACTCAGCCTTCCATCCTTACAAGGTGGGTAAAATGAGGATCCAGATTGTTGGGGGCAATATGCTGACTCTGTAAACTGCTTAGAGAGGGCTATAAAGCACTGTAAAGTGGTATATTAGACTAAGTGCTATTGCTAATGCTATTTTGTCCTGAATAAGATACTACATAGTTCTTTATATTAGTAAGTTCACTAAACTGGTGTCAGCAACGTTTTCAAAGCAATGACAACATGAAAGACAAGAATTATGCTTCCTCTTTACAGATACTGATGCATGCAACCTTTGAAATACAAAAATTCACTTAGTGACCATTCAGTTACAAGGGCACTGAAAAAAAGTGACATATGATCATTTTTCACACTTATGACTGATGCAGCATCCCCATGGTCTCATGATTTTCATTCAGATGCTTGACAACTGACTCACATTTATGATGGTTGCAGCGTCCAAGGATCATGTCATCAACTTTTGCAACCTTCTGACAAGCAAAGTCAATGGGGGAAGCAAGATTCACTTAACAAACATGTTACTGTTATAGCCCACCAGCGGCCTGTGTGTATCATGGCTGATCCCGACGATAAGGAGGCTGGTGTGGGGTCACGCCAGCAGCCTGTGCAGCCAGTGCTTGTGTCAGACAGCGAGGAGGCTGAAGAGGATGTGGTGCCAGAGGCAGAGACTTAGCCAGGGCCTTCAGAACCTCCGGAGGCTCCTTCAAGTGGAGAGAGCGAAGTGGAGGAGGCTCTCCTCAATGCTCGAGCACGCAGGGCTGCCAAAAGGCAGGAGGAGGAGATCTCCTCGAAAGTAAGGTTTCAGGATAATTGGCCACTCCCTTAGCCTATTTAAGTCGCATACAGTTAGTAATTTCTTGCTGGAAACAACATGTAATTATTACAGAGCATTTTGGAGAGTGAGTGTCTTATCGTATCTTGTTTTCTGGGCTGGTTGCCAATCTTTGCTGGACTTTGTTTATTCTTTGTACGTTATAACTTTAATAAGGACCATTAGTGTGTGTCACAATCCTCCGGAATCCGGAGCTGGGGCAGAACAGTTACTAATTTAACAATTGCAATGAATCACTTAACAAATGTTAAATTACAAAACTCACTTAACAAATTTCTCACTTAGCAACATAAATTTTAGGCTCAATTGTGATTGTAAGTTAAGGACTACCTGTAGTGGAATCTGTGGTAAAGGCATGAGACATTACCCATATGCCAAATTTCCCAGTTGGCCCTGCAGACAGCTACAACTACACCAGCGTCAAATGTATAGTATGGAAGTGGAGGGTACAGCCATACACCATGAAGACTATTAAACTGGGAAAGGCTGTAAAATGTGCTAAAATAAGATCTAAAGAAACTCTCTTTCAAAGTAATAAAGGTATAATAAAACTTTGAAAAGCTGCCAAGTTAGATACTGAGACAGCAGAAGAAAGAAGAGAAGAAAATAGAACCCTCAAATAAACTCAGTTTGATTCATCCTAATAAGACAAGCCAAAGTCCCATAAATCCAACTGGTTTACACAAATGAATTCTGCATGCAGGAAATTGCAGAATGCATGTCAGTGTCAATGTAGGAATTAATACTGCCTATAACATAAAAGGGAAAATTCCCTGATCAGGAATACTATTACTGAGGACAGATAAAAAAGAAACATGAACTCAGAAGAATTCAGTATGATGTTTGTAATTCAGAGAACTACCCACTCAATTTATGTAGTTATAAATGAAAATGAATTAGAGATTAGGCAACATGAGAATGTCGTTAAACAAGCCACTTAATATTGTCCATACTGTCCCAAATCAATTGTTTGCTACAAATACAATCAATGGGGAATAAATTCTTAAAGTGTTATATCTCAAATATAGCAGCGGAAAATAATGTTGTTTTAAATTTATAATTCACAATTGTAGAACAAGATCATTTCCATGGTTTTCTTATGAAGTGCTTAATTATAAAAACTTTCAAATAAAAATGATATTAAAGTCTTTCTTTTTTTAATGGACACTAAAAGATAAGAAGTCATATTATAATAAATCCATAAGAACAACCAACTCATAAAATTCTCAAAGTTAACCACAAAAATACAATATGGATTGTGATGATCATTGAAATAATGTAGATTACCTCTGAATGATAATAATTTTAAAATGATTTTTTTCTCCATTGGCAAATCACCAAAGATATATTGAGAATAAAATCCATTTAGCACTATCCATACACTGAATATTTATCACGCTGAAGCACTGTACCACACAATTCCAGTGGTTGCCTCAGCATTACCAGCCATGAGGCCCTCAGTGTATTAGCAGTGATTGGAAGAAAACATGCTATTATGGATTGTTAACCAAATTATGGTTAAATTAAACCGTGGCTTAGTGTAGTGTATAGTATGAATTCAGATTTCTCTGAAAAGTCTCTGCTGGAAATAGTTCATCTCAAAAGCAAAGATCTAAGAGCTATAATTAATAGTATTTAGTATTAATAGAGGGTTAAAGTTACAATTCAAGAATTCAGGTGGTTCAACCCTTTCTTTTCTCTACCACTTTTTCGAGGGAGAGTTTTGGCTTCTTTTATGAAGGCAAGGCAATTTGCCTCTGCTCACTGTTTGAATAGCTGCTATTTCTTTATCAGTTGGAACGTACAAGAACAAGATTACACAGTTGGCTGACTTACTTGCAAAGGATTCTTGGATCATTGCTCTAGGTTCCCCTCATCCTGACTAAATCAAACTGGGTCATTTTTAGTCACATCTCTGCAGCTGCACCACAGGAATCTGCTAAAACTATCTTGGTAGAAGGACCAAAGTGAGAATAAAACTCAAAGGTAAAGTTGAACTTCCCAAACACTGTTCACATACTTTTCTCAGCAAACATATCTGAGTGGCTTCCTCTTGCCTTCTTTGTTTGTCTTTTCACTTTCCAATCTTGTTTATTTGGGATCTTGGGAATCTCCTGACAAGTCTTCTCTTGAAGAATTAACCAGACCTGACTCACTGAAACTTTTTCACTAACATCCAATAACATCATGTTAACAAACCATTGTCTGACTTACAAATCACCTCAGAAAAATGAATTGGGGATGTCTGGCTTATGTAAGACCAGACATGAACTAACTGTAGGCTTATCTTTGCATTCTTATTCCACAAGACAAAAGGTTCTTCACTGAACATTTCTGAGGACCATGTCTTTATCATGTTGTCTCCATCTCACCCACAACCTACTGCTGAGATCACCTAAAGTTGTACGAGTTGGGAAATGATTTCCTTCATCTCACCCACCCACCCCAAAAAATAACCTTCCGATTTCAGACATTTCAAAAAGAAACTTGGGACAAATTGCTCAACTCTAGTTGGTGGGCAAAAAAGAGTTGAACTATTGTTAGAGAAATAAATTTGCTTTGGTCAACATTCTAATTTAGACTTCTAGAGGGACTGGACGTCCCATTTGTGCAATCTATTTGTTCAGGGTCAGGAGTTAAAGAGGAGATGGCAACATTATAGAACAGGGGTCTCCAACCTTGGCAATTTTAAGACTTGTGGACTTCAACTCCCAGAATTCCTCAGTCAGCTTTGCTGAACTCTGGAAGTTGAAGTCCACAAGTCTTAAAGTTGCCAAGGTTGGAGAGCCATTATAGAACACATTCTTATGGTAAAATAACCACAAAATCCCACAAATACTCTCTTTAAAACGCTTTAATAAACTTGTTTAGTTTAAACAAGTCTCCAAAAGATATAATTGTTGGCAAATGACTGAAGTGAGAAGAATAGAAGCAAATCCAAAGAGCAGATTAAAAGAGCTGTCAATATTCACTAAATTCATATAATTTTAATGTCAGGAACAATTTTCTTTATGGGTGTTTGGAAACTAACTTCAGTCTTACGGTGACTGCATGAGGAATCTTTGCCAACCCTTTTCTCCATGTATCTATGTCCCCTTCCTTGAAGACTTTCTTGAATCAGTTATGGAATAGCACTGATTGCCATCTATACTGTTTATTGTCATTCCTTGACTGCTTTCCCTTCTTCCTTCCACAGCCTTGAATGGGTGAGGGAGTTGCAAAGCAGCAGGTGCTTCTTTGAAGGCAGTGTGAAAAAAACCTTTCTTAACTTCTCTAAATGCTTCAGCCAAGCTACTGCATACAATATTCCTGGCGATTACTCTGGCAGTATTTTACTCCCAGTTTGACAAGTTTATATCACAGAAGAAACCCAAAAAATCTGTCCTTCCTTTTTGGTGGGAAAAGCACATCATTTAGCTTCTTGGCAAAGAGTTGAGAAACTCTTTTGTCTAAATTCTATGCAAGACATTGTTGGATTAAAAGGTAAAGGTAAAGGTAAAGGTTCCCCTCGCACATATGCGCTAGTCATTCCTGACTCATCTCCGTTTCAAAGCCAAAGAACCAGCACTGTCCGAAGACGTCTCCATGGTCATGTGGCCGGCATGACTAAACGCCAAAAGTGCATGGAACACTGTTACTTTCCCACCAAAGGCGGTCCCTATTTTTCTACTTGCATTTTTTACGTGCTTTCGAACTGCTAGGTTGGCAGAAGCTAGGACAAGTAACAGGAGCTCACCCCGTTATGCGACACTAGGGATTCGAACCGCTGAACTGCCGACCTTTTGATTGACAAGCTGAATGTCTTAGCTACTGAGCCACACGTCCCTATTATTGGATTACTTGAGGTATTATTATTATTATTTGTATTATGGGAAATAGAGAGCATTGGCTTAACATGATCCAATACAGAGCCATTTTTGTTTCCTGACAAATATTAATTCTTTGCAACAGGTATATTATAGCTATCTTTCTAACATGTCTTTCTTTTCATCAGTTTTCCTTGGAAAGTTACACTAATAACTTCTTTGATATTTAACTTTAACTACTTTGATATATTTATTTGATATATCATCATATCATTTCAAATTAAATACAGGTTTCTCTCAGGTCATACCAAATTGTTTAATTATATTTATTTCCCTTGTTACTCTCTTCCAAAACAATTCCTTATTTCTATCAAAATTACTCTGCATTTTCTGCAGAGAACAGACCTTCTATTTACATTCTTTGCAACTATCTTTTTCTCAGGACACATATTATACATAACTTTATATTTTTTCAGTGCTACTCTATAATATAATTCTCTTTACTTTATTCCAAGCAGTTCTAAAATTTTTAATAGCAATCATATAATTGATGTCTATTTAATTGCCATCTGTATGTACAGTATGAATAGATATGTTCAGTCATATATTTTGAAATATGCCGATAATCAGATATTCACCAAATTTTTAGCCTTCTTATTTATTTGGAATCTCCAAAAAGGCCCAATCACTCTTTCCTGTACTCATCTCATCTCTACGGATTTATTCATGTCCTCTAGCAGAATATTCCCCCCGCCTACATTTCATTTAGAATGCTCCACGTTTTTCCCACAAAACTGACAATTATGCTATCTCTTCTGGGAGGCATAATCCAATGTATTTTGAAGTTCCCAGGCTAAATAATGAATGCTGACAGTTCTCAAAAATGGAGGATTTCTTTCTCAAAAAATCAATACAACCTAACAACCTAAACAAAACTTCAAATAAAATTGCAGCGGTAAAATAAAATATACTCAAATTCAAAAGAGGACCAAAAAAATACTAGCAAAGGTTTCATGCTGTCATGACCCAGGAATCAGATTCTGAATGTGAAGCTGTTCCAGCAGATTCTGTGGAATATCAGTCCCAGGACATACAAAGACAAAAATCACCTGAGCCTGATCAATCATAGGCATCACCTGAGCAGCTGGACAGATGGAACAGATGTCAGATGAGGATAATATCAGGCCTTCCAACCCCTGCACCCAGTGAATAGAGGAAAACTGAGCAGAGACTTCTAAGAGGCTCCTTGCCTAGCAAGGGAGTAAATCTTTTGATTAGAAACAGCTGTCTGCAGACTGATTTAAGAGGCAGTCCTATTCACTTATTGGAAGCAACAGTCTCATCTAAGGGTCTTGTCTGATGATTCTGCTCATGAAATTCTGATATTTGAACTAGCTGACAAACCTGGCTTGGATCTTGGAACTCTGGACTGCATTTGGACTATTATTCTGTGTACTCCTGTTTTTTAAAAAAAAAAACAATTCAAGCAAGCTTATTTCAGAGACCACCAGCAATAGTTCCACCACTGGAAGACATGAAGAATCCGAATGGGAACAAATCTTTCTAGAGAAAAATCTATGTGATTGCTGAGAGTCAACATAATCTTGATGGCACATAGCCAATCAATTTATTGTCATATTCAGTATTAAAAACATTTTTTGTCACATTCTCAGTGAAGGAAGAAATGGAAGCAAACTATACATTTAGGCAAATTCTGAATAGCTGCTTTTTTCTACATAAAAAAAGTAACTATTCTGGAACAATCTCCTGACCACAAGGGAAGGCACAAGGTGAAAACAGTGCATGGTTTTTTTAATCCATAGTTTGAGGGTAAAAGAACACATCAAAGCCCACTTTATAAAACAAATGTTAGTTCTGTGGTATAAACATCTGGTGAATTATGCCACAAAAGTAGTTGAAATGAGAACCTATATTTAGAAGAAATAGAAGGTCTGAAAAAAGCCCAAGAATAGAAATATCTTCAGTAAATTCATAATTTAATTTTATTTATAGAAAGAGTTAATTATGAACATTAGCAAGTGAGCCTGAACGAATTATTTTGTGAATATTTATACTGTAACAAATTAAAATTATAAAATAATGAAATTAAGAACAAATGAGTAAGATAAGACACTAAATAAAATTACAACTATAAAGGTTAAGATGTTGAATTAGGACTAGAAGCTAACCTCTAGTTGTAGAAAGTCACTGAGTGAACTGTTGTCAGACTTACCAACCCAACATGCTTCACTGGGTGATATTCTGGAGATAAAATGAAGGGTGCTTGGCAAATAGGCTACCTTGAACTCTTTAAGGAAAGGTATAATAGAAACCAAACAAATAGTGATGATAACAGTAATGGCTTAAAAAATATAATTGTTTTAGAGGTGAATGTATCTAGGGATACAGGGTACAGGGACCTATGACGGATGACACATTCGACCCCACCCTTGGGCTCAGCCTGGTCATCTCCTACACTTGCTTCACTTACTTTTTCTGAAGATCACCTTTCCCAAGGTGAACCAGCAGACTGTCGCAGAGACTGATTCACACCATTTTGGAGTAGCTGCAATTATGATTTGAGCAAGACACAAGGTCTCTATATAGCAAACTATCATGGTGGATTGGTTGTTTTTCAGTCCAAGGGTACGGGAACCAGCAAGGTGGAAAGCTGTACAAAAGTGTCTGAAAGGGGGGAAAGCCCAGGACCACATGTGAGTTGGGATGTCTCCCACCTCCTGAGGTACCACATACTCTGCTTATCAACCACAATGGGAAGAGAAGAAATTGTGCCCATTAAATGAGGTGATCATATGGGTGCCTTGCTTACTGATTGCCATGACTTACGACCATAATTCATACTCATCAATTCAAGAAGGCACTTTTCTTTTAAATGCTCTATTTAAAATAACGAACAAGCAATAGGAACACACCAGTTAAGTAAATATACAATCTGTTCTAAAATACCTAGATTCCAATTTCTGTTATTTATTTAAAAATATATTCTTTTAAAAAAATTCAATGTGCATGTTGATTTATGGCAGCTTGAATCAGAGGTAAACAACTATGACCACAAAATGAAAAATAAATAATAAAATAATTTAATATATTTCAATTCTGTTTTTTTTAATCTTTTGCTTCAAACCAAAGAACAACTAGAAGCATTTTGATACTGTAGGATTAAGCAGGGAGAGAACTCTTTAGAATAATCCACTCTTTTATGAACTAACAAAGAATGTTTTGGCAGAATCACTAGTCAAGAATGTTCAGTGGAGAAACTCAGATTATCTCAGCGTGGAAACAAATGTCTTAATGAGTAATAACCATACAGTATGCAACAGAAGCGACCATAAATAAAAAGTATCCAAATTTTAATGCTTGCTTTGCAATTGTACATACAATTGTAACTCATACCCTTTGTATTGCATTCCACTTTCAATTCTCTCTCTCTCTCTCTCTCTCTCTCTCTCTCTCTCTTTAGACAAATGATTCCTATCTCAACAAGGGAGCACTACTGCCAATCAGTGTAGACAATAAAGAGACAGAAGAAATCAAAGGGAATAATTGTTATAAGGCAACTTCATTGGTTAACAATTGGCCCTAGGCTGCCCTATTCTGATATAGGTATCAATACCCCCCCTCATAATCGGGCGGCAGCAATGGCGCTGGGGGGGGGACAGTGAGTGATTGGCAGCGGGGGGCTTTGCAGCTCTCCTTGCAATCCTTGAGTCTGCTTCTTACTCATGGGGGTGTTGGGGAGCATGTGATCACGGTTGTCCTATGGTGGAAAAGGCCCGGATCAAAGGGTGCCTGGGGGAATTGGCCAGGACCAAGGGCTGGGGGTGGACATCCATTGGTGATGGTGAATCACCAAGGGAGGGGCAGAGGAGGAGGAAAGGCAGCAGTGAAATGGCTGAGGCGGATGGCTAGGAGTGAAGAGGGCATATATATGGTTGGTACCTAAACGTCCTATTCCAAAGAGGGAAAGGAACCACAGACTGCAAGGAAAACTGCACCCCCATTCCCTATTCTGCCATGTCCCCAAGGGCCTCCTCCAGGGATGATGAAGGCTTATCCATCGACTGTTGCCCCCACCAGTTAGCCCTACCTCTCCAGCAGGCATCCAAGTTGTTCCTTTCTCTTAAAAGTCGCTGCTGTTAAGAGATTTCATATTTCAATCTTGCTTCCAAAATGGCCGATGGCTGCTCACTGATTGGGCCTATTAGTCAATTGGGAACAGGGGCCACAGGGAGCAGGAAAAAGGACAAGGTTATACCCCTCCCATCTTCCCCTGTACTAGGCAACCTAAGGGTTTCTGCAAAGTGTGGTTTGAAGGCATTTACTTATATTTCCACCTTTATTGTTTTTGCAAATAACTCAAGATGATGAACATATCCAACACACCTTCCTCCTCCTATTTTCCTCGCAACAACAACCCTGGGAGATAAGTCAGGCTGAGAAAGAGTGACTGCCCCAAGTCATACAGCTGGATTTCATGGCTAAGATGAGACTTGAACTCACAGTCTGTTTTCTAACCTGGTGCCTTAACCAATAGACCAAAGTGGTTCTCATGCATGGTGGCACTGCAGCAGTCCCACATTCTCAAATTTCATTCCCACAAGAATCATGGGTCCATGCATTCTGTAAGTAAATCCATTTGAGTTAATTTGATTCAATAATTGTTGACATATATTTTCCAGTTTCGCCCAACTGAAGATTAGAAACAAATAGATACAACAGCTTCAGTAATATATTGATTGTTATTTCCCAGGCACAGCCACAGGTCTGGGACTAACAATCATTTGTGGATAAGTATTGTGGTCTGTCAGCAGCCTGTGTAGTTAGTAGCTGATTCCGATAGCGAGAGGCTGGTGTGCTGCTGCGCCAGCAGCCTGTGCAATTGACACTCAAGTCAGACAATGAGGAGGCTGGAGAAGATGTGGTGCCAGAGGCAGGGATTAAGCCAGGGCCTTCAGAACCTTCAGAAGCTCCCATAAGTGAAGAGGAAGAAGAGGAGGAGCCTCTTCTTGATGCATGAACATGCAGCGCTGCGAAAAGGCAGGAGTGGCTCCTCAGGAAGAGGTCTCCTCGAGAGTAAGGCTTGGGGCTAATTGGCCACTCCCCTAGTCTATTTAAGGAAGGACAACGATTGATGCAATTTGTAGGAAACAACTTCGTTCAAATTCCTTCGCGTCTTGATTCCAGAAAATGTTTGGTTTTGCTCTTGTTTCTCTCTTTATCAGTTTTCCTGCAAACTGCTTCTGGGCGTTCTGCCAGCCACAGTAAGATTATGGTTATCTGAAATACTGTGCTTCAGAACTGAGTTATTATTCTTTGAATTCTTGTCGGCTGTTAATGAAGTTAAATTAACAGCCCTTGTTCAGAAAAGACTGATTTATTGTACTTGTGTTCGAACAACTACTAAGAAAGCTCATTAGTAAATCAAGGTTTGTATGGACTTTGTGTGTGCTGCATTCTTTGGGGTCCATAGCTGGGCAGAACAATAAGTAACTGCCCAGTTCTGCTGTTGAAGTTACCCTATAAAAGACCCAAGCAGGTAGGCTGGTGAAAGTATCATGTAAACGAATAGTATTTTGCTATTAAAAATTATTGTAGATTAATTTGTTCAAACAAATAAACAAAAACAAAGAAAAAAAACCACATTTTGTGGAAGTTAAATTGAAAAGGTGCAAAAAGGTATTGGCTGGAGAATTCAGTTGAGTTACTTCAATATTTATTTTAAAGAGAAGGAGAAGAAGACACCTTCAATGCCGGAATATAGTTTCTCTCCATCATTTGCTAGGTTATCAAGATAATTCCTTAGAAAAGTTAAAGAATCTTACTTATCACATATTCTGTTTTTCTATTCCTATCTCCTTAGTAATATGAATTTTTATAAAGATAAATATATTCATATTTTTATATGAGGAGGGAAAGCACTTTTATTCTGAATATATACGTTTTAGATATTTCAGGAATGGCAGTATCTGACTGATCTAATCTTAGTTCAGAAGCCAAAAAGGCTACAAAACATACTACGGGGTTACATATGCATATAAAGACTTTTTACGACATATTTATAAACACATGGAAAAGAGAAAACAAGCAAAACAGAGTTAAAGAGATTAAAGCAGATGCCAAGAGACCTCTGTTGATCTGAAGAGTTCCAATAAGAAACCAGACCATAGTTACTGGGGAAAAAATGAATGTATCAATAATGAATAAATAAAACCCCAGGGAAATTATAACTTGAGGATGTGCAAAACTGCAATTCTCAGCATGAAACAAAATAGCCTTTTTGTTTCAGCTCCAAAACTGAACTTGACTTCTCTGAGGGATGTTTTTTCTTGAATTGGGTTGACTATTGCATTAAGCATAGAACTCTGAAATGTGTGGACTTCAACTTTCAGAATTCTTAGCAATGATCATACTGGGAATTGAAGTCCACAGTTCACAAAAGTTGCCCAGACTGGAAAATATTGAACTAGAATCAAAGGTCTCTTCTACTTCAAAATCTTCTAACAGATGTTTTGGAGTGTTCTAAATATGAAATCACTGGAGAAGAACTTAATGCTGGGAAAGATTGAGAGCAAAAGAAGAATGGGATGACAGACAATGAGGTGGCTGGGTGGAGTCACTGAAGCATTGGGGTGAGCTTGAATGGACTCCGAGGGATGATAGAGTACAGGAAGGCCTGGAGGAACATTGTCCATGGCGTCGCGATGGGTCGGACATGACTTCGTGACTAACAACAACAAATATGAAATAAAGTAGAGTTTACTACAGCACACTCACTTACTCTGGCCACTAGGAGGCATTGCATAACCAGTTTCTTATTGGAACTCTTCAGATGTGAGTAACACATTAAGCTCTCAGAGAACTTAACGGATGGCAGACTGAATACACCATTCTGACAGCATTTTCATTGGACTCTTAAGCACAACATATATATGAACTGAAAACCAATATAGCTCTATTCATCATGATGGGATTATTTATTCATCCATTCATTTGGTTTCTATCCCACCAATTCTCAGTAGAGAATTCATATGAGATAGAAAGATTAAATGATCCACACTGTAAGTCATAGAATACAGGAAACAATTTAAAATATAGTAATTCAAGATGAAAAATCAGAAAGCAACAAGGTAAAAATAAAAGATGGGTAAAACTCCCTAGCTAGTTAGAATTCTCTCGGAAATGGTTCAATTTTTAGCTTTCTCTGAATGCCAGCAGCCTGATCTTTATTTATTTTTTAAATAAAACTTCATAAATCATTTATAAAAACAGCAACATTTTACTCCTTGGCAGGGTTACTGATCATATAACATGATGGTTCAGTCAGCCTCCAACAGCAGCAGAGAAAAATTTGCCTTTCCTTATAAAATCTCCATAAAATCAAAAGCCATCTGCTTAAAATTTCATTTCACGTAAGAGGAAACTCTTTTAAAGTAGTACCACAAAAACAATTTTAAAAACAAACAAATATAATTTACTCCTATGCTTAACATTAAAAACAATATTTAATCTAAGTAGATTATTTATTTAGAAGTAACACCAAGTCAAATTGATTTGATTTTTTTAACATGCAAGTCCAGTTTCTCAAGAAACTATTTTTAAAATGAGCAGGAAGCAATTTGAGCATTTAAAATTCTACCTTTGTTTTCCCAGCTACTTAATTAAGCACTAAAGTTTCCCTTTTGATTATTGTATGGATCAATGTTGATCTTTCTTTAGCAATGAACTTTGAACTTCAAAGAACATTCCAATAATCCCTTTCATCTCATCCATCACTTTTATCACTTGCTTTCCCTTTCCTTTCTCATTTCATTCCCACTTCCACTGTCCATTTCCAGGCACATTTTTTTCTAGTTTCTCACCTACTTAAATCACATGAGAAAAGTGCTATTCTTGATCTAAACTCATAGTAAGATAGCTACTTCTAAAAAAGCCCTTCTAACCATATCAATAGAAACTTCCTTTAGATTTTTCATACATTGTGAAAAGATTATTATTCACACACATCAACCCCATCCTTAATGATATTCAGCTCTGTGGGAAGACCTTCAGACAAATTCATTTAGAGTGATGGTCTAAAAAATGTCTTTTATTTCTGATAACTTTTCATGCAGTTTGGCTGATTGAATCTGACTAGATTCAGGCAATAAGGATTTGTCTACAGAGAAGAGATGGGACATAAGAAGAAGAGACAACCTGTATTTTAAGAGAAAGTGATAAGTTACTAAAATTCTTTACATTTCTGATGAGAAGGGGAAACCATTTTTATGTTTCTTTTCTTTACTGTGTTCTTAATCTGTTTTTTTCCTATTTTTCTTTCTATTTTTTTCTTTTCTTTTTAATTTCTTTTACTTTGTAATAGTTTTAACTTTTAATTTGTAATTCTTAATAAAATAATTATTGTAAAAAAAATAGATTAATACTCTAAAGAACCTCTAAATGACTTCAGCTAGAAATGTTTGGAAATCTCTACCTCCGTGATGGCGAACCTATGGCACACGTGCCACAGGTGGCATGTACAGTCCTCTCTGCGGACATGCGAACCGTTGCCCCAGTTCAGCTCCACCACACGTGTGCGCACCTCCCACCAGCCAGCCGATTTTCGGGTCTCTGCCACGCAATCACAGGGGTGGGGTGCATGTGGGAGACCCGCACGCATGCATGGGGGTCAGGTCAGGTTGTGCAAGCATACACGTGGGGGAAGTGAGGGAGTTGCATGTGGGGAGCGGGGAACATGGAGGGTCGCATGCGCATAGGCAGAGGGAGCGCAGGGGGTCGCGTGTGTGTGGCGGGAGGAATCGTGTGTGCATGCGTGGGGGTGGGGCACACGGGGTGGTCCACACATATTGCATTATGGGTGTGGGCTTTTGGCATGCGATGACAAAAAGGTTAGCCATCACTGCTCTATCTGATCAAATATTTGGCCGCTGGGATTGTAAATGTGACCTGTAGCCAGAGGTGACTGTTGTGGTGCAAACTCTGGTCCTTAGACATGGGTGTATGATACTGCAATACAAATGTGAAGGGACTGACACTACATCGTATCATCATGATACACATTCCATAATTTTGCCATCATTGCAATGGATGTCTATGCATGTAAGCCCAGGTTCATAGTTGGCAATGCCTGTGTTAAACAGTTGCCCCATTATAGACAAGTAGCTTTTCTACTTTTAGAGACGAGGGTTGTAGCAAAATAATCTTTATTTAATATTTGGGTGAATGGAGAGAGACAAGCCTCTTCTTTTTAAAAAGAAGAGAAACATACACATGCTCGTGGAGTTATCACAGACAGAAAATTCACTCTGTAAAATTAATGACTATATGATATTAAGAAAAATTAAGAAAAGAATAGACACGTACAAGGAAGTCTGTTGAAATAATGTAGCTTTATTCTTTTGGGCTCCATTGTGGTCATAGGTCAAAGACTATCTGTAATCACATTAATTTAATTAATATAATTATTAGCCCTGTAATTTAAACCTTTCAGTTATAATAAACCTTTCTGTTAATATCTGGCAATCTTTTAAGTGCTAAAACTGAGGAATGAGCAGTGATTTTCACCTTTCTTCTCCTGAATTTCTAATATTCACCCTCTACACTTGGGAGGACCCTTTATCTGAAAGGCAATTTTAAAATGTGTTGAACAAGTATTACAACAACAATAATATTTAATCCATATGGTATAGATCCAAATTCAACACTGACATATTGTTAAGTATCTAATTCAGTATATAAAATAAATATCTATTACAGGCATCCAGTAGTCCAACAAAACTCAGAGGAAGGGACCCACAGTTTTATGTACCCTGAGTTCAGACAGAATTTCCCAGCTCTAATCAACTGTGTCAAATTATTTTTGCTGAGAAATACTCTCTATCTAATAATTTCCTGAAGCTGTCAATGACCTTTGGGGTTAAAAATTTTTCCTTTGTCACTGAATTCTTTGCTTTATTTTTGGTATTAAGCCAAACTTCTCAGTTAAATCTAGGATGTGAAGTTTTTGGATCAAAAAGTTACCTTTTTGATCCAAATTAAAAAAGAAAATAAAAATTAAATTCAAATTAAAAAAAGAGGCAAAAACAGAACAAAAAACAGTAACAACAGAATGGGATAAAGAGAAAGAGAAAGAAAAAGAAAAAGAGCCAACCTCCCTCATTATGTGCAAGGATCAGCTCAAGATTATCATCATTCCAAAACCTTATATTCAATATAAAGTATATTAATTTTATAACAAACTTGAAGCAAGACTGATCATTGTGATGGGCTGCAGGAGCTCCC
Organism: Masticophis lateralis; assembly: GCA_030761175.1. Classification (NCBI taxonomy): domain Eukaryota; kingdom Metazoa; phylum Chordata; class Lepidosauria; order Squamata; family Colubridae; genus Masticophis; species Masticophis lateralis. Next base: position 23,042,367 of record JAUDYJ010000006.1, read on the forward strand.
CAAGGAATAGAACAAGGATTCTCAGCCTAGCTTAAGTATTGAAGCAAAAATTCATAGCCAGTTAACTCTGGGAATCAATTGTCTTACAGCAAAAAGATCTAGATATTCTATGCCATAAGACTCAAATATTCTGAATTTCCTGGAAAATAGAAGGCATATAGAAGATGCTGCATGTTTGTACATGGGGATTTCACAGAAAACTACTAGAGTCACCTACATTATCTAAGCGGTGTTAGTATGCTAGATCAAATTAGGAAAAATTGGGTCCACTCTTTTAATTCACTCTTTAGCACAATATTTATGCCTCTCTCAAATCCCAGAAGGATGGTACAGTGGCTCAGTGGTTAAGACACTGGGCTTGTTGACTGGAAAGCCGGCAGCCAAAGTTCAAGTGCCATCTGATGGGGTAAGCTCCCATCCTCACTCCAGATCCTGCTAGCCTAGCATGCAAATGTGAGTAGATAAACAGGTACTATTTTGGTGGGAAGGTAACAGAGGTGGTATTCAGTAGGTTCTGACCAGATCTGGAGAACCAGTAGCGGAAATTTTGAGTAGTTTGGGGAACCGGTAAATACCACCTCTGACTGGCCCCGCCCCCATCTATACTCTGACTCCCGAGTCCCAGCTGATCAGGAGGGAATGGGGATTTTGCAGTAACCTTCCCCTGCCACATCCACCAAGCCACGCCCACAGAACCAGTAGTAAAAAAATTTGAATCCCACCACTGAAGGTAACAGCATTCTATGGCATCATGCTAGCCACATGACTACGGAAATGTCTTTGAACAGTACTAGCTCAATGGCCTTGAAATGGAAATCAGCACCATCCCCTATAGTCAGCAAGGGCTAGTGGAGTAAAAATCAGCAGAAATTCCTTTACCTTTTACCAAACATCCCTGAGTCTCAGGCATTAATAAAAAGGAGTTTCCAAACTTAACTGCCAGAAACATTTTTCAGTTTTCCTTTGGAAGGAAAGGCAATGTTAGCCTAAAGGGCCAGAAAGAGAAGAATTCCTCTTTTCTTATGATATCTCCCTGTCCTGCTCAATCTCTTTTATTTTCCCAAACAGTGCTGAAGCCTACACTGGGAAGAGTACCAAGCAAAGTGTTACAATTACAGAAAAGTTTTATTTTATTTATTTAGTTAGTTTGTCAAACATGTATAAGATAACAGGAATAAGTATAAACATGGATACAGGAAATGGGCACGAATAAATGGGGACAGTAGGACAGGGACGGAAGGCACACTGGTACACTTATGCAAGCCTCCTCACAGACCTCTTAGGAATGGAGTAGACAGTTTAAGGTTAACGTTTTGGGGGTTTGAGAATGTAACGACAGAGTCAGATAGTGTGTTCCAAGCATTGACCACTCTGTTGCAGAAGTTGTATTTTCTGCAATCAAATTTGGAGCGGTTTAACTTGAGTTTGTATCTATTGTGTGCTCATGTATTATTGCAGTTGAAGAAGAAGTAGTCATTCACAGGTAGGATATTGTAGCAGATAATTTTATGTACTAATTTTATAATAATTTTATATAAATTATTATTATTATTATTATTATTATTATTATTATTATTATTATTATTAAAAGCGGCCAATTCCACAAAAACACACGAAGTAGGAAGAGAGAAAAGGACTCACTCCTTGCTTTTACCATGATGAGTAGATGTCACTCATCAGGATCTATGTTTAGATGCAAACAGATGGTACAATTGTAGCATCAATTCTTTTTGTTCTATTGCAAGCCATGTTTATAATTTTAAGGGAAGGGTGTGTTGTTACACCCTGCCCCTCCCTGTTAAAGTTGACTAGATAATTGATGGTGTCTTTTGTTCTCAGAACATGCCAGAGCTTCTTATTTGCAGTATTTTGATTGCAAGAATTCCAAGGCAGCAAAGAATGAGAAGAATTAATTGGAGGAATGAGTGAAGATGCAGACAGACCACGGTGAAACATAAGGGTGCCAAACAAAATTTCCTATGAAGTGCTGATACTTCTTAATGCTGTAACTATGAAGATTTAATTTGACAGTAAGGAAAATATTAACCAGACCATGTCAACCTAATAAAAATTCCACCTATGTCTAATGGAAAAAAAAAACCTGTCACCTCAGCGAAAAGATCAAAAAAAAAACGCTGCTAAATATAGGGATACAAATCTAAACAACTCATTTAGCTGCAGATCAACAAAAGCCACTGGGAATCCATGAGGCCAGTTAATTTTGATGGCCATAATTCCCTTGTAATAGGTTGCCAAAGTAATGAATGGGAATTTTCTTTAATACGTTAAATGACTGTCTGGGGTTTTTGATTTGGATGGTTAAAAATATAATATATAACTTAAACTTCACTAAGTAATCCACAGAGAGTGTTGGGATTATTTTCACCATCAAGAAAAAATAGGATGGCAAAATAGATCACTTTGAACTAATTCAGCCTGAACCGAGAATAATTTTCCAGTTATTTTTGTTTCAAGACCAACATTTATTTATTTATTTAAAAGCCAGTGTTAGCCATCCAATGTTTGTTTTTTATCCAATGATTTATTTGGCACATATTTAAAGCATTTGAGGAGGTTAGAAAGAGTTTGCAATTCTGTATTGACAAATAAATGATGAAATTAAACCATGAGCATGGGAATAAACAAAAAAAAAAGGTATTAACTCTATAATAAACAATAGATGTTCCATAGTAATTCAAATCCAGTTCCGAATTTGAAAGTGGTTTCAACTGCGGTTCAATTTGACAAACACAATAACAACTTTCTCATTTCAGATACCAATTGCTGGAATATTCAAAATATTCAGAAAACATTAGGCAGAGATGTACTGGGAGAACGTATTTAGGTAATAGCGCCAGAAGTAAATTCTTTGCTTAGTGATGGTAATGGGGACTGGAATTTCCATTACTAATTATTGCAGGCCATTAAGCAAGAACCTCATTTGACCATGTCTTTTAGCTTCCTCCCAATTTCTCCACTGACTTTGCTTGTGGCAAGCTGGCAAGGAAGGTTGCAAATAGTGGTCATGTGACCATTGGATGCTGTGAGTGTTGGAAATGTGAACTGTATGCCACACACCTCAATTGCAATCACATGACTGTGGAGGGTGCTATGCCAACTGAAACGTCAAGATCAGTCATAAATCCTCCTTCAGCAGCACTGTAGGTTTGAACAGTCACTGAACAAGTGATCATTAACTAAGGACCACCTGTAATAAACACTGGCAGTTTAATCATCTTACCACCCCTTGAGTGTTGGAAATGAATATTCAGATACTACATTTACAATGAATTATGTAAAGTAGTTACAAAAAAATTTGATCATCTGTTGTGGAGAGCTGCATATGTTGGATTGGAGGAAGACTGCACTACAATATACTTAAGGGATTTGCTCTGTTTATTTCCTATCAAACAAACACCTGCAATCAGGCAAGGTCAGAAGTAAAGAGTGGCCGATTACAGCAACACTATAGAGGTATCAAAAGGTCCTCCTGCCTCAAAGAGAGAAGCTCTTAGTTCCTTCATTGCACAGATGACAAAAGACTTCATCAAGGGATGTGTTCTTGAAGCACTGCTTGTATGACTTCTACTTCCAGAATCAGATGGGCCAAAGCCTGACAAATAGTCAAGAAATTCCAATTATTCATCCTGCAATTATCATAAATCTGGAGATTTAAGTATGTGCTCACCCAAGCAGTGTAAGCTCTGCTGAAGTAAATGGGGATTCCTTCTATGTTAACTTTTTTACATATATGTAACGTACATCACTGAAATAACTGAACAGCATTTGATGATCTACAATTTGATGAATGTGACATTAATTGCCTGCAATAATTAACACTATTAAAGCCTCAAATTCTACATACTACTGAAATCTGGATCACTTCAGCGTGCTAAGTACTGTATATATTTCTAATGACTCTGTTCTGTACCACAGGAAAAACTTGTGTCATCAGTAACAACTATATTTGGAAAGTAGTTCAAAGCAAGATACTGCCATATACCAATAAAATTTCCAGCCTACGAAGTTATGTGAGATTCTTACGGAAGTGAACATCAAGAGATGACAAGCTATACAGCTAAATTAGACTACCCTCTGGTGAAAAACAACTACTTTTGTCAGTCCTAGCCTTTTCAACTTAGCAGGAGTTGTTGAAATGAAAAAGGCAAAGTAGACCTGAATTATTTTGGCTATGTTATATATTTCTATTTACAGGGGACAAGTACTGTAATGTGGTAGAGCAACTTGGTTCTCAAGGCAATCAATTGTAGTGTAGGACTGGAGAATATGTGACCCTTGAGGTGTGGGACCACACTACAGAGTGTTGTTTGGTAATCAGTCATGATTGGAAGTGCTGGAAATTCTGGGTCAGTAGCATCTAACAAGCTGCAAATTCCACACATTTAACACAGATACGTTAGCAAGAGTAATATAGTCTCAGCTAGGTGAATTTGGGCCAGTCTTTCAGCCCAACCCACCTTACAGTGCTAGCAATAGAAATAGCAGTAATACTTAGACCTATATTCCTCTCCATAGTGTTTTATAGTAGGGGTCCCCAACCCCCAGTCTATGGGCCGGTGCTGAGCCACAGCCCATTCAGAACTGGAATGCGGAAGTGGTGGACACATTTGTGAAAGCAGCACGTACGCAAAACCATCCCTTCCCCTCCCCATACCGCTGCCGCCACTGCTGGCTCACCGGTCCGAAAAGGTTGGGGAACAGTTGTACAGCACTCTCTGAACAGTTTACAGAGTCTGCATGTTGCCCCCCACTATCTGGGTCCTCATTTTACCAACCTTGGAAGGATGGAAGGCTAAGTCAATCTTGAGCCCGTCAGGATCGAACTCCAGACTGCGAGCAGGGTTAGTCTGTAATACTGCATTCCAACCACTTGAGTTATTTGTAAAAATATAAAGGGGGAAAATAAATAAATAAGAAATCTGAGCACATCGTATTATTTTGCATGACCAAATTGATTGTTTTTCTCAATACTTCCAAAGAGAAACAAAGTTTTATAGTAATTTTTTTCATTCTGTTATATGCTCCTATAGCAGAAAATATTCTCTACCTCCAACACCTAATCAGGAGCAGGAATGTCTACTAGTAAATATAATCCTGTCTGATCAATTCGGAAGAACTCAAAACCTTGCACTCCTTTGTGCCACTTCCTGTTCTTAATTAAATGATTACTCAAAAGTGGCTTTGGTTTTTTTTTTTCTCTTGGCAACAGGGCTATGATTTCTTTTTTGATGCAAAAGACAGTTCCTTCCGAATTTCTAAAAAAAAAAGAATACAAATTTCATAGAATTTTTTAAAAAATAATGTGAATTTTAATTTTATTGAATAAGGCAAAAGATCAAACTTTTAAAATATGCCAAAATATCGATATCACAACCTTATTTGATATAAGAAGCTGAATGATTCACTACAAAACACAAGTGAAAAGCTAGATTTTCAAAATAAAGGCTTCCTACCATTGTAATTTATATGAACAGAATCTGGAATTTGGACAGATGCTGAACTCTAGAATATGGTTTATATTGTGTGTAATTCAATCCTTTCCCATGGCCCACTGCAGCCACTAAATTAAGAAGAAATCTCATACCAGGGTACACTATATACAAAGTGTAACAGATAAAGGCGGCCATCCTGACAGCTGAGAAGTTCCGTGCACATATGATACCAGAACCTTGTTACATACCATTTATTTTAGACACAGTCCAGTGTAATAGAAGACTTAAGAAATCTTTGATGGATAGTTTGCTTTTGCTCAAAACACTTCACAGCTGGCCTCAACTCTCTACGAAACTCATCTGCTCCAAGACAAAAAGCATTCTCTGCATAGTCAGGCTGTGCCTGCAAATGATGTCCTCAAATTTAGAAAAGCCCATGTTTTCAGAAAGCTACTTTTGGCCATCCTAGGTTGGGAGAAGGAAAGGTTAGGACACCACAAAATTCCACAGATTTGTAAATTTCTACAGAACTTAAATTACAAGACTCACAATGCAATCTTTACTTAGAATGGAGATCTGAGATGTTTCATGAAAGCCAGTATAGCAATTAAATAGTTCAGCTTGGACAGCAGAGACCCAAGTTCAGTTCCCTGCTTGACCACAAAGCTGACTGGACAACTTAGAGCCAGACATTTGCCTTTGACACTGTCCACTTCAAAGATCTTTTCTTTGGGGAGAAAACTAAAGGAAACCTGTTTGTATAGTGCCTGGAACTCCCAGAAGAAAGGGCAAGACATATGTGGACTAAATACCTTAATAAATAAACTGTCTATAAATAAATAATAGGGTTTAGTATCCAGGTGTTTTGGTAGAACAATATTCTCAAAAATAAATAGGTACAATGAATACTTGACATGTTCGACCAACCATGTATGTGTGCATATATTTTTTGTCTATAGGAGAGAGAGACTGTTACTTTAACAACCTATGTATGTAGTAATTTTACAATATTTATAGCCTGTCCCAGTCATTCAGGCAGGGAAGCAGAGGTGGGTTTCAGCAGGTTCTGACCAGTTCTGGAGAACTGGTAGCAGAAATTTTGAGTAGTCCAGAGAACCGATAGTAAAAATTCTGACTGGCCCCGCCCCCATTTATTCTCTGCCTCCCAAGTCCCAGCTGATCAGGAGAAAATGGGGATTTTGCAGTAACCTTCCCCTGGATTGGGGAGGGAATGGAGATCTTACAGTATCCTTCCCCTGCCACGCCCACCAAGCCACACCCACAGAACCGGTAGTAAAAAATTTTGAAACCCACCACTGCAGTCAAGGTATGTTGCAGACCCCATCAGTCAAAGAATTTTAGCTGCTGGGGTCTAATATGAGAGCCTTCTCACACAATCATGGAGTTGGCTGGCCCCAAGAGAACCCCACACCTGTATTAACAACTGCTTATCCTCCATCTTGGAATTCTTCTTTTTTGAAATTTGCATAATGTTGTTTTATAATTTTCTATTTTTTTTATCTTAAATTGTTCTGATTTCAGTGTTTAATTTTATTGATCAAACTGTCCGCCACCCAGAGCCCCTCTCCAAGGGAGATGAGCGGTTGAAAAGTACGAAATATAAATAAATAAATTGTAGTTAGAGGACAAGAAAGTCCATAAAATTATCCAAATAATAAAATATCAACAAAAATAATAGTAACAAAACTGGTTCTACCAAAGCACATGTTCTGTTATTTACAAGTTCTTAAAGAAGGAAACATATGCACAGGAAGTCCTAGAATTCACGTCTCATGTTTCTAAGATTTGATTTTAAGTGGTACAAAATCACTGGCAAATGAGTTCACATTAGGACTCTGCAGGGCTTAAAATCTTCTAGATTGATAGTAAAAAAGGGATTTTCAGTCATGCATGGACACATTCTGCAATACCGCAACACTTTTCCTGAGATTATATGAACTAAGAAAAGTTGCAGTTGCTTTAAAAAGTTGCATCTGTCTGCAAAAGAGGAACCATGCACATTCTATTTCATATCTCAAAAGAAAAAAGACACGATAGTAGCACACGTCACATATATATCAGCCAATTACTGTATCTTGCCCATAAGGTTTCACATATGTGGCAATTGTTCCTTAGGTAAAGGTTCCCCTCGCACATATGTGCTAATTGTTCCTGACTCTAGGGGGTGTTGCTCATTTCCGTTTCAAAGCCAGCTCTGTCCAAAGACATCTCCATGGTCATGTGGCCGGCATGACTAAACGCTAAAGGTGCCCAGAACGCTGTTACCTTCCCACCAAAGGTGGTTCCTATTTTTCTACTTGCATTTTTTACATGCTTTCAAACTGCTAGGTTGGCAGAAGCTGGGACAAGTAAGGGGAGCTCACCCCGTTATGCAGCACTAAGGAGTCGAACTGCTGAACTGCCGACCTTTCGATCGACAAGCTCAGCACCTTAGCCACTGAGCCACCACGTCCCTTTTCCTTAGTCTTCTGTTATTCCTGCCACCTCTTTTCCCAATCTCACATTTTGGGGGGGCACATTTAATATGTAAAATCCCTTATAGTGGGTATCTTTGATTCAGAAAGATAGATTGCTCCACATCAAGAAGACTCAGCCATGATCAAGGGAAAATACATTTGAATGTGTGCATGTTTCAAACAAAAAAGTGAGGACTAATCACATGCTTTAAGAATCCAATGTGAAGCAAGCTATTCTTTCTGAAATAAATTAGCCATTTATTATATTGAAATTAAATTCTTCCAACAAGAGCCTATTTTTTGCTGCAGCAACCAAGCCATTCACTGTGATCTATACAAATGTAAATCTATCTTTGACAACCTAACTTTATCGTCACTATGCAAACAAGACAGAAACAAAAGAATGCCATGTGTTCAAGAGATAGATTTGATGGCAGTGATCCCTTTGTCACAGAAAGAGGGATTTTAACTAGTTAGGTGCTGTCAAATCCCCAACAAGATGGACATCTGTGAACTGAAAGCCCGGGCTAAAATATAAACTTCCCATGAGCACCTTTATTAGTCTACAGCCAACTGCCAATGATAAATCTTGCTTTGTAGTCTCCGATAGGGATGCTTTGTGTGTGCATGGCTGTCAAGAAAAGAATTGTGGGTACTCCCTTTTTTTGACTCTAAAATAGTGATTGAAAGGAGGGAAAGGATATCTGCTTTTGTTGATTAGTCTTTTGTCTCCTTTTGCAAATCAAAGTGATCCTTAAATGGAATGTTTTCTTAAGATGAGCAAGTCGAAGGATGCTGACACCACGTTCTTCAGAAGAATGGATACTTCAGAACATGCATAGGGATGGAACACACTTTTGATGATACACTACTTTAAACTTCTGTGATTTTGCTGTTGCATTTAATGCCAAGCAAGGTCCAGCCTACAGCTCAGCTCCATGCTGTGTTAATGAGCTTCTCTGTAGGAAATTCTCCAGACAAATCAATTGCTCTAATCTAACGGGGTTACACTCTGCAAAGTGTGTATGAAGAATACCTTATTGCAATCTTTCAAGTAAATACATTCACCACTGTCCTCGTTTTCCTTCCATTTGAATGGGATATAAATGTCAGTTTCATAAAGCAAAACGGCTTATTTGTATTCACAAAGGATGTCTACATGTGATTCTGTTTGATAAAGTACCCCAAATGAAAAATTCAGAGACAAAAATACTTTTGAAGAAGGGGGTGGATGAAAAAAAATCATAGCTAGATACATGCTGGAATTTAAAACTGTGGAGATCCAGATTCGAGACTCCCTTCAGCTACAGAGTTCTCTGGGACACTTTGAGCCCATCACTGATTTGATTTACAATTTTGCTTGAATTTGTTTTTTACAGTTATGCATGGATGTAAGCATGGTGGTTTCTAAATTACAGTTTATGCATAGTAAAAGATGTAAAGATAATCAGTTGTGACTTGGTAAACAACCAAGGTTAACAAAATGATAGCTTAGCACAATGTATAAAACCTATCGCTATCTATATATAAAAGTATATTGTCTTGGGATCCTGGAAGAAAGATGGAATATAAATGAAACCACGAGATCAGTGGTCAGCTATGAGATTGTTAAGCTTTAGAAATCATACACAGAAGAATACTGTGTTTCTCCCAAAATAAGACCCTGTCTTATATATTTTTGAACCCTAAAATAAGCGCTTGGCCTTATTGCCATGCACTCAAAAGCCCGACTGGGCTTATTATCAGGGGATGTCTTATTTTGGGGGAATAGAGTTTACAAAACAGGTTTTTTTTAATGATATGCTTCCTGGCTCAACTATTAGGTAAACAGATTAGCAGCAGTGTGTCATGAGGAGACAGTGAATACCTAATAATTAATTGGCAATATTATTGCACTTTATATCACTTGGGGTATTTTAGACATCTCAAGGACCAAATTAAATTATCCATCTTAAGTAATGTACACCTTGATTATCACAGGGTGATCTGTTGTAGTAGCAAAACTGCTATAACAGATCAAAACTGAGAGCTACATTGTGTTGCTCATTATAAATAAGAGGATAAAACTATCTTTGAAACAATAGATAACTCAATGTCCCAAATGATAGTTTTATTATAGCACAATATATGCTTAATTGGAATAAGGTCCAATTGTGTAGTACTTTTGAGGGCTTTTTAAAATGGGAATGATATAGAAATGTTTATATTTAACTCATTAAATATAATGATTTTTATTTCCTCAGAACCAAATGCAGCATCTGTTGATTTTGTATCAATCCATCACTAGATTTTAACAGAAAAATTTAGCTACACGCTACGCAAGGTTTTAGAACAAACTTTGCAACCATATTTTTTATAATGTGATTCCCCAAAATTATTGTAATTTGGTTTAACTACAGTATATAAGTAGGCAACCTATTGTATCGAAAGAATCATAAATCCTACTTAAAATGATTCATTCAGTCAGCCAGTCAGTCATTCAGTCATTCCAATCACTGAACAGCCCTGTAACTGCCTAAAACCATTGGAGTGAAGTTTATAAATCCAATACATACAGTATATACATGCATACATACCGTACATAGATAGATACATTTCTATAGTATAAAATTTTCCAGACAGTTGTGAAAAAATATTTCACATAGCCTAGAGATTAAGAGTTCTTACAATATCTCTATAGAATGAATATGAAAGTCACTTTGAATGTCTCCAAAACTACTGGGGCATAGACATTCCAAAAGTGGATTTATTTTATACCTTCCATCAAGAATGGCCAAAGGAAAGTATTACAGCAAGTCAAAGGGGTCCTTCTAACTACTTTGCAAGGATCATTAGGGATCCCATTTAAATCAGTTTAGTATTCCACAGTCATTATTCACTGTTTAGAAAGTTACCTGGCTTGCTTATAGTGGAGAGAAGTGAGGAGACAGCTAAAGTAATGCTAATGTTAGGGTTCCAAGTAACACCCCCAACGAAAGAAAGCTCTGAGGTTTGAGTTTCCTCAAAGTTACATTTTATTAAAGATGTCATATTGGCACATCTGGGAAAACCCAAATCTGAAAGCTTCCAGGTTTTCCCCATCCAAAGAAAAGTTCAAATCCCTGCCCACAAGTCCATCGCATGGTCCAATCAAGCACTGTACCACTGGAGATGCTTCTCAGGTCCAGGGCAACTTGGCCTTGACTTCTTGAGAAAGGAATGTTATTTTGACTATACTTCACCCATGCTCACACAATCCCCCCTCCCAGTTTCCCACAGTACTAAATGTGGCAGGTCTGAAGGCCTAATACAAAAGATGGCTTCCAGGCCTGACAGCTTATTTATGTGATAATGATCATTTTCCTGCAAAATGAAATCTATCCCCAAAGTGATAAAGAAGTCAGCAGGCCTGTCAAACTGGTGGCCCATGAGTCAGATGCATCACATGTAGGCCATGCCCATCCTGGCTTCACAAAGGCAAAAAACATCACAATACGTCATGATACATCATGTGACGCGATCGAGTTTAACACCCGTAGGCTAGAGGATCAATTTATTATGGTCCAAGCAAAAGTAGGATTGTATCATTACCTTAAATCTTTACTGTTATGAAATGTTCCCTTCTCTTAATTATGGTTCATCATAATCTGTTTTACTGTATAATAAAAGTTTTCAAACTAAGTTCAGGTTTTTTTTAAATCAAGGACAGTAGTGGGTTGCTCCCGGTTCTGTCCGGTTCTTTAGAACTAGTAGTAAAAGCGGTGGGAGGCTCCACGCACTCACCCGGACATCATAATTGCTATCTGCACATGCGCAGATTTGCACATGCGTGCACTCCCATTGCAAACTGGTAGTAAAGATAAGTAGAACCCACCTCTGCTCAAGGACCAGTTAGAATGTTTAAAAACCGTGGATAAAAATTAGTAACAAGTATCAGAGGTTTATCTAAGAAATTTAAATTTAATTCCTTTAAATTAATCTGGTTTAAAATAATTCCTTGTAGTCATATAAATAGTAGCTCCTACACATGTAATTTTTTTAAAAACTTCATATATAACTAATAAAAGCATTGGTTTGGTTCACCTATAAATAGTAGCCTTTGATGTAATCATTCATATTAAGTCTTGGGGTAATTTTTAAGCACCCATATTCTGTTTCATTTCTTTCTTGGATCAAACCACTGCTTCCTATTATTATTATTATTGTTTATTTTACTAATTCATTCTTTTTCTTTCATGAAAGCTCAAGGTAGTTTAAAAAAGAGCAGTAAAACAGCCCTAAATAAAACCATCATAGTAAAACCAACCATGCTTAAAAACAAATTACAAAATTAAAATTCATTTATTTAAAAAAATCAGAAAACCTAAATTACAGGTAATTTTAAATAAGCTGTTTGGTCCTGAAGTAATTATTCTCCTACAAAACCCTAGGGGAAGAGAAACTCCATATTTCCAGTTCAAATGTTAATAGAAAAATATGGCTTTATAAAATAGTAAAATGATTGGTAGTGCAATATGGACATATTTTAATGTTTAAAGCATATAACCACATGCTTATTCAAAATTATAATATTATGCAAATAACAAACATAGGCACCCAGTGCAGGGAAATTTACTGTCAATGTCAGGGGAGGCATGCTGTTACGTTCAATTAATTACATGCCAACCTTTGCTTTAGAAATGTCTTAACTTCTAATTAGTTAGTTTTCGAATAAATAATCTTGCTAGTCTAAAAAGAGGCAAAGAATCTGCTCTTCTAAGCAAACAATTCCACCATGAAAGATATGCATAGCTTTGCTTCAATAGATTTTGGACCAAATACATTGTAATATTTATACAGCAGGGACGAAATGCTCCCGGTTCGGACCAGATCACCCGATCCGGTAGCGATGGAGGCAGGTAGTTCGAAGAACTGGTAGCAAAAATCCCTGCCCCCCCCCATGCCCAGCTGAGCCGCGCGATCATCAGAGGCTTTTTTTTTCTTTTAAATGGCTCTGACGATGAGTTGCCTGATCAGCAGAGGATTTTTTAAAAACCCTCTGACGATTAGGCAACTCAGCTGGGATGGTCAGAGCCTTTTGAAAGCATTTTTTTACAACCTCTTCACTGAATTTTAGATTTCACCACTGTTATACAGATAGTCCTTAATTTACTTCCGCAATCAGGACCAGAATTACCTTGATAAGCAAGGTGGTTGTTGAGTGAACCTGGCCTGATTTTGTGAACTTTTTTGCCATGGTTGTTAAGTGAATCACTGCAGTTAAACAAAACAAAATCCAGTTTTCCTCACTGATTTTTGTGTGCCAAAGCCAGATGAGAAGATGGTAAATGGCTATGCCATGACCCTGCTGCAACCATCATAAATATACTTTAGTTGCCAAGGGCCTGAATTATGATTACGTGATTGTGGGGATGCTGCAAAGGATTTAAGGGTGAGGACTGGTTATAAGTCACTTTTTTCAGTGCCATTGTAACTGTGGATGATCACTAAATGAATGGTTGGAAATCAAGGACTACCTGTATTAAATAATTCCTATGTGCCAGTTAAAAAAATAGATTTTTTTTTTAAAAAATATTTTTTTATTAAATAAACATTAAAACAATGGACACAGTGCGACCATCCTCGTTTTGTCATTTCCATACATATTTTAACATAACTACAGATACAATTCCCACTCATTGTACATTGTTGCTTTGATATTATAAACATATCCCTTATTCACATTTGAATAGTTGCCTAACTATTGTCCAGTTTCAGTAGATATATTAATGACATACAATGGTCCTGCAGCATAGGATATTTCTTGTCGCCGGTCAGCTCCACAATTGATAGGGCTTTCGGTTAGGACAGGTAGAGGAAAAAGGATGCCACGCTAGGAGGAAACTCTATTGTGGGGGGAATTAGACTTCCGGTCAGCATAGGAAAAAGGACGTCATGCTAGGAGGAGACTCTATGGTGGGGGAACCGGACTTCTGGTCGGCAGAGGAAAAAGGATGCCACACTAGGAGGAGACTCTATGGTGGGGGAACCAAACTTCTGGTCACTTCAAGAATGGGGGGCTTCTGGTTAGGATCTTTGTGGCTCTTTTAAGGTTTAAGGTTGCCGACCCCTGATCATTCCCAATGGTTTTAACCTTTGAGTGAAGTAGGTTCATAAATTGGTCATAATCAATTATCTATTGGAGTGCATGTAAGTCGAAGGATGGATGGATGGATGGATGGATGGGAGGGAGGGAGGGAGGGAGGAAGGAAGGAAGGAAGGAAGGAAGGAAGGAAGGAAGGAAATATTGCTATCACCAATGGCTTCATTTTAAGGCTATTATAATTATTACAATATCAATTTGTTTTGAAAAACTTGAAGAATTGATAAAATAACCCATGTAACCTACTACTTTTGCTAAATAGGTTAAAGCAGATGACTTTACCCTTAGTGCAAATTAGAATAAATATCTTGTTTTAAAACTGTCAATATCCTTATACAATGGAACAGTTCATGAAGAACACTTCGAACAATATGCAAAAGAAATATATGATTATAATACTATAACAAGAACACAGAAGAGCTTTTTTAAAATAATATTAATAATAACACTGTAATAACTCAACAAGTGCCATGTGTATACTTACAAAGCCAAGAGGAAAAAAAATCCACCTGCATATATTTAAAAAAATCTATTTGCTGAAAAAAGTAAAACTGTGACGTCTGGAAAAAATTATCAGTAGCGTAGTTCAAACTGTAGAAAAGGATTTTTCAGTCATTTTAAGATAAGGCTTTTCAGTCAATTTAAAAATCTGTTTTTGAAACCTACTTCTCTGGGCAAATCAAGTGATTTTTCAAAATCAGGGTATTCAAGTTCTCCTAAACAGAATCACATTTCCCATAATAGATGACTATAAAGGTATCAATACCTCCTTACTGGAAAAGAGATTCAGATCTGCTTAGAGAAAGAGGCAAGGAATAGAGTGCATTTGAGAATGGGTGTCAAACTAATTCCCAGAGTGGAACCAGACACATTTTCCATAAATGACCTGATTCAACTTTCACTGCAGCTCCACCTGTCTTGACTGCAGACAGGAAAATGTGTAACAACATAGAAGACAGTTTACATCGGAGAAGGAAAAAATGTCAGTGCAGAACAGTTAATCCTGACATAACGAGGAGAAAGAAAAGAACTAGGATAAATGTGCTGGCAAAATTTAATCATTCTTGCTGAACTTGTCTAATAGATTTCAGTAAAGGCTGCACCGGTTGAATAATGACTGCAACACCTGAAGCGTGGTAAAACCTGAACGAGGTAAATTGCCTGGCAGACCTGAAGAATGCCAGCCATTCTTTTTGCAAGAGATCTTAGAAGTCTGGTCAGTTTGTCAAACAGTAGGATATATGTCAGTCTTCTCCAACATGGTATCTTTCAGATAAGGTAGATCTGTAGATTCCAAATTTTAGTCAGTGTGTTCAGCCTCAATATACCATTTCCAAGGGACGATAGTATATACCAATGATAAAAGGGCATAATAATTAAAACAAGGCACTTTTAAAAGATGCCCATACTCTCCAAAATGCAGAATCTCTTGACACATCTTTCACTCAGTATATTCTATTCAGCTAGAAATGGGATAGCAAGAATGTCTCTGAATCTAACCTAAAAGTGTAAAAATCTCCACAAGGAACAATCCTTGTTCATGCAAACACATTATGTCAAGAAGTTTACTTGCTTTGGGCTTAACATGTTGAGAGAACCATATTATTATGATACCATGCTATATGTCTAATTGCATTAATTGCAGCAGTTAACAATGGTTATTCAATCTATTATATCAATTTCATATCTAAACCATAGCTTAACACATGTTGACCCACTTGATCTCTTTCCCAACCTGATTCCTTCCCTAGGAATCAAATCACAATCCACCCTGATGTTACTTTTTTTTTTTAAATCCACCTCTATTTCCAGAGTAAGAAATTGCCCTTTCTCACCATTCCGACTTGATTTTTTTCAATCCTGAAGGTACTATAAATCCAGAGAATCCAACTCTGATTTCCCCAGCTGTCTTCTAATGTTGTTTCTTAGTATTTAGAACAGCAACATAATGTTACTGATTCTGTAATTAAGCATAACATTCAAACAAGTCATCAACTGTAACTGAGAAGGCTTAGGTATTGTGATAATTCAATTTTCAATAAAAGTCTGATAAGTTTTTTCTACCATTTGCTGAAAAAGAACTTTCCAAGAGGAGATATCAGCATGGGAGTTCCAAATGGTAGCTAGGTCATTTCTAGAGAAAGCCAACATCTTACCAACACCATTTTTATCAGTACTAGCATGCCAATAAAAATTCTTTCAATTGGCAAGAAAATGTACCTGGAAGTAATTGAACTTTTAGATAAATCAAACTTCCCCATCTTAGTACCCTCTCTTAGTACCCCTCCAGGTGTGCTGAACTTCAGCTCACATGAAAGTTTGTAATAAGGTTTTCCTATGGTATTTTCTTTTTTATGAGACAGACAGGCAGGCAGGCAGTCAAGGAGGAAGGAAGGAAGGAATTTTTTTAGAAACTGAAACTGTTTAGATAATGTGTTCTCCACCTTTATGATTTATTTAATTCATTTAGACCACTTATATAATTCAATTATCCAGCTGGATTTCAAAGTCTACTATAAGTAGAAAGCAAAATAAAATAACCTTGCAGCTCAATGGTAACAAAATAGGATGACTGGTTTCAAAACCAGATCCATTTGAACACACAAATATGAACAAGGTTTAACTGTACAGTTATATATGGCTCTCATTTCCAGCCCTTGTGATTCTACAATGAGCTGCAAATAAATGCACCCAGAATCATAGAAGCCAATACGAAGACCTTTCCAAACACCTAAGCACTTATTTTGAAAAATGCTTCACCATTCCCCAAAACAATGCAAATTCCAAATACATTGTTAATGTAGGTATATTAGTTTTTAGGGGCATATCCAGTTTCCAAACACAATTCAATTACAAGCAGCAAGCCACTCCTTATCCATTCCAACAGACAGGGCCTCCTACCCTTTTCACACACAGAAGGATGGCGGTTATTTATTTATTTCACCGGCAAATGAAAGAATATATTGCCTTTGTAAAAACAATTTTAGAAAGTATTTCTCCGATTTAACCATACAAGCCCAGCAAAAGGCAAACAGATTTCCTTTCCACAATACATAGAAAAATGAGAGGCATAAGCCTAATTGTTCTACATCCTCACAGTTGCACATCCATATAGTATAGTATTCCAGAAACACTTTTATTTGGTGAAGAAACCATTTATAACTGTCCTGCAAATAAAGGCAGGATGAGAAAGACGGAAATGATTCTAAAAAGCCTTTGGCTACAATGTCTGCTGGGAAGGTAAAAACAACAGGACTTTTCCTAAGACATAAAAAGGAACCCTAATTGCAGGCTTAACAAAAGAAGCTGAAAAGAGATACTGAAGCCAGGAAACCAAAACCCGGGACTGGAGGACAATCTTTTCTGTCCCCTTACCTGCTATTGGGGAAGTCAGAGTTGCCGGCACCGACAGCAAGATGGGCAGCAATACCGGGAACCCCGTCCAAAGCACCAGGTGTCGGGCAGTGCACCAAGGCAGACCTGGGCAATAGAGGAGCAGCGTGACCAAGGCAACCATGAAGCATCTCAACCCATCCATGGCAAAGCCAAACATCAAGTCATCATCTCGGCCACCTCCGGCATCCCTCAGATGAAATCGCTGAGCGGGCTGTCCACTTTCTCTTCTGGACATCCAACACAAGCGGTCAGGCAATCAGTCATTGAAGGCATGGGGAAGGGGTGGGGGGGGGGGTTCCCCACATCTACTACCCCGGTTTCCTTGGCTGTCAAATTGCAGGCGAAAGCGGCCAATCTGGAAAGCTGGCGAGTGACCCAAGGGAGAAGAAGAGGTGGAGACCTCTTGGGGAGCAGGCAGGATCCGAAATAAGTGAAAGGAGAATCTGCACTATTGAAAAGAGGGGGAGGGGGGAGAGCGATAAAGTGAAAGGAGCTTCTCCTATGTTAAAAGGGCGGGGTGTGGATTAGTGTATCTCAGTTCCCCTTGGGAGGAAGGAGACCGGCGCGAAAGGATGGATGAAGCCAGACCAGGCAGACAGAAAGAAGCCGGAGGGATTCAGGCTTTGGACGGCGGGCGGGTGAGGGAGAGAGAAAGGGAGACCCCCGCACTGGGATGGGGAAAGGAGCTGCCACCCAAAGCCAGTTGGAGACCCGGCGCGGCGGAAGCCAAGCAGGGGCCGGGGCGCGCGAGACGAGGCCCCTTCCTCGGTACAGCAAATGCCAGGAGAGGAGCGGGAAAAGCGGGAGAGGCAGAGGCCGGAGAAAAGTCAGCTGGCGGATCTATTCCGGCCGTCCAAGGTTTTTTGCTTTCCCAGAGTCCAGAGAGCGAGAAAGGGACCGGCTGCTTGCGGTTGCTTCTTGGCCTTTCCCGACTCTTCACGTGGGATGGAGCGGCGGCGGCGGCGGCGCTCCTGCAGCTAACGGGAAGCCTCCCTCATTTTGTCTTCTCTGCGCCCTCCTTCTCTTCCAAGAGCCCACCCTCCAGCTTCCCAGTGACGCTTCTTCGGCGGTGAGGAGTGAATGGGGGGGGGGGGGCGGAGGAGAAAGCGGAGACAAGGAGGCGTGGGCGGGGAGGGGAGGGGGCGAGGCGAGGCGAGGCGAGGCTTGGAAAGCACCTGCGCGCGCGCTGGTGGCCGGATGGGCGCGCGCGCCTGGCGCTGGTGTGTGGGGACAGAGAGAGAGAGAGAGAGAGAGAAAAGGAGCCCAGACCGGGCAGTGGCTAAGAAAGGCGGGAGACAGCAGGAGGGCAAGGGAAGCGGGGGCGCGCGCACCGGACGCACAAACTCCTCGGCTGGGCAATTCACGGCGAGCGCGCGCTGGGGCGGAGCGCGGGACAGTTTTTCATTAACAAAAAAGAGAGGGGTGGGGGGCACGGGGGGGTGGGGAAGCCGGGGAAGGGCGGCGAGATCGCGGTGGCGTCACAAAGGCCGAACTCCGCCCCTCCTCCCTTGCTCCTCGCTTTTCCTCTTCCCGTTGCAGTTCCGTCCGCTTAAGCCCGGACGGCGAAAAGGGAAAGCGGGTTTAAGCAGCGGCCAGAAGCCGCCCACGGTCTCAGCGAGGGGGGGAGTAAAGGGGCGCCTGCGTGGGAGGCGGGGGGAATAAGAAGAGAAGGACGCTTCCTGCCCGCCAGTAGAAGTCGGTTGGGGTAGGGAAGGCTTCGCTTTTCTTCTGAGGTCTTATCCGAAGTCTTCGCTCTTCTGCGCCCACGATTTGCAAAGGAACAAAAGACGGAGCTTAACTGGGGACACAGGCGGTAGCACCCTAATGGACGTCTTTACAGTGTTTCCTCGCTCAATGTCTATGGAGATTCTGTCATTCAGAATCCTGGTAATCCTAAAAGTTTTTTTTTAAGACAACCGAACTTTTTATTTGTTTTCTTTGAAGACGTTTCGCTTCTCATCCAAGAAGCTTCTTCAGTCCTGGATGCAGAACTGAAGAAGCTTCTTGGATGAGAAGCCAAACGTCTTCAAGGAAAAAAAAAACAAAGAAAACCCAGTTGTCCTTTGAAAAAGCATCTTTGGGACCTTGCTCACTTAATGTTTTGAAAAATCCCAATGTGCCTGTCTTAGACTTAAACTTAGAATAACTTTATTGTCACTTTGAATGTACACGAATTGGCATACATTAAAATGAAATTTCATTGCATGCAGCTCTCAAAAGCTGTCCACCTCCACTATATACTACATAAACATGACAAAGTAAATAAATACAACATTATGCATATACCCACATCAGTGGTGGGTTGCTACTGGTTCTCCCCAGTTCTTGTGAACCAGTAGTGGAAATTTTTAGTAGTTTGGAGAACCGGTAAATACTACCTCTGCTTGGCCCTGCCCAGTGGTGGGTTCTTCCCGGTTTGGTCCGGTTCTCCTGAGCCAGTAGCGGTGACAATATGATGTCACCGAACCGGTTCTGCCCCCCCACCCTGAGCCCTACCCCCTACCCCCCATGTTATTCTTACCTTTTATTTGATCCCACCCCCCAATCTATTGCTGCCTCCTGAGTCCCAGCTGATGGCTAGAGGGAAAAAAACAGCTGATCAGTGTTAAAAGAAAACAAATGAGTAGACCAGTGCCTGCAAAAATACATGAGTAGATCAGTGCCTGCAAAAAATAAATGGGTAGATCAGTACAGCTCTGCAAGCAGTTAAAAGTCTGATAGACCAGTACTTCTGCTAAATCCTAATAATTGTTACATGACCATTAAGCCACGCCCACAAAATAAGCCATGCCCACAGAACTGGTAATAAAAAAATTAGAACCCACCCCTGGCCCTGCCCTCAATCTATTTGCTGCCTCCTGAGCTTCCAACTGATCGGCTAGAAGGAAAAAATCAGGGCTCACTTGACAAAGAGAAAAAAAAAAAACTCCAAGACACCGTAGCTTTAAACTGAGAAGCCAAGAAGCCTCCCAACTGATCGGCTAGGACCAATCTGCTCCTTGTAAACCGCTCGGTGGTGGTAGATTGGCAATTGAGGCCAAGCTGCCTGAAAGCGGTTTCTGATGCTCTCAGTGGTGGCAGAGCAGCAAAAAACTGTTTAAACTCTTGCCACTGAGCTTCGAAGGGCTGCCCTACAGCTGATCAGCAGTAAAGGGCAGTGTGGTGGTAGACCAGTGTGCTCCAAAAACAAATGGGTAGACCGGAACACTCCAAAAACAAATGGGTAGACTGGTAAGGCTCTGCAAGCAGTTAAAAGCCTGGTAGACCAAGTACCTCTGCTAAATCCTAAAGAATTGTTTGTCACATGACCATCAGACTATGCCTATAAAATAAGCCATGCCCATCGAACTGGTAGTAAAAAAGTTTAGAACCCACCCCTGACCCACATATATGACACGGAGAAACCACACAGTCTAGTTCTGATGTATACATGAACATGGCGAGAAAAACAAATCTTGCGATGGATGGCTCAAAGCTGTTACAGAATCTGGTAGTCCTGCTAGAAATATTTTGAAACCACCTCCCAGAGGAGAGCAACAGAAACAGACCATGAAGTGGGTGTGTGGTGTCTCTTAACAATGCTTTGAGCTTTAAGCATGTCTGGCATGAGAATGTAAATAAGAACACCTTTCGGTACTACACTATAGGCATGTAAAAGTTGTTAATTTAACAAGCATCCATTCCCAGCTGGACCCTTGAATAAATTGCAATATGTTTTTAAAATGATGTTCTCAGCCCACGCAAAAAACAACTTATTGGCAGGATTTATACAGCAGGCCAGAGACAACAGTTGGGTGAGTTGCTCACATTGCAAAAGAATATTTACTTTTACACTTGGTGTTAAACCAAGTCTTTGCTAATCATGAGGAAACCACCTGGTGCCTGATAACATGATAGACCTTGGCTGGAGAGAATTTGCCATTTAACAGCCCTTGAGTCTGTTCCAGTGGTGAAATTTTTTTTACTACTAGTTCTGTGGGCGTGGCTTGGTGGGCGTGGTATGGCTTGGTGGGTGTGGCTTGGTGGGCATGGCAGCGGAAGGATACTGCAAAATCTCCATTCCCACCCCACTCTGGGGCCAGCCAGAGATGGTATTTGCCAGTTCTCTGAGCTACTCAAAATTTCCTCTACCGGTTCTCCAGAACCTGCTGAATTTCACTCCTGGTCTGTTCCTCCAGTAATCTTAAACATCCAACCAGCCAATGCTGGCTGATTTGTGGTTGGCCGAAACCAGGTCACCAATCAGATTAAGCCATAATATACAAGTGTTATGTTATGTTAGCTTAACAATTGTCACAAAAATATGGTAAAATCAGGTCGATCACATGAGTGCATCAATGTACGACTGTCATGACATAGGATGGAGGTCTACCTGGATTGGTATAAAGGTAAAGGTTCCCCTCGCGCATATGTGCTAGTTGTTCTGACTCTAGGGGCCGGTGCTCATTTCCATTTCAAAGCTGAAGAGCCAGCACTGTCCAAAGATGTCTCTGGTCATGTGGCCGGCATGACTAAACACCAAAGGCACATGGAATGCTGTTATCTTCCCACCAAAGGTGGTCCCTATTTTTCTACTTGCATTTTTTATGTGCTTTCGAACTGCTAGGCTGGCAGAAGCTGGGACAAGTAATGGGAGTTCACCCTGTTATGCCGCACTAGGGATTGGAACCACTGTACTGCCGACCTTTTGATCGACAAGCTCAGCGTCTTAGACACTGAGCCATTGCTTCCCTTGCTGCACTGGTGTATTAATACTGAATTTCTTGGGAGAAAATTGACAAACATTTGTAAAGGAATCCATCCATGTAGCTGGTTTAAAAAACCTCATGTGCTCCAGCTATTTTCAGAATATGATATTTACTTCTCTATTTTTATACTTCTTAAATCTAGCCAGTATTTATTTTTGCAGTTTTCTTTTCTGAATTGTTAGTCTTTATCCCATTTCACTCAGTTAATTTGTCCACAGAGCTATCCCTTGGACATGTTATGCACTATAGCCCTTTCTGTATTTTTGGTGGTTCCAATATATAAGGTAATATATAATATGAAAGTATATAAGATACTTTAAATAAAACATGTGGACTTCTCATGTTGCTTTTTCCCCCAGTAAGTAATTTAGGTTAAAAAAAATTATCTACTTCAGAAATGTTCTACTATTTGATAAATCCACCATTTGCATTACAATAATCAAAGGCAACAATTTGAGAGCAACAGGTGGTAACATTTAGCAAGCTTTGGCTGACCTTCAAAATGCTAAGGAGTGTCAAATCTGCCTAATAACTATGATGGGAGACCATTCGGAAAATTCTGAGTGGTGAACTGGTGTGGAGATTCTGAAAAATATCCTGCGAAAAAGAAGTAGTAAACAACTCCCTTATCTCAAGCAACAATATGAATTTGGTTGTGTAGTCATCAGGAGTCAAGCTCAACTTGGAGGCCTTTACCTTGCAGCTTGAGTGGCATAGCTAATGGTTATCACCTAGCTCTTTTTTCCTCCCTCTATGATTATAATAAGACTACAAAGAGGAATAAGCAGCAGTGGCCATATTTACAATCACAAACATGTTGTGAAATATCCTTAATAAGCACTGTTTAAAAAATATTTCAGAAGATTTGTCTAGCTACTTAAGCAACAATGCATTGAAGACATTTGGAGTCCCATGAATTAAGCTGTATCATCTAGTGACATACAGGAAATGTGCCTTTTCTGTTGTAAGACCTTCCTTCTGGAATAGCATCCCCCTAGAGATACGAATGTCTTTCATTCTGATGAAATTCAGGAAGGTATTCTTCCAGGTAAGTTGAAGGTAGATTTACTGTTGAATAAATTTTTGCTTATATGTTTACCTTTAAGTCACTTATTTTTTTCTCTCTCTCTTTTTGGTACTGTTTCCCCTCCTAAATCAGATCAATGGATCATTGAACACATCAAACCGGAGTTCTCACCAAGCTCAAATTATCCTACTTTGGACACCTCATGTGAAGATCTAGAGAAGGTTCTAATGCTTAGAAAGATGAAAGAAAAGAGAAGAACCAGTAGCACAGTGGATGGACTCAGTTACAGTAGTGATGGACGCACTGTTGGGAAACCTGAAAAACAGGTTAGGATAGATCATTGTGGAGAAAATTGATTTATGTGGTTGCTAGGAGCTGGAAATGACTCAATGGCACACAATCAATCAATCACCCTTTTTAAGCTGTAAGATGGGTAGGTCGTCAGGAGTTGGGCAGCCTCCAAAACTGCAAAATAAATAAATGAGTTTAAATGTCAGCTGAAGTATGCAGAAAAATAGCCAATGCTTTTGCAAAAGTACATCTTCCATCACATAACTATAGAATTCTCTATCTCACAGCAGGAATTTTGTCAAGGGGGCAAAGTGACAAGGTAGAGTGTGCTTATAATCTGCTACAATATACCTGTCTGTTTTTCTTTCATATGTGCTTTGTAACTAAATTGACAGGAACACAATACAGCAATGTTAAGAATGTAATGGATATTTTTAGCAATGCCTCTTTTTCACAAATTTGTCAGAAAAAGAAATCTGTACTTTCAAGTAGCACCCTGGGAAGCTGCTTTATACAAACTCAGACAAAGTGGTCCATCATTCTTATTCAGGTTGATGGACAGCAGTTCTCAAGGGCCTGCTATGGCTATATAAAATCCTATTCAGGAAATTCAGATAAAGGTGGGTACAATAAGTTCCAAATTAGTCAAGGAATCAGGACCTTGGACAGAGTACCAGAAGAAGACTGGTTGTAGAGTTTCTTTTATGGATGGAGAGCTGTTGCTTCAGCAAAATGCATAGCTTTTCTCAACCTTTTCGAAACTAGCCAGGAGCTAGTGGTGCCATTTCAAGAAGAAGAAAAGAATTGAAATAGATTTTTATTTAGTTAACACATTATATACCAACATCAAAGTTCTTCAGCAGTTTACAATACTTGGAAGGATGTAAAGGGTGACATTTTCCTTTCTTCTGAATTAGGGACCAATTTTTATACCTTTGGTGTGAACTGAAACTTAATGTCAAATTATTCAGAGTAGTAAAACCAAAATCAATTGCAAAGAACTCCAAGAGGATTTCTCAGAATTAGTAAAATGGATAACAATTCCAGAAAACAGGAATTGAAAAAGGAAAACATTTATCTTAGAATTTATTAGAGAAGAGATTGAAAATAGAACTTACCCATGTCATAAGGTATCTTCTATCCATATACAGGTATATGGGTTGCCATAGATGTGTTATGAAATTTGTTACCATAAAATGTTTTGATGGCCACTAACATGGATAGCTTTAAAGGTGGATTTGACACATTTGCATCTACCAAGAATATGGCTTCTAAACAAAGACTACAAAGTACTTCCTGCGCTGGAAGAAAATCTTTCTGAATACCTTTTGCTGTGAAAGAAATATGGGAGAAATTATACACTTGTCCTGGGCCATTATGAAAATAAATGGTCTTTTTTTTTTAGTATGAAAGAATTACTACATCTGTTTTCTTTTATCCTTTAGACCAGGATTTGAGGAATTCTGGGATTTGAAGTCCACAAATCTTAAAGTTATCAAGATTGGAGACCCCTGCTTTAGACTACTCCCCAGCACAAATCATGCAATGTAGCTTTTTAATAAAGGAACATTATCAATTGTACAATCGGATAAACTTTTGTAGATTAGAGGCTACTTCATAATATGTAAGCTTCTTCTCTACAAAAACTTCTGCCATTAGAAATCTGTTCATCTTTGAAGTGCTGCAAGAGCCTTTGTCAAACTGTCCCAGCTGTTCATTGGAAATGGCCTCTTTCTTGGATGCATTATTTATTTCAGAACCCACAATTATCAGGATGCAAACACTTCTCTGGTCTTGCCTGGTTTCATGAGTAACTAGCAGCAAAAATATTCTGAACTAAGATGGAGAGTTTGAAGTTTACTCAATTTCCCTTTCACATTCAAATTTCTACTTACATTTTATAGCAGCTATGCAATATCTGAATTGCATAGCTTCTATAAAATATAAACAGAAATTTGAACACCAAAGTTTTACTTATGCCTGTTTTGTATCCTACTTGTAGAGAATGGTACAAATTCCCCTTCGGGGATGTATAGAAGCCATGGCCACAGAATGAGTAGTAAAAAAATTTGAATTCCACCACTGCCTCCAAGGTCATTCTAACTCTTGTTATTCTATTATTCTGTAACTTAAAATGCTAAAGGCTGTGAGCTAGCAAAACTGGGGGTGGGGGGGCAGGAAAATCCTTTGACACACTGGGGAACAAATCTGAAATTCTCTGTCCCCTCTGTTTGCAGCCTTCCCTGACAGAAAATAAAATATTGCAAAATGGTGATCACATGACTGCAGGGCCCTTAGCAACTGGTCATAAATGCAAACAGGTTGTCAAGCACTCAATCTGTGATCATGTGAACGGGGGATCATACAACAAGGATTACCGTTGCTAAGGGAATCATATCTGATTCTGATTCCATACCAAAGTGTTCTGTCCCAAAGCAAATTGCATTAATCCAGATTCATTTTTTTATATATATTTAGTAATAGTATAGCTGGGATGGCTATGTTTGTACTGAAAGAAAGCATCCAGAATTACTGGATCAAGCTTGGGATGCAATACTGCAACCATCCATGGAAAAATAGTTATTGATTCTGGTCTAGGGACAGACAAGATACAGAAAAGATAAGGAAAAAATGGGACTGTATGATCCCCATAAAACCAAATTTAATTGTTGACAACTACTGACAATGGTTGGTGAAAATGATGGAACCTGTGAATATGGCTAAATTAACGTCTTTGATTAGAATAAAAAAAAACATTTATGGCTGATTAGAAGCCCCCTGTAGACTTTTTGTATAAAATGAGGAAAAAATGATTTGTGGTTTTGATGTTTAGAAGTAGAAGTAATAAAAAAGAGTGAGCATATTTTTTGTAATCACAGAGCAAAAGAAAATTACTTATATTTGCTGGAAAAAAACCCAAAAACTTCTTTTTTGGCACTTCTCTTCTTTCTTCTTTCTTTCTCTTGCTTCTTTCTCTTGCTTGCTTGCTTTTACTTTTTATTAATACGTGTTACTTTTATGTTCTTTATAAAACTCTCACTGTTTTTTTAAAGGAAATTAGAAGACACCCACTACAGGTAATCCTTGATTTAGGAACCACAATTGAGCCCAAAATTTATGTTGCTAAGCAAGACATTTGTTAAATGAGCTTTGCCCCATTTTACAACCTTTCTTGCCAAAGTTGTAAAGTGAATCTCTGCAGTTATTAAGTTAGTAACATATTTGTTAAGTGAATCTGTCTTCCCCAGTGACTTTGCTTTTCAGAGGGCCACAAAAGATGATCACATGACCCTGGGACACTGCAGCTATCGTAAGTATGAGTCAGTTGTCAAACAACTGAATTTTGATCACATGACCATGGGGATGCTGCATCAGGAGTAATTGTGAAAAATGGTCATAAGTCACTTTTTTCAGTGCCGTTGTAACTTTGAATGGTCAGTAAATGAACTGTTGTAAGTCGAGGACTACCTGTACTGAAATACTGAGGAGCTAGAAATGAGAAATATTGAGAATATGAGAATATGAGAAATAAACCAATTGGTGTTTTACCTTCCCATTACTAAATCAAGGTAGTTACTAAAAGTGAAGGCATTTCCCACATGAAAAGTCAAGCGGATTATAAATTGGAAAGCAAGTATGGCAGTAATCCTAAACATGTTTACCCTCGAAGGTGACTCCCTGGGAATTAAAATTAAGGATGTGATTAAAGCGAAAGACTCCTTCCACCCACCCACCCATCCTTCCATTGCTCAACTAATAAAAAGCAAGGAAGTAATTATATTCTTAATCTCAAAGATGCATTCTCAACACATTAATACTTAAGAAACCACCAGGTGCACTTTCTGCTGACTCGTTCGGATTTTTATTATTTTTAAGGCCACGCGAAGTACTGCTGAAAAGAGCAGCTGTAATTTCTGAACAAAAACACCCTTCTCTTCCAGGAGCATTGCATTCAATACAAAACTTAAGGTCATGTGAAAGGCAAGGGCAGGACTCTTCCTTCCAGTGAATGCTTTTTCTGAACAAACACCTTTTTTTTTTTTTGGATGCAGATCCTACCTTAAAATCCCACTTCGATTTGCAAGTTGTGAGATTCCGAAAGAGAAAAAAGGATCGCTTAAAGGGAAGGAATCTCAGTAGTTAAATCTGCTTTTTTTTTTAACTTCTCACACACGTTAGGGAAATTGCAATCTGATTACCAACCGCTACATGATTTTAGCTCTAACATTAAAAAAAAAAAAAAGGAGAGGAGGGAGGGCAGAAGATAAGACCTCACATCCTGGTCCTATGACAGAATAGAGTTATGTACATTTTTTTCTAAAGCTTTACACATATTAAAACAATTACATGTACTGTGAGTTTAAGAGCCTTTGTCTTGCATGTCGGACTATTGACATTTGCCACTGAAATAATGAAAAGAATGTGGGCACAGTATTTTTCAATTTGCTGTGTATTTTGAAAGCATTCTGAGCATGTATTTACAAACATCACAAACATCATAATGCCTACTTCTGAAAACAAGTAAATACTGAGATATACATGAAGCCCAGACAAGAATAATTTCAGCTTCTATAAATAAGCCAGAACCAGAAATCAAAAATTTGGGCCTTTTTAAATTGGAATTAAAAATAATTGTAATTAAAACATTCTCTTATTTTAAAAAAGGATGAATTGTTTTATGTAAGAGAGGGACAAGTATCTGAGTTATCTGGATGTAATTCAGCGTGCAGATTTACACTATATTTGTATTGATTCAGAAGAGTTCTTCAGAAATTGAGAAAAAAGATTACCTCAAAAAAGGCAAACAAGCATAAAGGGCAATTATTCATTAGGACTGAGCAACTTGCAACCTCATGGATACACACAGTTCCCTTTTGCATCTTCCAATCCTTCCCAGCCCTAATTCTTGAAAACTGATGACTGAATTTCCATTTGGAGAAGGAGAGGAATGCACACACCCCCAAAACATCCCATAACATCCCTTATGTGTGATGTTTCCCGTTCCTTTTGCAGCTGTGTGCTCCCCACAGAAGTATAAAGTGCAGCTTTTGGCCGTTATACGACACTGTGACTCTTGTATGTATGAGATAGAAAGAACCTCATGCAGTAAAGGTAATGGTTCCCCTCACACATATGTGCTAGTGGTTCCCGATTCTAGGAGGCGGTGCTCATCTCCGTTTCAAAATCGAAGAGCCAGTGCTGTCCAAAGACGTCACTGGGGTCATGTGGCCAGCATGACTAAACACCAAAGGGGCATGGAACACTGTTACCTTCCCACCAAAGGTGGTCCCTATTTTTCTACTTGCATTTTTTACGTGCTTTCGAACTGCTAGGTTGGCAGAAACTGGGACAAGTAATGGGAGCTCACCCTGTTACGTGGCACTAGGGATTCAAACCGCTGAACTGCCGACCTTTTGATTGACAAGCTCATTGTCTTAGCCACTGAGCCACCACGTTCCATCATGCAGTAGGCCGTTCCAATTGCCTAATCAGAGGTGGGGAACTGTGGCCCCTTTTTAACATATGCCTCAGAAATTCTGGGAGTTAGTCCACAGGTCATAGAAGGGCCATAGATTCCTAATCCTGGTCTAAACCATCTCTAACAAATAGCCATCCAGCCATGTTCAAACCTTTCCAGGGTTTGGGAAAATATCACTCATCTAGTCAGACAGTTCAACTGCTTAACAGCTCTTACTTTTCTGGAAATTCTTCCTAATATTCAATCCAATATTTACAACAATTCGTTTAATGACTGTTCAAATTACAACAGTGCCAAAAAAAGTGACTTATAAAAGTTTTTCACACAACAGTTGCAGCACTGCTATGGTCATGTGATCAAAATTAGACCGCTTGGCAATTGATTCATACTTACAATGGTTGCAATGTCCATCATGATCTCCTTTTGCAACCTTCTGACAAGCAAAGTCAATGGGGAAGCCAGATTCACTCAACAACCATGTTACTAACTTAAAAGCTGCCATGCTTCACTTAACAATTGAGGCAAGAAAGATCGTAAAATGGGGCAAACCTCACTTAACAAATGTCTCACTTAGCGACAGAAATGTGAGGCTCAATTGTGGTCATAAGCCGAGGACTTCCTGTAGTCTTTGTCCTGCTAATAGTTTCAACAAATAACACATCTGTTTCCTTTGGAATTGATAACCTACCATTTTGTTAAAGCTTTGCTATCAACCTGTTAACTCTCCTTTCAATTTCCTGCAGCTTCATGTCTTTCGAAGTAAATGGCTCAGAACTGAACAAGCCAACAACCCTAAATACAGTTCTAATTCAGGCAGAATATGGTGAAACCTTAGCTCCCATTACGGATGTGCAAAATTTACTAGTTTGGGAACAAAACGTTTGGAAAATTTTGGAACATTTTGTTCCTCCTCTGGATCATGCCAGAGGCCCATTCCCTTCCAGTCACGCGAAACCCATTGTTAGACCATATCAAGTCACGGATCCTTTCCAGAACTAATTCTGGAATTATTCCAGACCATATTATCTCAGGGACAGTTTCCAAAAATAATGCCACCTATGCCTCTGTTCTAGTACACTGACGTTTGCACCTTGAACAATTCACTATGTATGAATTACCCGGAATGTTCCATTCCCACATCTGAGCTATTACTATTTACTACTTCTGCCTGTGACCCACATGCAGTCCAAGATTACACTGGCTTTTCTAGTTGCTGATTCACACAGCTTGCTAATGTTCAGCAACAGTGGGCCATTGTTCTCCTAGAATCCTTTCCACATGCCTAGCTGCTACAAAGTCAATCCTGTATCTATGCAAATGCCTTTTTTTTCCTATGTAAATCAGGGTATTTTCTATGTAAATGCAGCTGAAGAGAGCAGGTGAGAATGAAAAGACAAAACAAAAAAGCACAGCACTTTCAATAGCTTGGTACAAAATATGTCCAGTTTAATTAGCTTAACAGTTTAAACTCCATTTCACTGTAAGTTGTGTCTGTGAGCAATAACAAAGTACTGTCTTTGACTCTAAATATATTTTAGAGGCAGCTGCAAATTATGGATTAGAGAAATATGCAGAAAGTGAAAGGGAACTATTTCTCAAATTAGCCTGCAAATTTCGTTTTATGGCATCCTATTTTTATCTCCTCAGAAGCTAAATCTGGGTGTCCAGCAGCCTAAACAGTGACGAAGAATCTGCAACCAACATGACCAACACAAGCACCTCAATACTGTATTGGACAGATGGTCTTTTAGCTAGTGGGAAGCTTATTCATAGCAAGGTTAAAGAGTTGAGGGGCTGCTGCTTTGAATTCCAATGTTGCCAGCTATTTCAGCCTCATCAAGTGTCATCTGCAGAAGTTCCCGAAGACTATATAAACAGAATGGCATCTTTTTTGGAGCAGGCGAGAACTTGTGTTTACCTTCGCTATAAAGAGTTTGTGGGTTTTATATTTGTTGTTGGTTACTCTAAATTACTTTAAGAATGTGGGTGTCTTGGCCTCAGCAATTAGTAAATGTCTAAGTCAGAAAACAGTACAGAGTTCCTTCAGTATGCTTTTAAAGATCTTTCCTTGTTTAATTGAGGCCTTGGGATGACCCAGTCACCTCTTCACTACCCTCTCATCTCTTCTCATTCACACAACCATCTGTTCAGATTATCTAGCAGAATATTTTTCTCCCCTGATTTCACCCATTTAGAATGTTGTGCAAATTTTTCCAGAATGCATCTCTGATTCTTCTCTTATCATTAATGATAATCATTAATCATTTAATGGTTCCTATTTTCATGGCTGCCTGACTACCCGATGTTGTGGCCTGCCAGCAGCCAGCAGGCTCCCACTGTTCTTCTGCCTCACTGATGTCAGACTCCGGAGGCTGCATATAACTATCAGATGGCCTTGGCCCCCTCTCTGCCTCCAATGCAGAGCCCTCGACCGAGCTTTCCCTAGCCCCCAGGACTGGCCCAAGTTCCTCCCCAACCTCCTTTGTTTCTGATTGTGCATATTTTTCATAATAAAGTGTTTCTGCGCGCACACAATTTTGTTTTAGTTTAATATGCCATATAAATGCCCATGGCTATAGTTTTTTATGGCACACCCATGGTTAACTTATCCATGGTTTATTTTGTTAATTCCGTTCTGGATTTGCATGAGACTGCACACTAACACATAGGCTAGTGTCTACACAAGTGAATTTGTTGTTGAGTGGCTTGTGATTCATATACTGTGCAAATAAAACTGATCTTTTTAACTAACTGCTTTGGCCTAAACATACCAACCTTGCTTTGACGGGATAAAAAAAATAATATACACACATAATCATCACATTGTTTTTTGTTCTGGCAAGTGAATTTATGCAGAGCGCAGAGAAGAAATATGAAGGAACAAACATTTTTCTATGCAGACATTCAACAAATTGTAACCATCCTTATTTAATTTGAATGACCCAGTCACTTCTTTACTACCTCTCATTCTTCTCATTCATACAACCATCTGTTCAGATCATCTAGCAGAATATTTTTCTCCCCTGATTTCGTCTGTGATTCTTCTGTTATCATCATTCACTGGAATTTAATGATTCCTATTTTCATGGCATCCACAGCATTCCATATGATACCAGTTCATACTTTCTGACATAGATTTTAATAATTAGGAATTAAATGTATACCTCCACTTTCCTGGGAGTAGCCATCAACTCTCCTCCAGAAGATCAGTCCACCTTCATTCTGACCTATTACATTATCTCTCTTTCTCTTAATATCAGACACAACATATTTATCTTCCCTCCTTTCTTCCTCCCTCCCTCTCTCCCTCCCTTCCCACCTTCTTTCCTTCCTCCCTCCCTCCCTGCCTCCCTTTCTGCCTTCCTGCCTCTTCCTTCCCACCTTCCTTTCTTCTTCCCTCCCTCTCTCCCTCTCTGCCTGCCTCCCTGCCTTCCCTCCCTCCTCCCTGCCTTCCTGCTTGCCTGCCTACCTGCCTGCCTTCCTTCTTCGTCCCTCCCTCCCTGTCTCCCCACCTTCCCTCCCTCCCTCCTTCCTTCCTTCCTTCCTCCCTCCCTCCCTGCCTGCCTCCGTGCCTTCCCTCCCTCCCTCTTTCCTGCTTGCCTGCCTACCTGCCTGCCTTCCTTCTTCATCCCTCCTTCCCTGTCTTCCCACCTTCCTTCCTTCCCTCCCTCCCTCCCGCCTTCCTCCTTGCCTGCCTGCCTTCCTTCTTCGTCCCTCCCTCCCTGTCTTCCCACCTTCCTTCCTTCCCTCCCTCCCTCCCGCCTTCCTGCTTGCCTGCCTACCTGCCTGCCTTCCTTCTTCGTCCCTCCCTCCCTGTCTTCCCACCTTCCCACCTTCCGTCCCTCCCTCCCTCCTTCCTTCCTTCCTTCCTGCCTGCCTCCGTGCCTTCCCTCCCTCCCTCCCTCCTGCCTTCCTGCTTGCCTGCCTACCTGCCTGCCTTCCTTCTTCGTCCCTCCCTCCCTCCCAGCCTTCCCACCTTCCTTCCTTCCTTCCTTCCTTCCTTCCTTCCTTCCTTCCTTCCTTCCTTTCTTCCTTCTTTTTCTCTTATTAACTCATACTGTTCACCAAATGAGCCCATAGATGTCGCTTTCATGACTTTTGTCAAAGAAGGCTTTCAATAAGTTTTTTAGTAGTATGAAGATATTATAGATTTACCGGTTTTAGTCATACTTGCTTTGTTTTCTAATAGAAATCAGAATAAAAGATTTCTAATAGAAATCTTTTGCCTTTCTATTCGAAAGTTTTGCCAGATTTGGACCAATATGCCAGAAGCATAATCAAAACTCATTTTTATTCCAAAGAAACTCCTGTATGTCTATGCAAGATAGGACCTCTAATCTATCTCACAAGCCAGCATTCTATTGGGTACATCCGACCAAGTAGGAGCATATTGACACACACACAATACAAAATATGTATCAGATATAGCAGCTACTATATAGTTCCACAGTGTAGTAGTTCAACATGTTCCAGGTGCTATAAAAAGTAGCAGCAGTAGGTAGCTGACCTGGAAAAGAACTGAATCTGCCTGAATCCTAAGGAAAATACATATGGTACTCTGTTCTCTAGGCAGGCTAAATGATGTGGTATAAATATTGAATGAACATTCTGTTAGTATACTGGAGATTCAAAGCCAGTATTCCAATGATATAGTAACGGTGTGGATGTCTATACCTAGAAATGAAATTATGTAAAGTAGCTCTTAATTTAAGCTCCAGAAAAAGCTCCAGCATCACAAGATAGACTGACCTCTTAAACGGTCTCCCAACAAAAGAGGCAAAATTCTGTCACTTTTGTTAATGGATTTTAATGCTCACGTGAAGACGTCGAATTTTTTTCCTTGTAAGCCACCAAGACCTTTTCTGGCTGTAGTCCAAGAGTAAATGCCATAGAGAGAGAGAAACACTTTGCTGCCAAGAATGGAGAAATTATGGGAGCAGAAGCAAAATTTCAAAAGACAAAAGGGGGAGAAGATAAGTCTGCGGCTGGTGTGGTTTTTGTGATTGAGG
Organism: Masticophis lateralis; assembly: GCA_030761175.1. Taxonomy (NCBI): domain Eukaryota; kingdom Metazoa; phylum Chordata; class Lepidosauria; order Squamata; family Colubridae; genus Masticophis; species Masticophis lateralis. The sequence goes on from JAUDYJ010000006.1 coordinate 23,076,368, forward strand.
GTTTATTGCTTTCACCTTGGGCATCATTGGCCGTTTGTTTGTTTCATTTTAATCCTTGCATGCCACCCACAGTCACTGCTGTGACATGGGCGGCCATTTAATGACTTAAATAAAACAAATGTAAATAAAACTTACAAAATGATTGTATTGCTTGACCCATATATTTATTTCTTCATTCGTGCACAGAGTGGTTGCTTGGCAACAGCAGAGGCACCATCATATATATTCCACCAGCTTATTTCGAGCAACTGTGGGCTGGGCCTCTCAGGAGAAATGGATCCATCTCTCCAAATATCAGCCTTGCCTTTGACACCTCCTTCTCTATTGATCGGAGAGATTTCAGAGAGGGAAGGGATTTAATTATAATGAAAGGTAGATAATTATAATGAAATTAGCCTATCTTTTCTTCCAGTTCTTGGGGGTTTTTTTAAGATTAAGAGGTTTCCTCTCTCCACTCCACCCAAGTTATGTGGCAGCTACCTTGTATCTGGACCTAGGCAGGGATGGGATTCACTGGTTCGGACCAGGTTGGATGAACTTTTTGTTAATTTTAATCTGGTTCCCCAAAATGGTTGTTGCAAGGACTGGCTGACCCCGCCCACCCCACCCCATTTCCCCCCAGGAGTCTCCATGCAGCCCGTTTTGGATGCCAGGTAAGTGCAGGGCCCACATGGAGGCTCTGGGAGGGAAAAAAACAGTCTACCAGAAGTTCCGGAAGTCCAGAAACAAGCCATTTCCAGACTCCATAGGGCCTCCAGAGCCAGAAGGAGGCGCGAGGAAAGCCTCCAGAGTCTGGGGAGGGCAAAAACACTCCCCATGATGCAGGAAGCCGAGTACGCCACGCCCACCATGGCCACACCCATCCAGCAACCGGGCAGAAAACCTGCTGCTAAAATTTCTAAATCCCACCCCTGGACCTAGGTATCCAAAGTATCTCTTGTAGTAATTCTGTGGAATCTCTACAGACTTTTAGCTGTACAATTTGGGATGAACACCCTTTGAATGATGTGGGAGTAGGAATGGATTTCCAGGAAAAAAATTCAGACTACAGGACTAGGAGCAGTACTCGGGTGACCCTGAGGACACAGATAAACTTCCAAGTGCTTCAACAACCCTCTAAAACAGGAGTGTCAAACTCACGGCCCGTGGGCCGGATGCATCATGCACACCCACCCCTGGCTTAGCAAAGGGGAAAATGTCACAATACGTCACATGATGATGTGACATCGCGAGTTTGACACCCGTGCTCTAAAAGGATGCAAATGACCAGTTATCTGCAAGGAATATAAATCCTTCCATTCCCCTCTATTCTGTCAAAATTGAAGAAGCTTCTTGGATGAGAAGTGAAACATCTTTAGAGAAAAAAACAAAAAGGTCCAGTTGCCTCCTGAAAAAGCATGTTTGGGATAAAGTAGCTCTTGTTACCAATTTACTTTTGGGTTGAGACTGAACTGCTGGTGCCTTTCTCCCTTGGAGGGAAGCAGGCAGAAACTGGAATGGGAGAGGGATTTCCATCCATCCATTGTTTGTTTAAGCCAGAAATGTTCCCAGAGCAGCATATAGAAATATTAAAAATCAATTAAACCCTTTATAGATATTAAAAATAGAACAGACAGTGTGGGAGCAGCTAAAGAGCTATTACAACCATTTAATTTTACCAGCCAATTTAAATCTAGAATAAAGGAAGGAAGGATGGAAGGAATTTGAACAAACTTGTCAGTTTTTGGAACCACTAGAAAAAAAGGCCCTACTTTCTTTTCTTTCTTTTTTAAAAATAATTTTATTGAATATACAATTTAAAAACATTAGACTTGGTGCGACTTGTCCAGTACATACTTTTCTAACACTTTTTCTTTTGTGTATATTACAATATAACATCATGCATATTCCATATAAACTTTTTGTACATTCAATCACACTTCAGTTACATACATGTTCCCTTCGTATCTATTCAAATCCAATTTAATCCTATCTAATATTTCTTATATTATTTTATTTATTTTTCTCCCCTCTTCTTCAATCTGTTTCTAATTATCTATCCCTACATTCCTCCTTTTCTCTAGCCATTTATAAAATGTATTCCAGGTTACACAGAATTCCAATTCATCTTTATCTTTGAGCTCCATTGTTAACCTGTCCATTTCTGCACAGGTTAATCTTTTCTTGATTATTTCTACCTCCTGTGGATTCTCTCTGCATTTCCAATTTTGTGCAAATATCAACTTCGCTGCCCTTAATATGTGTACCATAAGATATATTTCTTCTTTTTTGTAATTATCCCTTACTATACCCAGAAGGAAGAGTTCTGGTGTCATATCTATCATCTGGTTTAACATCTCTTCCAGCCACTGTTTTATTTGGAGCCAAAAGTCCTTGACTTTTGGGCACCCCCACCACATATGATAGTGCCTAGTGTTGAAGATCAATACAAGATGTTTTACAGGGGCATTTCCCACCCACAAGATTGGCCAAGATGTGCAAAAATTGCTCACCAAAATGTTGGGGAAAAAGCCCTACTTTCACAGGGCACACTAAATCTCATCCATTAAAGACCTTTTTAAATAGTAATTTTATTAAAGATTACAATTATAACAGTAAAATTTAACTATTAAAAACTAACATAAACTAGAATAAGAAACAATGAAAAAGGTGCAGGAAAGAATGAAAAAAGAGAAAATAGAAAAATAGAAAAGAAAGTAGTAAGAATGAAATTGAGTGGTGTTTTACTTTAATTGTACTCTTTAGTTTCCACTTGTACCCCTTAGGATCCAATTTTTAAACTTGTATTATGGCTTTTAAAAAAAGAATTAAAAACAATAGCATTTCCCCACAGGAAGGTTTCCTTATAATTAATTCCACAATCTTACTTCAAATTTATTCTGTTTGTAAACTTTCTAAAATCAAAGCTTAATCACCCATTTCCTGTTTATTCCTCTGAAAAAGTGTTTCGCTAAGGATTGAAGGAAACTCACCTACTGCTACTAACCTTGTTGATTGAAAGGTTCCTAATAGAATACCATCTATCTGTTCATATCTAGAGGTAGATACAACTATAGATATGAATATTTGTATTTGTTACATTGAAAAAATGGATGCAATAATTGGTCTGAGCTATCAAAATACTGAGATGAAGAGCATTCTACTATAATGTAGATTAGATAGCATTTTCTTGTTGTTATTAGTTGCACAGTCGTGTCTGACCCATCGCAAACCCATGGACAATGTTCTTCCATGCCTTCCTGTCCTCTACCATCCTCTGGAGTCCATTTAAGTTCACACCTACTGTTTCAGTGACTCCATCCAGCCACCTCATTATCTGTCGTCCCATTCTTCCTTTGCCCTCAATCTTTCCCAGCATTAGGCTTTTCTCCAGTGAGTCCTTCCTTCTCATTAGGTGGTCAAAATATTTGAGTTTCATCTTCAGGATCTGGCCTCCTAAAGAGCAGTCAGGGTTGATCTCCTCTAGGACTGACTGGTTTGATCGCCTTGCAATCCAAGGGACTCGCAGGAGTCTTCTCCAGCACCATTGTTCAAAGGCCTCAATTCTTTGGTCTTTCTTATGGTCCAACTTTCACAGCCATACATTGCAACTGGGAAAACCATAGCCTTGACTATATGTTAGATAGCATAACTGTATTTAAAGCTTATGCATCCCCTTCCTCCACAATTTCTATCAGACTTGTCTTTCTATGTATCAGTGTTCAACATTGCTTATTTAAAATTAGCAGGGTAAATAAACTTTCCTCAGAGACCCAAAAGGAGATTATAAATGAGAAGACCTTGTCTTCTTCCTTCACTTTCCAAGACTAAAAATTGGGCTACATAGCACAGTGTCCCCACTGATCTCTCAAAGATGTAGAGTTCATGTACAAGAACCCAACCCATCATATATAATAAGTGAAGTTACATTAAGTAGAAAAGAAAAATCAACGGCCTATTCATACACTACTTAGTTCACTCAACTTGCTAAGCAGTAAACTATATGGATGGTAGATTTTCACATGTTAAACTGTACAAAAGTAAAATTGTGACGGAAAAAATATAAATAAAGTAAACTGGACCAGTTCCAGACTATTGCATAACCAAATTTGGACATGTTTCCATAGCCAAGATAATCTTTTAATCCTATCACAAGAAGAATGAAAAAATCCTCACTTAAAAGTTCACTAGGAAGCAGGAAGTGAGAAATTTTCCTTTTCCATTTCATATTTTCAACACAGATTTTCCATCCTAATCAAGTGCGTGAGCACTTGATTCTCTCAACATTCCATCTTCTTTAACTATGGAATTTGTAGAACCGTTGCTTTAGACTTCTTCCTCTACATGCTTTAAACACTAACCTCACTTGCTCAAACTGTGTCCATGAAGCAGCGCGTTTAAACTTCCCACTCCTCAGCCCTAAAATGTATAGAAATCTCTGTCTTTCTATGATTTAGGGCCGTGATGGCGAACCTATGGCATGCATGCCACAGGTGGCACAGGTAACCATATTGGTGGGCACATGAGCTCAGCTCCGGCGCTTCCGGACCAGACTGGCCCAGACCAGACTGTAGATTGGCAAACAGGCTGTTTCTGGCCTCCAGAGGGCCTATGGGGTGGGGGAGGCTGTTTTCACCCTCTCCAGACTCCTAGAGAGACTCTGGAACCTGGGAACAGCAAAAAACAGGCCTTCCAATCCTACTGGAAGTTGGCAAATGGGCCATTTCCAGCCTCCGGGGGGCCTCTGGGGGATAGGGCAGGCCATTTTCTCACTCCCCAGATCCTGGAAAGGTTCTGGAGCCTAGTGAGAGAGAAAAATAGGCCTACCAGGCCATCGCATGCCAGGAGCGGGGGAGGGAGGGGGTGTCACGTGCACATGCGTGGGGGCAGAGGGCATAGATTATGGGTGTGGGCACACACACACGCAATCCCCCACCCCCACCCCCGCTCCTGGCACACAATGGCAAAAAGGTTAGCCATCACTGGTTAGGGAAAGCTGGCACCTGATAATCATTACATAAAGTCTGGTAATTTCTCTTTGGTGTTGTGCTCCTTCCTTTGGCAAAAATACTGCAACAACCCCATATTATCAGGCTGTGTGAACAGAAGCACACTCTTAATTGTATTGTGTACCAATATACCCATGGAGTTGTCAGGAAACATTCCCGCACAGAAGGAGGGCAGTTTGGGTGGGGAAAGGAACAAGGTAGGACAAAGAAGATCAAGAAAGGGCTTTTTCTGGAAGTGTTGCATTATGAAGAGTTTTAAGTTATGCTTAAGGTGCTATCCTCTAAGATGGACACACTAAACACAATAAATAATAGGTTTCTGTGCCGCCTGCCATCCCTTCCTTTCTTCCAGTAGAGATTTAGGAGCAATACATTTGGTTTATATAAGCCAGAATTATAGCATGAGATATAATTTTGCCTTATTAAAAATAGGATGTAGAGGAAAGTATTTCCTGTTAAAGTTTCTTTCTCTTCAAAAGCATTTTTAAAAGGTTGTTGTGCATGTGTTCTTCTCATTTGATTAGTCTTAGAAAAGAATCCATTATTTTTAGAAAGCAGGAATTGAACATTTATACAACATTTAATAGGATGAGATGGAGAAGGGCAAAATTTGCATCCAATTATTACTCCAAGAGAAGAAGCTAGAATGAATGTCAATGTGCAGGAATTTAAAAATAGATTTAAACCCATCAATGGGCCATTCACTGCTCCAGGAGCAGGTGCTTAGCTCCCTCTGCTGGGGTGCTGAAAAACAGTACAAAACACTGAAAGAAATATAGTTAAAGGTAAAGGTATAGGTAAAGGTTTCTTTTGCACATATGTGCTAGTCATTCCCGACTCTAGGGGACAGTGTTCATCTCCGTTTCAAAGCTGAAGAGCCAGCACTGTCCAAAGATGTCTCCGTGGTCATGTGGCCAGTATGACTAAATGCCAAAGGCGCATGGAACGCTGTTACTTTCCCACCAAAGGTGGTCCCTATTTTTCTACTTGCATTTTTTATATGCTTTTGAACTACTAGATAGGCAGAAGCTGGGAAAGTAACGGGAGCTCACCCCGTTACGCGGCACTAGGGATTCGAACCACCGAACTGCCAACCTTTTGATCGACAAGCTCAGCATCTTAGCAACTGAGCCACTGCAATTTACAAGGGTATATGCAAAAAATGATGGGCAGAAATAGACTGGCACTAGAGGAGGGGAGATACTGCCTGTCCCAATATAATCCAATTGTATTTAAAACAGCATTGTGCTTTCAAAAAACAAATAGTGGTCTAATACCTTTGTTTTCAGTCCATTGACTAAAAGCCTTTTAACACAAATGTCACATACTTATGTGGCTTTTTCCTATTTATTTATTTATTTATTTATTTATTTATTTATTTATTTATTTATTTATTTATTTATTGAATATTTTTTTTTAGCCATCATTTCCTAGTTTGACCAACTCTGGAACAATTCTGGGTGGCTTCATAATTAAAAATAGATAGAAATCAATATAACGTCAGAAAAGAATAACAGTTATTCTCCAACTAGTTGCACAAATTGCAGTGGTTGCAGATTTGCTTCCAGGTCAAAGCGTTTGTTATTGCCTTTCAAGCCCTTTATGATCCAGGATAGCCAAGGAACCATCTTGTTCCAATGGGACTGGCCCACCCTACCTGTTCTGGCAGAAGGGGCTTTCTGCTTAGCCCAAAGAATTCCAGCTATCGGAGTCCAGCAGAAGAGAGTTTTTTTCCCCTGCTGTGAACTATATGGAACATCCTGACATCATAGGTGTTCTGCCCCAGTGTTGTGGCTCCGTTGCCTGAGCCTGTGTCATCAGCAGGAGAGGACACTGAGAGTGAGGGAGAGGAGTTGGCAAGGCCTCCTTCTCCAGGACCCTCCTCTCTGGCAATGCCTCCGGAGGACACCGAAGGGCAAGAGATAGGCCCAGAGCCAAGCACGTCCCCGCAGCCACAGGTGGACAGTGATGAGGGTAATGAGGTTTGGCTGGACCCTCGCCAGCGTCACAGAGACAGGCGTGTGCAACAGAGGAAAAGGCGTGCCCGTGATTACCTGACTCACTGGACCACACCCCACAGGCTATAAAAGGGAGTGAGTTAAGCCTTCAACTCTGTGATGGACAAAACTAGTAAATCCCTTGGAGTCTTCAGATTTATTCCTGCATTTCGGATTCAGCTATTATTTCTGGACAATTGTGGTGTGTATTTTCTGCTAAATTGATAAAGGTCTTGGCAAGCAGCTGCTGGGATTGCTGCCAAGCGTCTTATCGGACTAATTGGTTGCCTGCCAGTTTATTTAACCCCTGACTGTCTGAGTGTGTGTCTGTTTGTGTGGCGTGGACAGAACACCCAGCTACGGACCCCAAAGAATGCAGCACACACAAAGTCTGTACAAACCTTAGTTTACTAAATTAAATCAGTCTTTTTCAAACAAAGTCTGTTAATTAACTTTCTTAACAGCCTACAAGAATAATCGTAATCTTACTATGGTTGGCAGAAAGCCCAGAAGCAATTTGCAGGAAACTGATAAGAAAACTAAGATCAAGACGCGAAGGAGAATGAACAAAGTTGTTCCCTGCAAATTGCCTCCTTAAATAAGCTATGGGAGTGGCCAATCAGCCCCAAGCCTTACTCTCAAGGAGACCTTCTCCTGAGGAGCCACTCCTGCCTTTTGGCAGCTCTGCGCGCCCATGCATCAAGAAGAGGCTCCTCCTCGTCTTCCTCTTCACTTATAGGAGCTTCTGGAGGTTCTGAGGGCCCTGGCTGAATTCCCACCTCTGGCACCACATCTTCTCCAGCCTCCTCATTGTCTGACTTGAGTGCCAGCTGCACAGGCTACTGGCGCAGCACCACACCAGCCTCCTTGCTATTGGAATCAGCTACTAGCTGCACAGGCCGCTGACAGGCCACAACACTAGGTGAGATCTGCCCCACCCTTCTGGCCATCTGAGGGGCCTTAAAACCCAGCTCAGCTAGTTGGGCCCTGATGGAGGTACACTGGGCTAGAGGTGTTTGGCCCAGTGATAGAGGAAACACCACTGCCTCTTTATGCGAGCCCTGTTTTTTTTTTTTAGCTTGTATTTAACGTCTGAAATTTTAAATTGCTTTTATTTTATGTATTTATATTATTTATTTACTATTATACTTCTAATTGCTTTACATTTACCGTGTTGTAAACCGCCCAGCTGTTTGGACAGTAAGATGGGCAGTATATAAATTCAATAATATTTTTTTTTAAAAAGTCATCTCATACTCCAATTTAAAGTGACCAACCCTTGGGAAGGGCCAGACTTGGAACGTTCATTTAAAGGTGAGTTGGACAGTGAATGCTGTTCCAGATAGCAGATACAGCAACAGAAGAGGTGCTTATCCTGGATCATGGTAAATCAGTGCCCCTCCCAACTTTTTGGGTGCCAGGGACTGATTCCATGAAGGGTGGTCTTTTTGTGGACCCAGGGGTAGGGGTGATTTCACACATTGCCTGGACCCCATGCATGCATAGATGGGATTTCACTCACTTCCATGGGCCAGTTCCTGGTGGGCCACAGACCAGTGCCAATCCGCTGCCCAGGGGTTGGGAACCCCTGTGCTATATGACACTGCTTCATTGACAGAGCCTGATACAAGCCAATATTCTTGGATTGTATACTCCGGCAGGCCCCACTACAGACACAATGTCTCTCAAATACTAGTCCTTATTTCATGTAGGATTCTAAAAGTCATAACCAGCACCTTAAAGTGCATCTGGTAACCATTAGATATGTTTGCATTAGTGGTATTCACACGTAAACGAGATTTAATTAAAAAGATGCTGGACTCTAAGGCCACTCTAAAGCAAGGCCACATTCAAGAAAGGGAGCAGCTCCAGTAACTTTTGTTTGCAAGAAGCCTGCAGCCGCTGCATCTTTCAGCAAAGAGAGGCTGCAGCTGCAGGCATCTCACAAAAAGGAAAAGGGAAAATAGAAATTAAAATAGTTTTCCTATCGGGTTCTGTGGGCGTGGCTTGGTGGTGATGGGTCTTGTGACTGAGTGGACATGGCTGTGAGTGACATGAGTTGGCCATACCCACTCAGTCACAGGACCCCTACCACCACCAAGCCACACCCACAGAACCGGTAGGGAAAATTTTTAGATTTCACCCCTAACTCTAACTAATGAAAATCTAATCTAAATTGTAAATATGATTTAAAAGACCAATTAGTGCTTTTGTATCCTTAAAAGACATTTTATCCATGTCACCCATATTTTAATGTTCCATTTGAATCATATTAAATTATTAGTAGAAGCAGGGAAAAATGGTGAGTCACTTTATTGGGCAGATGGGCGGCATATAAATTTAATAAATAAAGTAAAAAGGAGTCATTTATTATCATGAAATTTACTGTCCGGTATTGGTTTTGGAGTAGGAGGAATTGTCCTTCATGGAATCATATTCTAATTCATACCCTCTCTCAGCCCAACTCACCACAAAGAGTTGTTATGGGAAAAATAGGAGGAGGAAGGAGTATTAGCTATGTTTGCTACCTTGAGTTATTTATAAAAATAAAAAATAGACAGACTTCCTCTACATGATGTCCTCCAAACACATTAGGACTATAACATCCAGCATAGAAGTTGTACATGCAAAGGACTTGTAGCCTAATACATCTGGAGAACATCAGATTAGGGAAGGTTTCTTTATAGCAAGACTGATGTCAAGTCTGGCTCAAGGCATTAAAAGCAAAATCTTTCTACAGCTGGCCAGCAATTGCAATGTTTATTGGTTCTTTAATTCACTACCATGTCAAATTACATGTAGTTCTTAAGAGAGCAAAGAATGCAATTCAATACATTTTTATTATTGATTTAAAATAAAGTAGAAACAGAGCAAATCAAAATACACAGGAAGTAATCATAATACTTACCGGTTCACAAACTGCTTCCATAACAAATCTGGGTTACCTAGAAGAATATAATCTAATATGTGTAAACTCCTTTTGTCATTAAGGAAGTTTACCAATACTACAATAGTAGGCACATCTGACATTTGGGTGGGGCCAAGACCTGGTGTGGTTAATCTGGGTCCCTGGAATGAGCTACCTGTTTATATTTTTTTCATTGTTAAATCTTCCTTTTAATGCAAGTAAGGAGTCACTAGAATTAACTACATTTCCCGGTAAACGTACAGATCTGAAAAATAAATTCACAAGAATCTAAAATAGTTAATTTAGTGAATAAAGGTTAAGAAGCAAGAATCAAAGTCCTAGCAGAGAGAAAAAAATATTCCAACCCTTTTGCTCTTTTTTTTTTTTTAATTCTCCCTTTGGGGGTAGGGCAGGATAGCCAGGTCCATCTCTTTTATTTTTGCAATGATCAGGTTTGCTATCACATTTTTTTAATTGATTGTCATGATTATTAAAAGGCATTGTGCAAAAACCTGGACTGACCCAGAATGATGGGTTATGGAATATCTGTATATCCATCTAGTGATTGCCATGAAAAATTGTCATTCGAATGTAAGAGCAGTAAATCAGAAAGAGCATACATTAATGAAAGGGGGAGGGGGGAAAGTATGCAGCAGAGAAGTAGTAGTATTGTAATGGATGTGAATGAAGGTTGATTTGTTAGATATGAATTGATTAATACATGCAGAAAAGATGAAAATAAAGGTTTAATTATGAAAACGTGCCAAAATGAATGTCAGAAAGAAGCAATTAGTGTCATCTAGATATGGATATAAAAGTAGGAATCCATAGATTGGTGATAATTGCATTCTACGCTTCAGCGAATGGTTGAAATGGAAGAAAAAGATGGGTTTGATGTAAAAGAACACAATATTCTGAATGAACGCAAAAAGGAGAAGAATATTCTATTGACATGTTTTTCCTAAAGTACAAAAAAAGTGATCGGATAAAACAGGGATGAGATAATGTTGGAATAAGTAGAGATAAATATGGGAATAATAGCAATAAGTTTGTTATATAAGTTTATGTTATAAGCATTGTAAAAATGGTTGAAAATGTTGTGAGAATGTCATAATAGAGTTGCAGATATAGACAGTGTAGACAGGAGAAAATGTTAAATGTGGAAGTTAGCTATGTGGATTTTTCAGTGTACATATGAAAAAAGCATCTGTGCCTTTTATTTGTAAGAATGCTATTATTGTTTCCCTACATAAAATTGTGGTAAGCTATATTGTTCCCTATATAAAGGAAAGACGAGCAAAAGATTCAGGCCGCAAGAGGGGACATGTACCAAAATTTGGAAAATGTCATGTGTGTTTATACTGGATAGATCTATAAAACACATTTTTTCTCTTCAGCAAGTCATTGACAAATATATAAGAAATATTATGTTTATTGAGTTAGGGAAAATGTGCGGTAAATGAATAAGTTTAAACGATGCATCATTATGTGTGACTATGGATTTGCTAAGTAGCACAAGAAGAGTAATGCAAGCATATGAGTAAATTGAATGTGTAATGATTGTTCCAATATTGAGCAGGATGGGAGGCAAAATTGTGTGATTTCCCCTTGGTTTACTTCCACAAATTGGATGCAAAAAGCAGTATTTTTCTCCTGTGGTGGTAACTGATATTAGGTGACCTACTGGGTCTAACTTTGAAGATGCATATAACCATAGCAGCCATTCTATTTGAGTCACTTACCACCATTCCCATGTGTGTTTATAATATAACTTAAATATTGAAGCTAATGACGAGTGAAACTTTGGAGATGATATGGCCTTTTCCAATTCAATCAATTTAGAACAATGTTAACTTCCGTAATCCTAAACCAACAGAGCTTCAGCTAACCAGATAGAGAACCTGAAGAATTCAGGGATATCACATTGAGAAAGAATGACTAGGATTATATTTGAGTTACTCCATTCCAGAGGATGCGATGGCTCAGTGGCTAAGACACTAAACTTGTCAATCGAAAGGTCGGCAGTTCAGTGGTTCAAATCCCTAGTGCTGCGTAACGGGGTGAGCTCCCATTACTTGTCCCAGCTTCTGCCAACCTAGCAGTTTGAAAGCACGTAAAAAATGCAAGTAGAAAATTAGGGACCACCTTTGGTGGGAAAGTAACAGCGTTCTGTGTGCCTTTGGCATTTAGTAATGCCGGCCACATGACCATGGAGACATCTTCGGACAGTGCTGGCTCTTCAGCTTCGAAACGGAGATGAGCACCGCCCCCTAGAGTCAGGAACGACTAGCACATATGTGCAAGGGGAACCTTTACGCCATTCCAACACTGAGCTACAGAACATCTTAGCCTTAAATAAACCATAGCTGTTGCGTCCATATACTTTACTCTGTTACAGATAAATAAACCACCACATTTGACTTAGTATAATATACAGTATGAACCAAGTCTGCATCAACAAATATTGAATTTTAAGAAGAAACTAGATATTTTAAAAAGAATAATTCCCTCAGGGCTTCATCCGGACTAGAAAGGAGAACAAGAGAAATAAAATATTAAAATTTAGAATACCAATAAATGGGTGGGTAATATATTCAGTAAAATAGTAAATTATATTTTTAGATTCTACAAATGAATTACAATTGATGGCCTTTACAGATGTTGCCTTTCATTTTTTTTAAAGTTCAAAAAACACTTCAGATCCAATTCCTCACGGAGTTAAAGCAAAACAAACCAATGGTTTATATCACATTCATGCCAGTTAAAAGACAAGCAAGCAATAGAGTGACTTAAAACAGTTTAATGTAATTCCAAGACAAAGTGTGATTACATTTCTACACATATACAATATGCATATGTGAGTTTACAAATTCTGATTAATAACTCGTTTCACCTCAGAGACCGAAAAAATGATCAAAAAGAAACTGTGAATAACAAGCTATAACATAGTTCATCACAACGGGACCCCCTTCTCCACCCTACAGTTAGTAATATTACAATTAAAATAACTATATTTTCTCTAATGCTTTTTCTGTTAAAATCATTTCATAAATTTACAATGCTATTATTAGTTTTCAAGTCTAATATAAATTCACTCCATTTTTCTACAACGAAAATGATTATTAATTAGAAGCACACAATGTCATGATGAGAAACACAAGGGTATTTTTTAGTAGCAAGAACTTGATTGGTTAAGAATTAGGTTTTTTGTAAAACATTCTAAAGCCAAGTAAAATATCCATTCTTATAACATACCTATAATATGAGACTAAGGAATAGGTTACATATAATTCTACGACACGTCAGATTCTTCTGTTTTTTTTTCCCTCAAAGACATTACCAGAAAGGGGAAAATAGTAACAAAAGGGAGAAGAAAGAGAAGAAAAAGAAAGAGGAAAGAAGGACAATTCACAGAAAATTAAAAGAAAAAAATGCAATACACAAGAAAATACTGTTGCACACGATAATTTTCACTAAGTTTTAACATAGATTGACACTCAATACAGAACCATACAATTAGAAATCAGGGCTTTTCTGGAATTTTGAAGATGAAATGGTATTGTAGGTAAGAAAAGAAATCTTCAACATATCAAACAGGTAGAAGGTGGAAGATGTATATTTTTTGTGTATGTAAATCATTTCAAAGTTTATGCCCTCTCTCTTCTTGTGTAGAATGTTTGCTTGGAGCTACTTGGCTTCTGGGCAACAAATTAGTATTAATAAAACCCCTCTCAATTACATTAGAAGAACCCAAATATCTACAAATAACTTCCCTATTTTGCTTTCCTAGAACTAAAATAATATGGATTTCAACTGACAATGAGATCTCCTTTTTTCCCTCCCATTATAATAAAGCTATTGTCTTATTTGCTTTTGGGGAGTGTGGGAGAGCTTTTGGTACAGGATTTGGAGTCTGCATATTTTTGTCTGTATATAATTTTGGGATAAGAAACGCCATATTAAAAAAACCCCTAAATTGACAGAACAAGTGAGTGGTAGCTAAGAGAGGTTGGTTGTTAGTAGATGGGCCCAAGAATCATAGAGGCCAAATGCTTCCATTGTCTTAAGGCCAATATTTATACATGGCCTCCCATTTTGGTTTTCTAAAATGGTGGCACAGACGTATGCCAAGATTTGCTTTGGTAAATTGAGCTAGAGTATAGATGCCATGGCTTTAAATGAATTTATTGATATGGGGCTGAGGTCTGCCATTGGAAATACTGATTTTTGGTCAGGCCTAAAAACAATGGATTTCTCTCCTTCCACCATGACTTGTTAATCTGCTGCATGAAGAATACAAGGAACTTTGCTACGATTGTTAACTTCACAACTCAGCTTAACTGTTCAGACAGAATCATTTTCAAGCTAGTTCCTGCATATTTACTTCTGTAAATACCTCCTGACCTGCAGAAGACTTACATTTATATTCATTCCTCTGCCATAAGCAGAACTGAAGGAGAAAAAAAGAAGAAGAAAAAAGCAACAGACTGTATACATCCAAATATATAATTCACTACAAAACAGCATTTTATAGAGTGTCATTGGACAACAGGCAACTAAATGTATAAAGATCTGGTCCAATTTTTCATATTAAGTTTAAGATACAAAGGGAAACTAGAGTGACAAGTACAATTTGATTTATTTAGGAAAGATCAATGGGTAGTGTCAAAATTAAGCACTGCCTATTACTGCTTCTCAAAGCAGCCCAAGGGCTTGTCTCAGGAATCCATAGTTCACATTTGAGAATTTCATCACAGTACATTTTCCTTGCTGTGAACAGGTACATGACTGGGATATTTAAGTGACTATTCTACACTGAAAAAATTCCATGTATAATAGATTACTGCTGGGATGTAAATGATGCTGTGCTTCCAAACATAATGCATCTGTGATCCAAGATTGCTATTTTCACAAGATCATTCTAAGTGAACAATTTTGCTTCACATGATTATAAAACTCATAAACACAAAACAAGCCCAGAGTCGCTAAGCGGTAAAATGCGACTCTTGCTTTGCATATCCGTTCTTCACAATATACATGTATTTTTGTCCAAATTTAGAAAGCACAGGTTTATCTAGAAGTAAATCCCACTCTGTTTATGGGGTTTACTACTTTCTAAATGTACTTTGGATTACATGTGAAATGCCTGGGAATTACTATGCTTCCTGGTTCATCCCCAAAAGTTTATTTTACTTTTAATTCAAAAATAAAAAGGTAATCTTGTAGACTACACTTTTAACATTGATGGAGTGATTTTTTTTTTAAATTAAACTTTGGAATTATTTTACTTGATCTGACTTTCCGCTACTATGTTATATCTCAGAACAGAATGTACATATTAAAGACACATCGTTACTTCTGTTTCTAAAAGGAAAAATTAAAAAAAGGAAAGGACAACAGTGTTAAGATTCTGAAGATATTATTAAAAACAGAACATTTAGTTAGAAAGTACCAGTTTAAATGTAAACTATAAAATACTATAACTATAAAATGTAGCCAGAAATACAGATTGTTATTTACCGGTAGTTCATATTGGTTTAAAAGGCGATTTGTTAAATATCTTCAAAAGCCGAAGCTCTTTACAGTAGCTATGAACACAATATACTTATATGTGCATTTTAATGTCACAATTAATTAAAATACATAAAACACCAATTTGATCCTAGATTTTGCCATTTTATTTTTAAAGGTTACTCAGAATGACCAAGGCAGGCATTTATCATCTCCTGTTCATACAGTTAAGTATTTTTTTTTTTAATCCAAATTTCAGGCTGGCTACATATTTTCAGAAAAAAGGCTAAAAACAAGATAAATGCCCACATTTGAGGTAATTATTGCCACTAGGTCACAGTTTTCGTAAGTTAAGTAAATTAATCCTTCTTTATACATAAAACAAATGTCCTGTCAAGATTTTGGAATCCCCGTTTAAACTCCCTCAGAGACCAGAAATCTGGACAGAGAAATTTGTTGTTGGTGGAGTCACAGAGCATAGATATTCCAGAACCATAGCAAACAAGAGAACATTAAAAAATATACAACTAGCGAATGAGTCAGCATTAAAACAGGTGTGGCAAATGAATATATCTTCTGACAGAAATTCCAGACCAAGGTATCTCAAATATAGCCATAATTTACTGATGTAAAAAAGACAGGTCCCTATTGGTAGAATCTCAGCACCTCAATTACTCCTTTGCTTTGCTTTGATGGTGAGATAAGCATTTTGATTTTGTTCTGCAACGTTACCCTATTTCTTTCAGGGAAGAGCAAGAAGGAGATTCCCTTAGCTCACGTGTAAACACATACACACACACACACACACATAGAAACACACATACACACAAGCAGACATAAACAGTCAAGCAGCTTTTCCAACAAATTAGGATTACGGATCACAATATTTATCAGTGCAGTAAAAGTATCATATTTGGGGGGAAATGTATTGCCTTTCTTGATTTCACTATAATAAGCAAAAGATTAATGTACAGCTTTTTTCTTTAATATGCACATGTAAAGTCTAATATAGCAGCAATGCTAAGGGTGGAAGGACATGACTAACCCGTACATAACAAAAGAAGGTTCACTCTTATTTGCTGTAGTTAGAAAATCTCTACTCATTGCCTACTTAACATACTTGCTACATATGTGTTTCCTTCTGCTGTAAAAGATTTCTTTTTCTTTTTTACATTCACTGGTTACCATCCTTTCACTTGTCCAGCTTGAATATTCTTGTGAACATCACAGACACCTGACAATTTGGATGTGAATAATCTCAACGTATGCCCAATTGTTATAGCCAAGTGTTGAGAACAAATAAATTCTTACAATGACGTAAAAGAAAAAACACAACACAAATCTAGCTACTCAAAGCAGAGACCCAGTGGAATAGTCAGAAGGCTGGTTTTCTTCATTCATTCATTCATTCACTCATGACTACAGCAGACCTGCATCAGTTCCTTGAATCACAACTTCTCAGATGACTATGATGCACAGCTGTTTAAGCATTTGTACAATCAAGATCCCAACACGCCTAGGGAACACAGATTAGGAACTGCACAGTTGGCTCAAGACAATTTGTTTCTGCCTGAGCAGAAACCAGATAAAACCAAGAGACCTGGGAGACACAACAACCTAATATCTTGTCTCCAGAAAAGGTGGAGACTTGCATAATAGTAGGTGTACACAAGCCTGACACAGAAGAATGGAGCAAAATTGACTCAATGTTACAATGTCCCTTAAATTGGCATGAATGGAAAATGACCTCTCCTCAGGGACTGTCTTACTGAAGGACACAGGATATAATCCTCAGTATTTTACTCATATCATACCTCACATTTTGGGAGCTGGTGGCAAAGCTTTTCTTATTGGTTTTCTGCCTTTAGCTTTACTTTCCATACTGTGTCTAACCTGGACCCTGATTAGTGCTAAAACATGGAAGTAGCATTTTATGGAAACAAAAGGAATTTGCACAAATGTATTCTAGAGGGACAGTTTAATAAATTTGTACTGCTGTCACAGTTAATAAAATGTTATTCATAATACAACAAGCAAGAGTTTTTTTCCCCCTTTCCTTCAAACTGTGACTAAAATTTAGAAAAGCAGCAAGTAGAATGACTGAATTCTACAAAGTAATTTATAGGAAGAAAATCAAAATGAGGCATAAAGAAAAAAAAATGCTCTTATATTATGCCATTGGCCTCCAAATTTTGAATGAACTATTTAGCAAGCGGAAACACAATTTAGTTTTTGTAACACTGGTCTTGTTTGAAATTTCATTTGACTGAAGAGAGGCATGAGTTTTTAATTTCCCTTCACGTTACTAAATCATTTCACCTATCAAGCCAGATTTTGAGGTATGGCTATGTTCCGACTGTGAAAGAAAAATAATGGGCAAAAATAATACTCTTTTATTACACTAGTATCTGGGACAAATATTAAAAATAAATAATATTGGGTTTGGAATGTTTTAAATGTGGTGCAGTACCAGATTTATGAAACTGAACCTATTTCTTATGAATTGATTATATATTTTTGATAAAGTCTAGGTGGCTAGGAGGTCTATCATTCCCTCACTTCTTCTTATGCAAATGGCTCATGCATTACATACCAGCACTCAGATTTAATATTAATAGTATCAGAAAACACAACACGTACACACGTACACACACACACACACACACACACCCCTTTAGAATTTAAGAGAAGTTACTTTTGTATCCGGTTATCTCAATCCCATTTGACACTGTTGAAAGATTGGCGTGCTGTTTTTTCAAACTTAGCAATTTTAAGTTGTGTGGACTTCAACTCCCAGAGGTTTGAAGTCTACACATCTTAAAGTTGCCAAGCTCACTGTTTCTCTATGCTAACATTTAAAAGGCAGCTATAATCCATTTCTTCTCTGAGACACTGCAACAATTTTGCAATGCGGTTCTGGCATATTTACTGAACAGAAAGTCACCTTCAATTTAATTATCAATCTCTGACATCAAGGTTTATTAAATTACAACTTTAGATTTCTTTGTGGCTATCCAGATAACTTGATGTTATCACTTATTTCTTATTTCACTATTTAATTAGCTTCATTCATTGATTCAGGGGGAAAAAAAGGTCAAAAGGTGTTATAGTCCCCTTGAAAATTGTAATCGGTGCAATCAGACACAGATCACACAAGCTTGTGTTTGACCTGTACAATGCCAGTCACATGCTATGCCAGGCTTCCTCGAATCTCTGCCTTTTATCTGATAACAATTCCCATGAATTAGAATCTGGACTATTGACTATATCAACACTGGACTAGGTAGGTTTGCAGTTGGCATTGTGGTCTCATATTAAGTAAATATAAACTTTCATTCCTGACTACCTTAAAACATTGTAGTGCTTTATTAAATTTATATTTTCCTAGATTGAAAAAAATGAAATTTCATCTTCTTCCTCTATTTAAAAAATGGGTTCTCCTTTCACACTCTGGAATCTTCAATTGTTTTCAAACTGCAATCTATGTAAGAAATTGTATTATTTTTATCCTAATGAAGGAGAAATCTTTATATTGTAGTCCCAATTCAATAGGAAGGCACCAGGGTTCCAGAAGACTAAAATAAAGTTTCCCCTGTGTGTTTATTTTATTATCTTTTTATTTCACTTGTCCCTCTTAACTAATCCACCCTCAAATTGTGCAAGAGTTTTCTTTTTCTAGCCCTATTCACATGCTGCCTCTCTCTCTGTGTATTTTGCCATGTTCTTTTATAAGAATAATGATATACTGGTGAAAAAAAAGTGGAATTTCTTTGCGCGCATTAAAAAAAAACTTAAAAAATTTAAATGAAACTTTGCCAGTCATTAAAACCAACTCTTCAAAGCTTTCCTGCCAGAAGTTAAACAGCTAATCATTTATTTATCAAGATAAATGTTATGCTCAAATATTGCAGACTAGAAGATATTCTCATAAGTAATGAGAGTTTACAAATAAAGAAAAGGAAGACTTTTAATTTAACAAGTAAAATCACATTATGGAACCAGAAGAGATCTCCTTCCTAAGTAATTTGCAAGTTTGTAATGTATTATTATTTTATTTATTTAATTTGTTTTCCACCTATCTCGCTGCAAGGTGACTCTTAAAATAATTCTGAACATAAAATAGTTTGAAGAGGAGGAAATGGAAAGAATTTTGAGCCCTGCTACAAGAGAGAACAAAACATAGCTTAGACTGAATCGCTGGTCCTTCAAATTTGAGTAGCCAACATTAGTTACTAGGATTTTTTTAAGCTGGCTTCCTGAATTTCATTTCTTTTTGTTGATAGAAATCCCCAACTACTGCATTTCGAAAGTGGGAAACCTAACTGCAAGTATTTGTATCTTGAGTTCATTATAAGATTGTGACAAAATATAACTCTGTAATATTTCTGTATCAAAGGAATTCATCAAATAGTGTTTGGGTTCACTCACCAAATCATGGTTTGTAGGAACACCAACTGATTGGGTTTTTACAATGTGCAACTACTTTGTACATAAACCATTCTCTACAAACCCAGTAAACAGGACTGCAGAATATGCTAAATTGTATTGGGATTTTGTTTGGTTTTGACTTAGAGAATTGTGTGTACTCATCCATCAAGTCCTACAGTGCAAGATTTGTATTAGATTTCCATGATCTTACCATTCTTCTTAAATCTATTTTAAACCAGCAATTGTTTGGCTTGTGCCTTAAAAGGCAGACTTCTGGAAAAGTAAAAATATAATAAGAAACTATCCAGAAACTGCAGAGGTATGCTATTGTATAAAAACTACAATATGGCATGTAACCACGTTTTCCTGCTATGTAAATAAGCCTAAGCAAATGTGGGCTTATTTTCACTCTAATCTTCTTTTACACACAAGAGACTAGAAATGTTTTTGTTCTACAATATTGTTAAAAATAATCAGAGTTCCCTACAATATCCAATCTTAAGGAACTATACTTTGGACATAAAGGAGAACTGTGATGCATTTAATCCCTAGTTAGTATCTTTAAACTATGTTAATAAGAAACAAATTAGACTCCTACTATGGATTCAGTTTCATGGAACTGTATTTACTTAAAACATATGGAGAATTTTTTTAACTCTTTCTTGCTGAGAGGTAGGAGGAACTGGAGGCAGATAGATAAATATATAAGCCCAGGACTCACCATAGCTTTTTCACATATTAATATCTTGTTCCTTCCAAGTTTCTCAGGGTATCCTTTTGTCTCCCTTTCCTTCCTTCCAAAACCTACATTAAGGGGTAAACATGCTGATGCTAATAACACAGAAAAAAAACGCTTCCTTACTTAACAACGAATACCTTAAGAGAACATTAACAACAAGAGTACACAGAAATACAAGTGCAATTAAAGCAAAAAATTAAAATATAATTATAACATATTAAAATTAGTAATACAACAACAAGGACTGAATGGTAGGATCTTTCCTCTCAAAGATATAAGCAGTTGGTGCTTGAACCTGGAAAGAAAGAGAGGAATATGCACTATTCTATTAAGACCCAGCCGCTGGTGAGGAATTTCTTCATTGGGGAAGCAGAAAAAGATAGTCTCTTCAAAAAGACTACTATACTTAGGAGCAGAGAGGTACTAAAAATTAAAAATAAAACGAGATTTAGTTTCTAAACGGCTGAAAAGAAGCCAGTTTTGCCTCCAATGATTTACTTCAGAAAAATAAAAGTGTCCACCTTAATATTTGGGATAGGAGCCCTTCCTTCCTGCTGGTGAAGCAAGTGTACCCACTTCCAGGTATGACAACTGTGCTTGTCTTTCTTCTCAACTCCCCTCATGAGCAAGCTTTTTATCTTTACCACCTCTAAGATCCCTCCCTCATCTCTCAACTAACTGACTTGCCTTAACCCAACATCTTATCCTATTGCCTAAGCACTTCTTTTCTGAAGCCAGAAAAATTGGGACACTTCTTAGCAGAGGTGTCCACAGAACTTTTTTTTTTTTTTAAAAAGATGGCATCTCCATAATCAAAGCTCAGTCTTTACATGCATCACCACAAACGTTAAAAAAAAAAAGGAGGGGCTTTGAGCATATTGTTACAGCCACCATACTGATTTCTTGACATTTCTCCCTTCGCCATCCCCAAACAGGTGTCTCTGCTACTTGGGGGCTACCAGATACAGGTTGCAAAAAGTCACAATGATCACTAGAGGACAGCAAAGAGATAAAAGATAACTCCATTACTTTTTTCCCCATATAATCTTCAAATTTTTGCAGCCCCAGATCTGGTAACCTTGGCTTAGAAGCCATGCTGACTGCCTATAAAGGCAGATGGCCTTTTTCACAATCAACTTCAAACCACTAACACAAGTAAAACATCATCAGGGGGGACAGGACGGTAAAGACTTACACAACAGAAAAATCTAGTGATGTCACCATAAAATATCTACTAATTCTTTCATTATTATTATTTTATTGTACAAACACTTCTCTTTGGAATCCTTCTGAAAAAGAATATACCAAAGCGGGGGGGGGGGGGGAGAGGAAATACAAATAATTTATTGTGGAAGATGCAGAGTCCAATGAACTACTGTTAACATTATGATGATTATTACTTTTAAGAAAAAGAAAAGCACAGTAAGAACAAAATGGGACAAAGTGAAGAAAGCACCTGATTAAAAACATCTTTCCCCATCCAGTTCTAGATGTCTTGGAGAATTCCAAATTAGCACAGCCAATAGGATATTGTGGGATTCATGTACATCTGGTTAGGGAACATCTGTTGGGGAAAGCTGATCAAAACCATTCAGAGTTATGGTGGCATCTCCAAGCTAGCTCCTAAATGCAGAACATGTTGCTTAGACATGATTAGACTAAGGAACTAGAGGACTCTAGTTCTAAGGAACTAGAGTCAGACCTGCTACAAGCATAGTAGAGTCCATTCCAAGTCCACAACATGAAGCTCCAGTGCAACTGCTTCTCAAGAACAGAAGAAAGCCAAACCAAACCAAACCAAACCAGCTTTTGGCACAAGTCTGAGCCTGATGTTCTAGAACACTGTTTCTCAACCTTGGGAACTTTAAGATGTGTGGACTTCAACTCTCAGAATTCCCAGGAGAATTCTGGGAGTTGAAGTCCACACATCTTAAAGTTCCCAAGGTTGAGAAACACTGTTCTAGAAAGAATACCTCTTATTCTCAGATTTCTGAAAACCATTCAAGTGAAAATATATAAAGTTCGTTCCAAGTCATTGCCCTTCACCCACTCCCCCCTTACACCCCCAGTTTAGACATAACAATTGAACATGAGGTACTACATATTACTAATCCAAAGCAGGCCTGGGCACCTCCCCCACCCCTTTTTCTCTTCATACTTTAATAAATATATGAACCTGCAAAATGTTATGGAGAATTGTGTATCCTGGAAGGAAATTCAACTAATAACACAATTGATAAAATGGAACTCCTTGGAAAGCTGCTTTAGGGTTTAAGATCTCATCCAGACATCTCAAATCCACCCCACCCCACCCACAAAACCTCCCTTTCTTAAATTCACTGATGGTTCTATTCCAGTAAACTCCCAGCAGCCTTCCTTTGGCCCTTGCAACTTACCCAAGAGAGACATTAAATCTTTATTTCTGAAAGTCTAGGGGGAAAAAAGGAAATCAATTAAACATAAGGAAGAAGAGGAGGAGGAGGAGAAAAAAGGAGCTGAGTTTACATTTGAACCAGCCTCAGTCCATTTCTAGGCGTACCAGTGGAAGTAAATCCTTCAAACTGCAACTGTCGTTTGGTAAGGCACTACAAGGGAATGATGTAAAACTAAGACTGTGACAGTGTAAAATGGCTGTGCTGAGGACCACACCACAAGAAAAGGCAGCATCAGCGCGCACATGCGCACACACTCACACACGCAGACACAGATATACCTGGACAATCACATTTGTTACATGCCTATGTTATATCACTTTTTTTTGTGCAATAACATTGAGGAATAGTCTATTGGTATCACTGGAGCTTAACACAAAGTAGAAAACGGCTGTATGGATGTATAGTGCTACATTCTACCAAGGGCCAGCTAGAACTTCTACTCCTACACTAACAACCCAATCCTAAACATTTGGGATTGTGGTGCCTGCTCCCAGTTCTGCTGTTACGTTCCAACAGCAACAGCACACACTGTTGTGCTTTGTGAAGTGGTGACCAAAGTAGCTATCAGCCAGAGCAGGCAAATGTTAGGATTGGACTGCAAACGATGAAGGGTTATCCAGAGAAATAAAGGGGGAGGAAAAGTATTTTCAAGTAAGGAAGTTGAGATTCTATCATACATTATTAAAGACTTTTTCCTTTTAAGAAAAGGGATTTATCCAGGATGCTCAGAGTAAGAACAAATATTCAGCACGATCTTTGATTTTATCAGATAGTTTTCTGCTCAGTGTTTTTCTATCCTCCCAACTTTCTAGTGCTCCTAGACTTATTGGGAGAGCTGGAATAATCCAAAACAGCTCTCGGCTTTTGCTCATTCCATTACCAACAGAAAACACATCACGCTTTTCGTTGTGTGTTTTTTTATTTTGGGTTACAGCAACCAGTGCAAAGACAAACGCATAACCCTTTTGAAATTCTGGATAAATCCCTAATTTGTATGCTTCTTTGTTTAATTAAAAAAAATATACCCAAACACCTATGAAACTTTGTATTAGAAGATTTGAACAACGAATTCCTAAACGGAGTCTCCTGTAATCAGATGAAAATAATCTGTAAAAGTCTCTTGGTGAAGTTATCCAAAACAGGACCAGACAACCGTGGTCCTTCTGCTTCTCCCACTATGTGGTTTGGTGCAGATTTATTTTTTTTGTATTTTTATTTTTCATTCTTTTTAGCTTTTTTTCTTTCTTTTCTTTCTTTTTTTTAAATAAAAGTGTAGGACGTGTCTCGTCTTCTTTTGTCTGCTTTCTTCCTTAAAGTCTCCTTTGTTCAAGTTTTGTCGGAGTCTCCCATTTGCATTGTTCATTTGCCTGTGACATTCTTCAGTATAAAAGCAGCCGTGTTCCTCTCAATGTGTGCTGAAATGTCTTTTTTGTTTGTTTGATTTCCTCATTCCAGTGTTTAGATGTACGGGTACTGGTTGATCTTTGTAGGACTTAAGGGATATCCAGTGTAGACGGAGGCTGGAGATGCACTGATATAGGTTTGATGGGCAAACTGAGCTTGATACTGACTTGGGTGGATTGTGGGTGATGGAAGGACACGGGGACCCATGCTAACCGGAACCTGGTGGACAATGCTGGCTGGATAAGTAGTGTGCTGTACGGTGTGTCGAGCTGAGCCTTGGGAAGCCACTAAGTGAGCCACGGTGCCTGTGGAGCCCAGAGCCGCAGGTGCTGTGTATGTGTATAGATGAGGTTGAGTTGGCAGATGGGCGGCGGCAGCTGCAGCCAAATGAGGATGGACTGTGCCGTGGCTGGGACTGTTGTGTGGGAAGGAATATGGTGCCTGAGCAATTGTTGGGGTGATGTAAGCCTGTTGCCGTCGATGGCTCCCAGTTGCGATGTGTTGCTGTGCCTGCACAAAAGAAAGGAGCAATTGATGGTAAGAGTTAGTGGTCCCTCTTTGTCCTCTGGAACTTTCAGCCCCCAGGGTTACAAGGAGTGGTGGGTTCTAACCAGTTTTACCACCGGTTCGCATCGCTCATGCATTTTGCGCATGATCGCCGTGCGCCTGCTCGCTTTCCTCGCACATGCGCCAAACTTGTGCTTTGCGCAAGCAGATTGAGTAAAAAAACAGCTGAGACATGGCAATCCACTCTGCCACGCCTTACAGCTGAGCTAAAACCAAAGGAAAAATGGTAGCTATACCGCAGGGGCAGGCGGGAGGGCCCAGCTGACGTTCGGAACAAGCCGGTTCTCTCTCATATCAAGATTTCCGCTATCGGCTCTCCCAAACCGGGGAGAACCGGTATCAACCCACCACTGGTTACAAGTGTTTGTTACAGGAAGAACCGAGCAACATGGATTGTCTTGCATTTCTGGCTGAGAATCTGTCACTTTCCCATACTCTGCAGTATATGCTAAGCATGGGTGGAAAGATGTGGAGTAAAAGGCAAACATTATGGCCAAGAGGATATTTTGGGGGGGAGGGCGGCCCAAATGTAGCCAATGTACAAAAATCAAATATTCTAAATATTCTAAAATAATGTATGAGTAACAATTGTAATAACTATATGGAATGCCAAAATTAAAAAAAACTTCCTTGGAGGAATGTGCCTCCGTTCATACAATTTTAACATGAGCATTTTTTTAAAAGAATCCTCACATTCCCAAATTTGACAGACTTTCAAAAATGAGAAATTGGGGGGGGGGGGGGGGGCAAAGGGATAGCTTAACAAAAGAAAGAAACTGAGAGCAATAGAAACAGGTGTACACAGCCTTCTTTTCTATCTTTCTAATAGAGTAGTCAGCAAACATATATTTCCCTATGTTTCTCATGGCTTAATTCCATGGACCTGAATGCAAGAAGACAGAGACTGTCAGACAAAAGATGCTTAAAAGAGTAAAATTTCTCTGCAGATTCCCCTCTCCCTGACAGCTTCTTTCCATGTTAGATTCTAGTTAGGAAAAGTTATTTTTAAAAAGCAGCGGAAGGAGAAACCTCGCTAGATTAAGGATACCAGTTTGTCTACCAAGTTTGTACAAATGCCACACTATTCCATTAACAATATGAGAAAACCCATATGTAGAGTTTTTGTTGTTGTATAATTGATACAGTGCAATCGCTGAATAAGTAAAGAGATCCTTGAACCAGGAAATTTAAGTTTTATAATTCAGTGAGAGAAAAGGGGAAAGAAGAGAAACAGAATAAAGGATGGAAAAGTACACCTTTATTCCAGTTTTCTGTAATTAGTTTCTGTTACTGTAGTTTAAGCTACAGCAATGTGATTTTCTTTTAGATTCACCAACTCTAAAATGCATGCACATAGTCACTCGCATTCACATTCTGCCTAACTGTTCTGGCATAATCCAAGCCAAGAACACAGAAGTTATGGTTAACAAACCACAAGCATGGGATCCAACCAGAAGCAAATCACTATTTGACTTTGCATGTTCAATAACTCAGTTATTGAGATCCACAGCTCATTTCTCTGGAATGAAAAGTTTCCTTCCTATTCCATCCACGTTTCTCCTTTCTAACCTTCAACCCATGGTTGAGGTCAGATTAACATCGCTAATTTTGAGTAAACTGACCTCTATGGAATTAAGTTGCTTTGCCTGGATTGTAATATCCAGAGATTATTACAAGGCTTTGTGAGCTCATTTATCCCGGGTTTACCTGGCTGAGATTAAGAGGCTGCTGCTGCTGGAAGTGTGGTCCTGGCCGCTGCTGCCTGTAGGCGATGGCTCCAGATGAGCTCCCTGAAGAGTGACCACTGGTGGAGGTCACAATGCTAGAGGACTTTGATTTACAGGAAGATGAGTGGTGACTGGTAGTGACTATAGGGGGGGAAAAAGATAAATTTGTTATTGCATTCAGGTCTATAAACTTCAGCAGCTTTTAGACTTAAAACTGGCACCCAAACGAATGCAAAAGCTCCTTCTTGGTCAGGTTACATCTTGCTTTATTCATATTTAATCCATGAAGAGTGAGTAGTCTGTGGAGAATGTACAACCTGCATTTACAAAGCTACATGTGTCTCTGAAGAGTCTCAGGGATGAGCCAAAAGTGGTTAACACCTTTTGTGTGTTTTCTTGAATGTAGCAGAAGGACAAAATGCATCCTTGAATGCAAGGGAAGGAATTATATTAAGTCCATTGAGGATTTTTTGTTTTGTGCCTTTGAGTCAGTGTGGAGGGAGGGAGGGAGGGAGAGACAGAGAGAAAAGAGAGAGAGAAACTGGCCCGGTATCATTCAGTTGGTTTTGTGCCTAGGATGGATAAAGAAATCATGATCTCCTCTTTCTAGTCTCATGCCTTAATCATTAGACCAAGCTGTCTCTCCTTTATTTATCTTAATTTAACTAAAATTATATTTTATAAGAATAGTTTTTGTTCTGGCCTCTCCTGAATCTCTATCCTAGCCTACCCTATTTGGAGAAATGCAATATTCAGCCAGTTCTTCAGACATCAAATGTGGTCCTTAGCATGGAAAAAAGGAGCAAGGTGTCATCATCACTTCTGCTAAATTCCAAGGAAGTGGTTTTTCTCTCCAAAACTGTTTGCATCTGGAGCTCTTCCATGTTGGCTTCTGAAAAACATCTATCTCTCTCTCCCCCCCCCCCTTTCTAGAGTCTACTTTTCACAGTTAGTGGAGCGGAGCATGAAACTAGAGAATCCTAAATACCAATGAGGTGGGAGACATGGAGGCTGTACATGTATATCATGACTCATGTTCCCACCAGAATTATTTATCCTCAAAGGCTGACAATACATCACCAGAGATGGCCAAATCATATAGAGCCGTGATGGTGAACCTAGGGCACGCGTGCCACAGGTGGCACGCAGAGTCCTCTCTGTGGGCACACAAGCCATTGCCCTAGTCCAGCTCCACCGCGCATGCACATGCACCTCCCACCAGCCAGCTGGTCTTCAGGTCTCTGTAGTGCATGTTTGGGGTGCATGTGTGGGATGCATGTGCAGGGGGGCAGAGTGCATGCACGGAGTGGTGCAGGAGACTATTCAGGCCAAAAATGGGGTGTAGTGGGCCTCGTGCTATGCCCATGAGCCCCATTTTGGGCCTGGAAAGCCTCCTGCACCAACATGGAAGCCAAAATAGGTGCAGAGGGGGGGCAAATGTGTGCGGGCTGGAGTGCATGCATGGGGGATGCGCGTGCATGCATGGGGCAGGACACATGTATGGAGGGGCGCTGGCATGCATTTTGGGGGTTCAGGCACGCACACGTGCATTCACGTGCATGTACCCGTGGTTTGGGCATTTGACAGGAAAAAGGTTAACCATCACTGATATAGAGCATACCCCGGGGACACAAAAGATAGCAAGGAGCTGTTATTTCTGGCTGAATTTTTCTTTTAGTTTAGTTTACTGAACCTCCCCATGATTAGTTTACTTGAACCTCCCCATGATTTTTGTCTTGAGTTTGTCTTTGACTAGAAGCCAAGACAAAAATCATGGGGAGGTTCTATTAAAGGCAACCCCACCATAGACAGTTTTGGAGAGATTTATCCACCTATTCCCCCATTTCTGCCTTTCTTCCAGTCTTCCCCCATGGTCACAAGAACGGTAACACGTTTTTTGCCACCGCTCTACGACTTCATCTTTTGGCTGGCAACAAGACCATTATTCCTTCGTTAATTTTCTCTTCCCTTTAAACATGGCACATGCTCACCACTTTCCACCTATAATTTAAGGGTTTTTATTTCTTGAAGATATGCAGCCAACTTACCTGGTACCAAGCTATCACATTCTACTAAGACTTCGCTGGCCTGGGTTTTCAGCGGTGGTACAATGATCGTCCGAGGATTGCCATTACAGTGTGACTCTGATGCACCCTTTGTGTCATAATTGTTTCCATTATTGTTTCCTCCACGATGTTGCACTGCGTATGGACTGTTGTTCCCAGAGGAATCAGAATATGGGGAATCGTGCACAGTGACACAGCTGATGACATTTTTTCTTTGCTTAGACAGGGGGCTATAAAATAAAAGAAAACTTTTATGTAATACAGTCCTATCTGGCGATAAGTAAAAGCACAGTCAAGTTCTCTTTTTTTCCAGAGTTTTTATTAGTTTATCAAAGTATAAAATACAAAGAAAAAAATAATAATTGAAAACTTAGGATAGTATTCAAGGGAAAAGAAAAGAGATATAGTGGAAAGGGAGAAAAGGGGGAAAAAAGGTACTAACTTCTGACTCTCTTTAGCACAGTAGAAGATAACAACAACATTATAACCACAACTTTTTGCTTTTACACCACAGCCTATCTGCTCTGGTGGAGTTTGCAAGCGGGCTCGGCAGAACCGCTTAGTGGGGAGACCCCAGCTCACTTGATTTGCTTCAGTACGGGGTGAGAATGCAGAAGGCAGAGGAAATCCATGCCTCTCGGCGTTCAGCCCTCAAAGACTCCTTTGAGGCGACTTTTTCTGCTTTTGAAACATTATGTTTAGCAACAATTCAAAAAAAATTGTAATATCATTTCTCTTTCCCTCCCTTCCTCTTTCTCTCTTTCCCTTCTCCTCTCTCCCTCTGTTTCTCTCTCCCACCCCCGTGGGGGGAGGGACCCCTGAACTGGTGCTGGGTGGTGAGAATGACATCTGAAGGCCGATGAGCCCAGGAGCAGCGCGCCCACACTCAGCTGGCTGGCGGGGCAGTGGGGCATCCCAATACAGGCAGCTCTGCACAAAAACGTGTTGGTTTTTTTTGCCGAGCCAACGCAAGATTGCATTGTGGCTCCGTGTCGTAATAGGCTTCAGGAGGAAGACGGGACCCCATCTCCCCCACTGTGAAGCACACGAGTGAAAATGTTTAGCCAATCAATTCCAACTTCGTGAAATCTTTTCCTTTTGCGAGAAGTTGGAATTGATTGAGTGAAACATGATTGGAGCTGGGATAGGGCGACTGCGCGCATGCCCACAGAGAGGGCTCTGCATGCCACGTCTGGCACGCGTGCCATAGGTTCGCCATCATGGGTATAAGGTCTCCTGCTTGAGCAGAGATTGGATTAGAAGCCTTCCAAGATCCCTCCAACTCTGCTATTCTGTTATTTCTGTCTCAAGATTCACATTCTCTTATAGTCTCTCAAAACTGCCATTTGCTCCTTTTGAAGGAGCTCCAAGGGTCACACCAGAGGTCTTGGAGGTCCCAATTCGTGCCATCTCTCCTTGATGCCAGGTCTAGCATGAATTCATCATTAACATGAACACTGAGATGCTATTCATGTGGATCTGTTGGTAATTAAATCAAAGGAGTTCAAAATAGTTAATACCAACAAATCTCATGTTATGCTACTAGTCTATTGAATAAAATGCATCAGTACTATGTTGAAGTCCCACTGCTTTGCAGTCTGATACCTTTCAGGCTTTTCCTCATCCTCCTTATTTTGATTTAGTTTTGAGGGTGGTCAGCTGTGCAAAAATTTGCTCAAATGGCTCCACTCTCAAACGGACTCTGGGCTTGGCTACAGGAAATCCAAGCAATGTTTTCCTGGTTGCATTATGTTGCTATGGCAATAGTAATTTTTATAGAATGCTGACAATAATTGTGGATAAGGAACTCAGTAATTAAATATGTTGCTGGACACTCTTGTTTTCTTTTTTAAAGCTTTTTCTTAATGTCTTCAGTTACAAGTATAGGAGTAGAATGAATATGTATATCAGGGCTGGTTCGCTAGTGCACGTGACACTTCTGTGCATGCGCAGAACGGTCCGGGCAGGTGGGCGGAGCTTCGCACCGTCGCTGCTACCAGTTTGCATGGCTTGGGGCAAACCTGTAGCAACTGATGTATATGTATATGTATATGTATATGTATATGTATATGTATATGTATATGTATATGTATATGTATATGTATATGTACATGTACATGTACATGTATATGTATATGTAGGTATTTTAAAGGTATTTTAAAGAATGATTGTCCAAAGAATGGGGTACTCTTTGCTGAATAGTTTTTATCTCTATTATTTTAAAGTTTAGTTATATACAACAAACAAATTACTTGTGGTTCAGTCAACAAACAATGTTTTTAAGCCAGAACTTGACACAGGGGGCAACCTGGCTTCACACACGCTAAACCACAAAGAACACTGCAATGGTTGGAATTTAAAACATTCTACTTCAAAATTTAAAAAGGCAAAGCTAAATAAAATATTTTTTTTAAATGAAGCATGACAAAAATGCTGCTATTTGTTTAGCAATAATGGCTTCTCCAAAAACTTTCAGGAACTCTGTTTTTGGGGAAAGCATGGAACATACCTCTCTTCTTTATTTTTGTTTAGGTCCTTCATATTTGTTTTCACTGTTCTGCCAGTCTGTATTTTTTTCCCATTGTCTTCTGACCTACTTGTTTGAATTTTATTTATTAGCCACTCAGAGAAGCCTTCCAGGCTGAGCTATATAATTATATATGACTTTAGGATTTAGAAACAGGTAATGACTGGCACTGAGATTATATGGTTTTCAGAACTCTGTAAACTTTGCATTCTAATATATTTCTCTAAGGAAATAAAATTAAAATGGAAACTCTAATTTTACACAAATATTTTACTGATTTTGCTGCACCCCAAAACTTTATATTTTCCCCTCCTTTTACTAAAAGATTCGTGTCAGCCTCTTCTGCTATTAGCTAATGCAGGGAATGAACCTTTGAAACAGTACTTTAAAGCAATGTTTCTGAACCTCAGCAACCACAGCCTCACAGCCAGCATGTGACTCTCCATCTACAGCCTCTGGAGCACTACCAGACTGAGCTGGCATAATCTGTATTTCCATTGCTGTTTTTGCAGAAGTAGCAATGGATTGTTAAACCTCTGAAAAGCGAGAGCATACAGATTTCCATCCTTATAATCTCTTCAACTGCCACCTTTGAAAAATTATAAACACCATATCATTTCATCACTTAGATCTATGTGATCTTTGGAAACCAAAATATTTTAAAAATAAAAAGAGGGCTTCCAGACTATTAGGAAATGAGTTTTACCTACTTTGTTGGGTTGGCAATATATAAACCATTAATATAGCTTTAAGACTGCTGTATTGCATCATACTGTGTCCTGATTGGTTAGCTCTGTAGCCAATCTCCTTAAGAGGGAGCTAGAAACATTTCTTTTTTGCTGTTCTTGCTCTCTGATATCTCTGTATGCTACTGTTTGCAAATCCAGAACTGTTTATTGTGAATGACTATGACGACTGGTAAGAAGACTTTGTTACTGGATTATCCCTGGACTGTCGCTTTGCTATCTCCTGCTTTATATGTGTATGACATATGGACTGTTTATTGGACTGTGCCTTACTATTTCCTGAAAGTAAACACAACTCAGTGTATCTATGTGTTGACTGTGTTTATTCGTACCTACTCTCAAACGCTTTCATGTACACACCCTTGCTATTCAAGGGTTACTCTGCGAATTCCTTAACACAGACCTAAAAAGGGGGGGGAGGGGGTATTTGTCCTCTTGCCCCTGCATTGAGGACAAGGTGCAACTTTCAAAAGCTCTTCATTTTTATGTACTATTCAACTGAGACAAAAATGGGGAACTACTAGTATTTCTTGAGACGGATGGATTTGCTGGGCAAAGTGATTAGACAGAATAGGTTGTGTATATCACAAAAAGAAAGAATGCACTGTTTTTCTATATGGACAGTTGGTTATTTTCTTTCTTAAATGTGGAACATTGGAAAATTGATTTTCAGGAATGTTCAAGCTGGATTGCTATGGAGGTTTATCTGGACAATCTGAAGACCTGGTGGCCTAGAGGTGGAGCTCTTGCCTCACAGTCAGGAGGTTGTGAGTTCGATCCTAGGTAGAAGCAGATGTAGGGTCTCCTGCTTGGGCAGGGATTGGGCTCGATGACCTGCAAGGTCCCTTCCAACTCTGTTAATCTGTCTATTTATTTTGAAATAAATAGAGTAGCACAAAGACTAAGATGGTGGCCTGGGACCCGTGAGATTTGCAACTGCTCTTGACCATAGTGATCTCTGGAGCATGTGCCAATCACTACCATTCAGTTCAATTCATTTCATAAATTGTTTTGGAGAAGCTAAATGAAGGGGAAATCCAGGATTCATGTCACCTTATGCTCCCAGAGGAAAAGCATAGATATTGTATGAGATGATGATAATATTATTAAAGGGTATTGTTCTTACAAATCTTTCAAGTGTTCAGCGTACAGCCCCATAGTTTTCCTAACATAGTCCCACACTGTTTCTTCACTAGGAATTAATAACTTTCCCCAATAGGCAAGCAATATTTATTTATTTATTTACTTATTCAATTTATATGGTTACCCACCACAAACACTTGACTCTTTTTGGCTAATGATTACAAACAAGGTAAAAAGCATTATAACAAACCAATAAATAACACAGACAGCAGCTGAAATAAAAGATCAGCCAAGACAACAATGAACACAATCATGATAGGGGCTCAGTCCAGTAGTGAAATCCAATTTTTTTTACTACCGGTTCTGTGGGTGTGGCTTGGTAGGCGTGGTGTGGCTTGGTGGGCGTGGCTTGATGGGCATTGCAAGGGAAGGATACTGCAACATCTCCATTCCCACCCAACTCCAGGGGAAGGATACTGCAAAATCTCCATTCACACCCCACTCTGGGGCCAGCCAGAGGTGGTATTTGCTGGTTCTCCAAATTACTCAAAATTTCCTCTACCAGTTCTCCAGAACCTGTCAGAACCTGCTGGATTTCACCCCTGGCTCAGCCACACATCCAGAGCTCCGTCTCAGTAATATAACGATGTCTTCAAGGCCTTACAAAAAGCCCAGTAGGATAGCGGCAAATTTGATCTCTGGGAGAATCAACTTCCAAATATTGAGTTTATTGCTACAGCCTATATGAGTTTCTTACAGAGAACCTTACGGTATAAATTGAATCAGAATAAAAACCAAAATCAATTAATTTAATTGTATTCTGACACACCAGCATTTTGAGGTAGTGTAGTCTCATTCATTCTTAAAGGCCTTTCTGAACAGTCATGTTTTCACACTATGATGCTACTAAGGAGAAACGATAATAATTTATGGAGCAAATGATGGCATAATTATATCATTATTACACAATGTCCCACCTTATGTCCCTGTATCAGACATTGAACCAGTGGTGCGTTGCTCCAAGTTTGGTCCGGTTCTATAGAACCAGTAGTAAAATCAACGGGAGGGTCCGCCCACCCACCATGACACCATCATGGGTGATCTGCACATGCGCAGAAGCTTCTGCTGCGAACCGGTAGTAAAGGTAAGTAGAACCCACTCCTGGTTATAACATATCATACATATCAGCATTTTGATATTGTTATGATTTGTTTTGAATGCCTCTGGACAAAATCGCAAAAACCTAATCTTGATAAAGAATTTGTATTTATAAAACACATACCTGGAATCTGATCACTAATTTATTGATCAACAAGTGAACTCTGAATTATACCCATTTAAAATAAAAATATTCTTCAGTTGTAAAATACACTCAATACTTTTCTCCAGTAGGTGGCATACTTTTACTAAGTTACACTAAAACATAAGGTTGTCTTTATTATATGAAGACTTCTTTCCCTACTGTTTTTCAAATCATGAGAATTGATTATCTATAAAACGTTTGTTGTTTAAAATGTATAGGTAAAATGATAGATTAAAGCACAGTTAAGTTGTTCCTATGCCTACATATTCAGAAGCAAATTCTCAGCTCCATCAACTTTCTTTAGCTATGTATGCATTGATTCCTTAGTACACTTTATCTCCATTAGACATAAATAACATGGTATATAAACACGAATCAGATAGCACTGTTAATGAAGAAAAAGTGACTTTTCTAATATGAGTCTAAGATTTCACCTGTACTCATGATTGGCAGTTTCTCTGGAGTTTTATTCTAAGCTGTTTATATGAATGCAGGTCCTACTAAATTTAGTGGGATTTATTTCCTAAGAAATGTTGAATTAGGAATGCTGCCATAAATAATGGATAAATTTTATATAAGAATGCTTATTGCTACAGCTCTATTTTTAATATCCTGATTATTTTAATATATAGATGGATTGCCCTATATTGAAGTCAAAAGCTTATTGTAATATTTTACGTTTATTTTTATATTGTATATTATTTTCTGCCTTGGGTCCTTGCATTCCAGAAATATTTAATAGCTTAAAGCTATTAAAACTAACTACAAATGTATATGTCTATATTTTATATAAATTATGAAAGATTTTTTTACATGTTACCTGATAATTAAATCTGAAATTTATCTTTTAAATTTAAAAACCATTTTTTTCTTAACTTTGGCATGCTTGTCTTTATCACAAGTCGGATTAAGGACCTGGTTTAGATTTTAAAAAGATCTGAGTTAATTTTCCAAAAATTCAGAAATTGTCCAGGAAATTTAACAATACCTAATTACCTCCTACAAAGTGTGATCTGTATACCCAATCTCTAATAATCAGGGAATAATTTTTGAATGCCAACCTATAGTCTACTGGGCTGCCTCTCTGCATGAAATACGATCACTTATCTAGCACATGTAGACTGGGTTGATCAACCTAGGAGAAACAAGATTGTATATAGTTCCGGAATCTCTTTTTTTATATCCCAGAAATCATTTCATTTTTTTTAATTATATGGTTCACATCTTTTAAAAACTGTGCTCCAAAGTGAATAGATAATGGAAAATATGTATATTGAGGGGAAAGAGCCTTGCTAAAAGTGTGAGATCCATGCAAAATGCAAAGACATTTTTAAGTCAAG
Organism: Masticophis lateralis; assembly: GCA_030761175.1. Lineage (NCBI taxonomy): Eukaryota > Metazoa > Chordata > Lepidosauria > Squamata > Colubridae > Masticophis > Masticophis lateralis. The sequence continues at coordinate 23,112,137 of JAUDYJ010000006.1, forward strand.
TGCCTAACAAACTGAGGACCCAGATTGTTGGGGGCAATATGCTGATTCTGTAGCAATAGCAATAGCACTTAGACTTATATACCACTTTACAGCCCTCTCTAAGTGGTTTAGAGTGTCAGCATATTGCTCCCAACAATCTGGGTCCTCATTTTACCCACCTTGGAAGGATGGAAAGCTGAGTTAACCTTGAGCCTGATGAGATTCGAACTGCCAAACTGCAGACAGCCAGCAGTCAGCAGAAGTAGCCTGCAGTACTGCACTCTAACCACTGTGCCACCATGGCTCATCCTGTAAACTGCTTAGAGAGGGCTATAAAGCACTGGGAAGCGGTATATAAGTCTAAATCAGTGGTGGGTTGCCCCTGGTTCTCACTGGTTCTATAGAATTGGTAATAAAACCGGCGGGAGGCTCCACCGACTGACCCCGATGTCATCAAAATGCTTCTGTGCTTGCAGCCCCATTGTGAACCGGTAGTAAAGGTACGTAGAACCCACCCCTGGTCTAAATGCTATTGCTAAATTAGAAGAGAAGCTGTGTTAACTAAAATCAATGGATTGGCTCAACTGCATGACAAAGATTAGCTGGCAGTTCAGTGATAAATAACTCTAAAATGGTCCATACCTACATATTTCTGCTGACCAACATATATGACGCAGTGGTGAAATCCAATTTTTTTTACTACCGGTTCTGTGGGTGTGGCTTGGTAGGCGTGGTGTGGCTTGGTGTGTGTGGCTTGGCGGGCTTGGCAGGGGAAAGATACTGCAAAATCTCCATTCCCTCCCCACTCTGAGGCCAGCCAGAGGTGGTATTTGCCGGTTCTCCAAACTACTCAAAATATCTGCTACCGGTTCTCCAGGACCTGTCAGAACCTGCTGGATTTCAACCCTGATATGATGTCAGTTTACCTTGTAGGTGCATGCTTCTGTTCCTCTTCCTCATCGGTGTCACTGCTGATTGTGATAACACTGACTGTGGGGCTGGGAGTGTCAGGGATGACTATGGTTTGTCTCTGTCGTTCCCTTGTAGTACTAGAAGGTCCATCTCCCCACCCACATGTGACAGAGGTGCTGCAGGCTGGGCTGTTGTGCACCACCGCACAACGAGGAGGGGTGTTCTCCTTTACTCGCTTAGACCGCTGTGGGGAGCTGATCGTTTGAGAAGAAGATACCTCAAAGTTGGACATATTCCTGAAAATAGTGGCAGGAAGAAAAAAGAAGAAATATTAAATGCACGTGAAAAACCAGCTGAATACATGAATACATTTTTTTTCAAGATAACCTCTTGTGGATCTCAATCCACTTCATAGAAAAATATTACACCCATGTTGCTGCTGTGGAGAATGGGGAAAGAAAGGAAGGTTTAGAATACAAGTCCTCAACTTACAACCACAATTAAGCCCAAAACTTATGTTGTTAAGCGAAACATTTTGTTAAGTGAGTTTTGTCCCATTTTACGACCTTTCTTGCCATGGCTGTTAAGTGAATCATTGCAGTTATTGTTAGTAACATTGTTGTTAAGTGAATCTGGATTCCCCATTGACTTTGCTTGTCAGAAGGTCGCAAAAGGGCATCACATGACCCCAGTGCACTGCAACCGTCATAAGTGTGAGTCAGTTGCCAAGCGTCTGAATTTTGATCACATGACCACGGGGATGCTGCAATGGCCACAAGTGTGAAAAATCAGTCGTAAGTCACTTTTTTCAGTGCTGCTGTAACTTTGAATGGACACTAAGTGAACTGTTGTAAGTCGAGGACTACCTGTGGACAGATGGGAGAGACACAGAATGACAAAAATAGTGGCTACTATTTCATTGTGCTCTACTGGAGCTTCCTTATCTTTCTGATTTTGTTCTTCTGCGTGCAAGTTGGCTTTGTGCTACACAACCCCTGTCCAGCAGGACACATCTACCCTTTTAAATTCAACAATAATACTTAACCACAAAGCCTTTCAATGCAAACCTATTGAGAAAGCAAAACCGGTGCTTATAGAAAAATAGTACTGTTTGGGTTGAAAGAAAATAGTGCAGTGTGGAAGATAAAAGGACAAATATTTCTGAAATGGTGAGAATGGGCTGTTCGTTTCCTCAATTCTTTACATGTTTGTTTCAATATTGTGCTTTTCTTCCAAGGAGCTCAGGCTAACATTTGAATTAAGGTGAACGGTTTTGATTTAGTGTATTGCGGCTTATAAACTACAATTTATGATTTCTTCCTGCGATAGGAAAACCTAGCCAACTGTGACTCACTAAACGAACTATTCCATAAAACATTGTGTGAGCCAGTCACTCAACGTTACCAAGGCTGAGCCCCAGATACCTGCTACTGACAGTTACTAAATACTGACAACTGTGAGATGCCATGAAAGCTCATAATATCCTTGACACTGTCTGGATTTAGACATTGAAAACATGGTTTTACTGACTAAGCCAAAATTGGCTGGATTCATGCAAGGCACTACATCAAAGCTGGTAGTTTATAATTTAGTAAACCAGGATAATGTCATTCCAGAGCAAAATAGAAAAAAAAGCTGCATTATCCCTCTACTGACCCCTTTCAGGAAATTAAAAGGCATCTTCCAAACTCTTGCAATCATCAAAGAAAAATGTTGGCTGAAAAAAAAAAAAATTAAAGCAGTGTGCAAAGTCACTGATTCCTTAAAACATATATTTTCCTAGCCCAGAAAGAAAAATGTATGACTTCATACGGGTTCAGTGAGGGAACTCACACCAAAATCAAAAGCCTTTTCTCTTGCAGATCTGAATCCTACATATTTCTAATTCTTCCATTTATGATGCCGCTTTGTTTAGGAAGCAGAAGCATTTGGAACACTTAAAATGCAGCTCTGCATGGACCGCAAACTTACATTTGAAAGCCGGACAGAATTTGGGAAGGCACTAAATTCCTCTTGGACCTACTACTTAACTCTCCAAAAGGCCAGCCTACTTTTACAATCGCTCTTTTGTTGTTGTTGCTGTTGTTGTTGATGATGATGTTCCAGTGTGATCTGCTACAATAATCAAAAGCAAGCTAAGTTTTACTTCTGGCAAAAGTATTCTCCAGCCAGCCTTTGTCCCAGAGTGCTCAGATTGGCGTGAGAGCAAACAAAGAGCAAGCTGGAACATTATCAAAGAGAGGGGAATTATGGACATATACCCGGGCAATGAGTCCTTTGCATAACAAATGACTGAACAATAGCATTCATGGTGCCTGCTGAATACCAATGATAGACACAGAGCATTCTTTTCTGTGGGAGAAGTGCATCACTCATTTGTATACTGTATTATCATGCGAAGCAGATTTCAAGCTACCGAAGGCACATTCTGCAATAGGGCCTCTTCCTATCTCCCACCTCCCTGAGTAAATATCATATGAGTGGGGAGATGGGGGAAGTTTAGCAGGCCAGGATGTGCTAGGAGAATCTGTTCCCTGTTTTAATGGTTGAACAGGCTTTTGCAGTCCCTATCCATCCTTTCCACTTGGGGAAAGAAGGCTGGAAAGCAGGGTTATTTATAAACAGATGGGTTTACAAATTCATTATAGGTTCTCTGGCCTCAACCAGAGCAAACAACTAAGGATGCGCCCCCATTTTATCAAGTGTGGATCTATTTCAATGTTTTCTCCTATTATTGAGAGGATTGTAGGGTTCGTTAAAAGAAATGCTTTGACAGACACATTGATTAGATTCCACTCTCAAGAGGCACAGTCTGCGAATGTTTCAAGTGTTTGCCCTGACAAAGTGCTGCTACACCCAGTTGGAAAGAATGCTATAATATCTACGGAGGGTTTCATATGTGATCCGATACTATGCTCATAGGCTGATGTCACCTATATTATGGGCCCAGAATGTTACTTGTAAAGGAAATTGAGCGAGAAAAACGCCAACTGAATGAAGACCTCGTCTAAAACATCCAACCTACAATCAACAACATCCCTGATCAGAATAATGGTAGATATCATTGATAGGCAAAGCACATATCTCCCAGTCTTTGCCTCTGAGGGTTTGCCCACCTCTTGAAAGTCCCCCTTGCTTAGCACCATTTTTCTGGCTAATGTGCAGGTGCACATGGGGAAGCTGTGGAGACAGGAGCTATCCCCTCTCCTCCCCAAGAACTCCATCCTGGTTGATGGGGAGGTATACAATGGACCACTGGTATGACTACTCTTAGAAACTTCCTATATTAAAAATGTTTTCCAATTATCTAAGGTAGGGGTGTCACACTGGAAGCCCGCAAGCCTGATGCAACATGTGCAGACCACGCCCATCCCAGCTCCGCGAATGGAGAAAATGTCGTGAAACATCACGTGACAGCAACGTGACACAGCAAGTTTGACACCTATTATCTAGGGCAAACTCAGATTAGCTAGTGAGTTATTCAATCCTGACTTGTGGACTTGTTTCCTCTATTCACACTTTACAGTGTGCATCTCAAAATGTAACACGGTAAGATTACTTCACTCGTATTAGACCCATTCAGGTATTGTTACTGCTCATCAGTTGAATTGAGGCTCACCCCAGTGCCAGTGCCAATCAAATGCCATTGGGTTCATGGACATTAGATATTCAGTGTGAATGCCTGCAAGGAAAAAGCCTATACAGTATGCACAGGCAAGCTTTTTCTCTTGTACATTGTCAACTGGCAATGAGGGGAGATAATTGCGAGCATTCATGTGCTATGCATTCTGAGAATAATGCCTGACCTGAGCAAATTTGAGTTATGCATATTTAAAAATGTGCATGTGGGAATTCAACAGTGCCATATCTAACTTGGCAACATCTCTCATGAAAGGAATGTGTAACATGTCTTCTATTGAACCATTTGAAATCTAAAACTCTCTATTCCAAATGCAAAATGGACTGTTCTGAATGTTTGGGAGGTGTTTTGAGCTCAAATAAGAGCATTCCCGACTTGAAACAGAGTTATTTTGAGTTCAAAACACTTGCCAAGTGTTTGAAACAGCCCATTTCAAAATCAAAACAGCTGCTCCACAGTCAAAACAGGATATTTCGAATTCACTCAACATTTTTTGCATATTCTGGTTATCTAAAGATTTTTTTTCTTCATATTCCAAAATCCTTTGTGTCTGCTCAGTGAAAAGAAAATGAATGAAAGTGACTGGGCTCCATACTGGACCTCTCCTCTCTTTTTAATCAACAGACTATATGAAGAATAGACAAAAGTTTGCTTGTCTCTCTCCCACATAGATCACCCTCCTGCCCTCCTACCTTGCTGATGATTGGTGCTGTTTGCTCTTCCTTGAGGAGGTGGTGCTGGTTGGTTGTTGTCTCATGACATGAGCTACGCCCACATTTAAAGGCTGGGCTGCTGGAAGGGTGACATGACTTGTTAAAAGTGCAGGTTGCTGTATGATGGGATTGTAATGGCTACCGTGAGCATGTGTGTTTCTGCAAGAATAGAAAGAAAATTTGCATATTTCAAAAATAATTCAGAAATCAATGGCAATACCATGTATCTGACAAGCATTTTAGAAATAACTTTCACTTCTTTCCATCTTCCCACTCCCATGAACTCCTCCTGCATTTGAAATAATATTTTAGTGCAGCTGCAATAACTTTTCCCAATGTCCCAGCCAGACCTTTAAAGGTGTTTTCAAGGGAATTCTTAGAGTACTTTCTTAAAGTTCTCCAAATGCTAGTTACAGTAGCAGGATATCCACTATATGGATTTCATCTTGATTGCTGTCTTGTCACCCCAAATATCATTGATTTCTTTCTGATATCAGGACACTGTTATCAAGATATTCCACGGTTTACCATTTTAGGTAGAGGTAGTTAGCATGCTGAGGCCAAGTTCTATATTGTATTTAACAGCTCTTGTACCTCTAATTTAAATGTCTTTGTAGGCTCAACCCATTAAGGCAACTGGTTTTTATTATAAACTATCGCAATAATCCATTTCTCGTAAGGCTAAAAAGGTTCATTGCTGCTTACTGAGCCATTTGGTATCAGTTGTTTCTGAAAGAATGAAGAATGATATGTCCCCAGAGGAAAAAGGCTAGTGTGAAAACAATCTTAACTTCAGGTCATTAGAACAAACACACACACACAAACAAACACACACACAGAGGATCAAGGATGCATATATGGTGATAGGTCTGAGGGTAAGAAAAAGAAGAGTGACATTTGATAATCTACTACACATGGAGAAATCTGAACAACATATCCAATAATTACAGGACAAATCGTGGACCATGATGATGAGATAACCTTAAACTCTGAATAATGCTTAGCTCCTGCAAACAGCATCTCACGCAACTAGGTTTATTTTCTGTTTACCTCCAGTCTGCCAGTGGTTGAGTCCCTGCCATGGTCTCTGGGATTACAGTAGCATGCTGGACTGAGGTGTGAGTAGCTACCCCGGTCAATTGCTGCCAAGCTGGAGGAAGCAAGATTTGCTGAGTGCCGCTAGGCCAGGCTTGCTGTGGATCAGAACAGAAAATACTTCTCACTATTATAATCCATTGTGTTCTGTGCTAACAAATCTTTATTGATGATCAGTTTTTAAAGAACCCTTTACAATACTGAATAAAGAGTTGCCTTGGGGGAGAGATGGGTGGCTAATAACTTTAATCAGAGGAGGATAATGTAGGAATAAAGTAACATGTCGATGTTGACCTATGATAGGAATACTATACCTGGGCTACAAAAATCAGCCATCCATTAGCTGGCAACAACTTTCAGAAAGCCTGGCTGCCCTCAGTGGTCACTGCAAACAACCCATATATAGTATTCCCAATTATTATCCAAAATTCTCCACAATTTTATATCTCTGCCAAGAGTAATGGAGAAAAATGGAGAGACAATATTTTTTCAAAGGTAATATCAGAAAGAAGAGAATGATTAAAAGACAGAAAAAGGATAATGCTACCCATTATTGACTGACATGCCGCCTTCTATAGAATACTCCCAATGCAATGCATTTTTCAGATGAAAATTGTTGTTCCACAACATGGAACAGATTAGCACAAATCAGCCAAAAACATTCTAACAACAGCATAGCTAATTTAGTAGCAATACAGGAAGGCCTGAAGGAACTTTGTCCATAGGGTCGCGATGAGTCGGACACGACTTTGCTACTAACAACAACAACAAAGTCAGGAATATAGATAAACCATGAAAAGATATCCTTGAGATTAAAATAATCTAACTTTAGATCATTCTTATCTCAAACCAAGCATGAAGGCAACATCACTAGCATTAAGTAATAATCTTAATAACCTCTGTTCAATGGGTCTTATTCTAAAGTAGGCATATATAGAGAGCACTGAATGGTACACAATGTTTATTTACAAATAAATTCACTGAATTTAGTAGGCCTGCCTCCAAATTAACTTAGATTAGGTTGCATCCATTCTTCAAAGTACATTTCTGTAGGTATTTGTGCGTGTAATGTTTATTCAAAGTAAACTCTACTAAGTTCAAGGTTAATTTTGCTCTATAATGGAGTTTAGCTCCAAGTCTACACTGAGATACAATTTCATCTTTATGCCTTCTATCCAAGGAACAAATATATAATCAAATATATTTGATGATCACTGGTGTTTTTTTAATGATATATCTTTATAAAGTAGTATGGTGCCAGATATTAAGGAAGAATTAACATTCTTGGCCAACTAGAAATGTAAAATATTAGACCCCAAGCAAACCAGTGAGAAGTCCCTGAGCTTTCTCCTTTCTTGGTAAATTCTAAATTAACACTTGGCAGTGTTACAGTATTTGAGCCTTCATTCTGAGGGCTGAACAGCTTCACTGCTGTGTAAGCATCATTCTGTAGATGTTGTCACCTAGCAGAGGTGTAAGTACAGATGGCATCCTTTAAGACAGTTGCAAGTGTCATCTTGCTCAAATGATTCACTGTTGGAAGTAGGTAAGATTTTATACACAGGTCATATTAGGATTCCTCCTACATGCCATGGCAGGGCAATTTAATCTCTTCAGAGTACAGATTGAAAAACCTGGACTCAAAAGAAAGTAACTCAAGACCTAGATTTTAGATGAACAAAGATAATTGGGAGAATTCAAGTCACAGGATAATAAGGCCATAAATGGTGGCCGTTGTGCAAACCAGAACTGTTTCGACAGGAATCCAGAGCCATAGGCTAAATTCATGCAACACATTAAGCTAAAACCTGATGAGCTAGTCGGCTTTATTAATTAAAGGTCTTTTTTTTATAGATTCAATTATATCAGATTCTTGGAAACTGCCTGGATTCCCTTGTAATTGTCTTCGTAAGGTTTTTCAAAAGTGGTTTGCCATTGCTTCTTTCCTAGGGCGGAGAGAAAGTGACTGGCCCCAGGTCACCCAGAAAGATTTGTGTCTAATGTGGGAGTAGAACTCACAATCTCTGGGTTTCTAGCCTGATGCTTTAATCACTACATCAAACTGGCTCTCAGTTAAGGGCTTGCTTGCCCAGGCCTTTAATGGCTCAGAGTGCTTCCCAGAAATACAAATAAAAGTATATTTTAAGACAAATCTCAAAACACTATTCAAACAATAAAATAACATTATAAAATTTTTAAAAATGATGAAAAACAATTTAAAATAGAACAATTAAAAGATCTGGGTAAACAAGTATGTTTAAATGTTCCTCCTAAACCGGGGATCCCCAAACTTAGCAGCTTTAAGACTTGTGGACTTCAACTCCCAGAATTCAACTCTGATGGCTCTGCTGGCTGGAGAATTCTGGGAGTTGAAGTCCACAAGTCATTTCCGGTGGTAATCAACAACTATGAAGATGATACACTAACTGTGGTCCATCAGCCTACAGCTAAAGATTACTGCAAAGCATCAGGCATCTACAGAGTCAGGCCTTTCCTTCCCTCTTTCCCTATTTGCCAGGAGAGAACCCTGTGTAACTTTGACAGCCGTAGACGCGAGAGTGCTTTCCATTTCATAGCATTTTTTTTCTTTTTTTGGAAGGGCACAGTAGCAAGCAAGCTGTACCTGACACTTCCTTTTCGGATCTCCTACTTCCTAACTGCAAACTGAAAGAAGGGAAAAGCAAGAACAATGCATGGAGATGCAACTTTTCTTAGCAGAAGGCCATACTTGGCCTTTGAATGGTGGGGATAGAAAAAACACAGCGGGAGCCCAAGAGATAAAATACATTTGATTTCATTTATAGTTATATATAATTCATTTCCAATCATGTCTTTAGTTATGTTCCTCTTCTGCCACAAAGGTGTTTTTTCAGGAGGCAACTGGACTTCCTTGTTTTTCTTTGAAGACGTGTCGCTTCTCATCCAAGAAGCTTTTTCAGCTCTGACTGGATGGTGGGGAATGGAAGGATTTATATTCTTTGCAGACAGCTAGTTATTTGCATTCTTTTAGAGAGCTGTTGAGGTCACTTGGAGGCTTATCTGTGTCCTCAGGGTCACCCGAGTAGTGCAAATGTGTGTGGAGCCTTCTTGGCTGCAGGATGCCTTCCATTCCCCACCATCCAGTCAGAACTGAAGAAGCTTCTTGGATGAGAAACAAAATGTCTTCAAAGAAAAACAAAAAAGCCCAGTTGCCTCCTGAAAAAGCACCTTTGGGACACCATGACATGGATGACTGAGACTCTCCATAGACTTTTAGCTATGCGATTTGGGATGAACACCCTTTGAATGGTGTGGGATATGAACGCATTTCCAGAAAAATTGCAGACTGCAGGAACCATTTGCGTGTCAATTTGAGATGCAGACAACATAGACTCATCCCCAACAGCCTGCACCTGTCTTCAACGGGGAAGGGACACAGAGCAGAAAACATCCTGCAGCCAAGAAGGCTCCACATCCATTTGCACTACCCAGGTGACCCTGAGGACACAGATAAACCTCCAAGTGGCCTCAACGACTCTCTAAAGAGAATGCAAATGACCATGCATCGCATTGCATTTTGCACTGAATGCAAAATGTCTGTAAGGAATAAAAATCTTTCCATTCTCCGCCATCTGGTGAGAGCTAAAGAAGCTTCTTGGATGAGAAGCGAAACTCTTCAAAGAAAAACAAGAAAGTTCAGTTGCCTCCTGAAAAAGCATCTTTGGGACAATCATGTCCTGGATGACTGAGAATCTCCATAGACCTGTTTTGCCACAATAAAAAGAGAATTTGGGAGATATCTGGGGAGGGTTCTTGAAGCTCAACACAGTCCTAAGACTACAGGTGATGGTTATGGCAGGGTTCAAGAAGGGATGGGCTTAGTTTGATTGGCTTTGTAAGAAATCAAAGCCCCCCCTTCTTTTTTTTATGCTTCTACAATTACTCCTATTTAAGTTCTGAATCTAACTGACAAAAAAGGATAGTATTAGGACTGGTTAGCATTTTGGGAATGTTTGGGAAAAGTTTTTGAGAGAACACCAGAGTCTGAATGTTCTGACCTCATTTAATTCTTAGAGTGCAGCCCCTAATATATCACCCAAAGCCCAAACGTGACCTCTGACCCCTAAAGACGTTGCACACGCCTGATTCAGATGCTATAATTACTACCTGAACAATCTCCCCTGCTGCTTTATCTGATTAAGTGTTAGTGATTAAGCCTTTGCATCAGCTCAGTATTTTTAGTCTGTCTGCTGTAATTGCCAACTGTAATGCAGCCAACTCAAAAGCCTGTCAAATGTTTTGGGTGTAATTTGTGTGATTACCCATGCGCAGAGCCAGGCAATTAATCTAATTTTACAAGGTACTTCTGTCCAAGTATTTTACATATTGATGTTTATGAAACTTATTTTCTTTCCTTTCTTTTGTTGTTGTTGTTGTGAAAGATCTCCCCCTTGTCATGGAATATTTCAATTTGATTTATAAATGTAACAGTTCTCCTTCACATGTACTTCTTGGAGAAGGATGGCAAGTTTTCACAGAGATGGACTCCATGCATGTCACTCAAGTATCCTTTAACAACGACCCTTCATGAGGACAGAAGATCATACTAAGTTGAATGAAAAGAAACAACACGTTTTAGATTTGACTTCCAAGATACGGGAGCCTGGAAGCACAAAAAGAAAAGCAATTAACTGATGCTGGGAGGAGATCCAGGCTAGGCAGTGATCTGCAGTATTTGAGAATCCTCTGGTATCCAAGAACACTGGATCATCCTGACATAAATACCACGTTCACTTTTGTGCATTGGTGCAAAATAATTTTATTTGAAATAAAAGGCAGATCAATGAGATAACAGGCATCCTTAAGGATCTGCTTATTACGGTATTTTGGGTGTGGCCGAACTTTTTAAGAAATTTTGAGAACTGCTAATCAGATGGATAAGAAGTCTAATGCCTATTTTCAAAAGAATCAATTGATGCAGATTGCCTCGTGTTCATTAAGGAGAGAAAATTCCTCCTTTACAATGAAAAAGCATGAGGGAAAAAAAAACACCAGAAATTTTCTGCCCTAATTTGCAGAACATTTCTCACTTGAAAGTAGTGTGATTGCCATAATTCTTATATTGTTATTTTAAACTTCTTGATATAGCTTACTAATCAAATTCTGAGATAATTGTTCTACGAAATAACAGTTTCTAGTCTAGGCTGCAACCAGAAATAGAGTCAGCTCAATGGATCATCTAGCCCACCTTTGTTCTTGCTAGTTTGATAAAGCCATGTGTAATTGGAACATTCTTACCTGGTGGAAGACAAGTATGAAAATCAAATGTATTTGCAAGAGCTGTTGTCATGCATGGCTGGGGGCAAATGGCTTAAGAAAAAAGAGAGATGTGGGGGAGGAGAGTTTGTCTAATATCTTAAAACCCCAGGAAAGTCCTCCCTCCACAAATAAAAAGAGGAAAAGGTCAAATAACATCATGCACATTGTCAAAATCCCCAATAACTTCTACATGTGAACCTCTCTTCTTTATTGACAACTCTGTATAGTTCCTTAAAGTTGTTGCTTGATCCAAAATTATTAATTATTTACCTGTGCTAAAAGCCCTGGTTGGATCTGAAGCGGCTGAGCCCCAGCAGCCTGAGTGACTATGGGAACTGCATTCTCCATCCGGACAGAATAACCAGCATGCTTTGAAGGAGAAGTTTGCAATCCTAAACCAAGAAGATAATGAAAAGAAAAAGCAGTGTTAGACAATACATATGTTTTTAAGAAAAATCACCATCGATAAAAAGCATAGCCCTGAAAAAAATTTGGCTCAATTTGGTTCCATGGTACCAGGTAAATCTGTGCACACTTCAAATGATTTAAAAGAGGTGTTTCATATGAATTCAATACCTGAAGTTTCTGTAAGGTTGAAAAAGACACCATTACTTTAATAAATTGACAGATTAAAGCAAATGCAGCTCATTAAAGCAGCCACATCGTGTCTCAAGCTTGAACAGAAGACTAAATTATCTACTTTTAGGAAGGGATGTAGCCATAGTTCCAGGCTTCCCAATATACTCCTTCTGAATAAATTTCAAAATTTGTATAATCCTAGTAACAAGATCCTTTCTTAAAATTATTCTGCAGTTGTTGGTATTATACTTTTGCTTTATTATATATAATTCCTCTCTCATTTGTTAATTTATTGAGTATGTTAATATTTTCATATCAGCTTGGAGGCAAACAAGTTAATCTTTTATCAGGGGTAGAAATTTTACAAGTTTACTGTGCAAATTTTCCATCAGCCAACTGCTCTCTTTCACTTGGCAAAATTTCCATTCTCTCAACACCAATATATCATTTGAATAAGGTTTTTCATTTGTTCTTCCACTAGTCAAGAATAGCATATATTATGGTATTTTCAGTATCTGCCTAAGACATTTATTTTTCAGTAGAAATTTTTTGGGTGAGTTTACTTGTGTGTGTGTGTGTGTGTGTGTGTGTGTGTGTGTGTGTGTGTGTGTGTTTTAAATGTCTGTGTTGTGTTGGGAAGGGGCTTTTTAAACCATTTTTATTGTATCCTCCCTATGGTTCTTATTAACATTTCCAGTTTGTCTGTTTGCTTTAACTGTTTTCAATGTCTTTAGTAATCTTTCATGACAGATCTCGTTATTGGGCAGATGAGAAATAACCATCATTATTGTCATAAAGTGTGCCAAATCCCTTCAAAGTGTTCAGATGCCTCAAATTTCTCTCAGGAGGTGACAGTATCTGATTGACCTCATTTAGGCTCAGAAGCTTTAGCATAGCAGAAATATTTGGATGGAAAACTACAAGGAATTCCAAGACTGTAGAGTAGATGGGAAATTTGGGGGTGGGAGATGGGGAGCAGTGGCAAAGCTCTTTAATTCTTTTACTTTTCTATTACCTTCAAGAATTTCTGTTGAATTCTTCTTTTCATCCTACCATTATTAGAGACTTGATATACAATTCCAACTGTGTCCTACCTAATGCTGAATAAAGCTAGATTTTTTTCTGTACGATTTCAGCGTCTCTCAAACTTAATTGTATAGATCTGTAGCTTGCATCTCAATCTAGTCAGAGCTCCTTAACAGAGGCTCCTGTCCAAATGTCATAGTCAACTGAAATGCGGTTTGATCATTCTTAGGAGAAAATGCTAGCATGAATCTTACACATGGCCATAAAGTGGGAATGTATCAAAAGCCTGCATTTGATTTTCAAACTCAACCTGCAAAGTACTTTGATCCTTCAAGGAAATAAGATGCTGTAATGGGAGTTTTCAGATAAATTCTTGGTACTGATTAATGGACAGTCAATTAGAAAAGACCCATGGAACATTACTTTTGTACATGATTACTGCTGCAAAACTATATGTGAAATTATATGTGCAGAAATGGAAATATTCTGAAATACCCACACCAGAAGAATGGTTGATGACGACAGAAATGGCAAAATTAACCTGTTAAATAGAGAAAGTCCAACAACTACATTTATTAGTGATTGGAAACCCCTTATTAACTTTTTATTGACTAACAAAAACTTGTGACTTATGAGTTTGAAAATTAGAAAGGGTAGCTTATGGAAAGAAAGAAATTATGATGCAACCTTAGAGAGAGGGGGCAAAGTAAATATATATACCATACTTTTTCGAATATAAAATTCACCCCTTAAAAGTGGGTGAAAATTGTGGTGTATCTTATACACCTAATGTTGCCAAAGCCCCGGGCACTGCCGGCCCCCACCCTTCAGCTGTTTTCGGCCTCCGTGCATCACATTTTCGGCTGGTTCCTGGCAGTGGGGATCGGCAGCAGCGAATGGGTAGCAGTGAATGGGCACGGCAAATGGGTTGCAATGATAGTGAACGGCCCACACCAAATGGGCCATGGCGGCAGCAAATGGGTGGCGACAAATGGACCACGGTGGTGGTGAACGGGTCGTGGCAAATGGGCTGCAGCAGTGCCGAATGGGCCACAGTGAATGGGCCAGATGAATGCTGGATGGATGCTAGGAGTTTTTTTTTCTTGTTTTCCTTCCCCAAAAAGGTAGGTGCTTCTTATAGTCCGGAGCATCTTATACTTCGAAAAATACAGAATCTATAAACACTGTCAAGATTGAAAGTTGCTTTTTTATTATCTTTTTCTTTTCTTTTTCTTTTCTACTTCTTGTTCCCCTTTTTCACTCTTTACTATTCCTTTTATTATCTTTATTTTCTCTTAACAGTTTCTATTTCATTAAAATTATTTTTAAAGAGATAAATTCTTGATGCTCTTTTTGTGATTCTGAAAATTTTCAGCTGACAATGAAAGAGTTATCCATTCTTGTAATCTTTTAGGTGAGTGTACATTCTTTTGTTTCCAATATTTTATTATTTCATGCTGTACTCTGAAGTTTTCAACTATGTTTTAAATTTTATCTTTAAGATGTGAGACTAGTTTCATTGTAAAACTAATTTAATGCATATTTTAAATTTTTGTTTTATCCTGATTTGAAATTGTTTCATAAATGAGAAATAAATTTGATTTCTCTGAATCATGGAAAGTGAAATCAAATCAGGAGCTGAATTTTAATTTGTGAATGTCCTCTATTGTTTGGGTATAAGAAAGAAAAATATAGAGAACAATTATATTATTATAAAATAATACTGAGAGTCCCAGGGTCCATTAGATTTCCTAAACAAATATTAGGAATGTAATTTATGATTAACTTCCTAAGACACGTATGCTACACAACAGTATGTAAATACAAATCCTAGAAGAATCTCTTCTTAAAGCAGCCTACATAATCTCTCATTCTTCGTGTATACAGGACTACAAATAATTAATATCTAACTACTGGTCAGGCTTGTATGGATAGAATTTGTAGCCCACCACAGAAGGCTCCCTATATGTTTGGTGAATCATAGAGCTTAGAGGTCTTCTAGTCTAACCCTTTGCTCAAGGCATGAGTTCTTAGACCATGAAGTTCAACTTATGGATTTTCTAGCTTCCAATTTTGGCACAGCCAAGTATTCAACCACTGAGATTAAACAGGTAACAATTAACATGGAATCAGTCTACACATTGTGCTTATCTATAATACATTCTTTTAGATTTTGGAATTATATGATGTGTGAAATTAGTCAACTGTAGTTTATTCAATAAATTAGAGTAAGACCACGATTGGGCACTAAATGTCAACAACATTGTTTTATCCCAGTTTCAACATTTATCAATTGTTTTGCTGATGGCCTTGGGAGTTTACAATAAAACTGGGGTCAAGCCAAACATTCTCAACATACCCTTCTCAAAGGCATTAATAGAAACTTGACTGGGGCTTTAAAAGAGGAACAGGATTCATATTCCAGTTGAAATAGAGTGCTTTAGGGAAGGAAAGTTCAACTCTCCCTTTCTAAGTCCCAGTTCCAAAGGACTTCAAATGAAAAAAGCCCCTGAATCTTTTCTATTTTTGGTTTCTAAATTGGATTTAGTTTTAAAAGATGCATTAAATATGGTCAGTAATTTGCTTCTGAAAAGAACAGTAACACTGTATTTTTCCTTTGTGTATTTTGTTTGGAACAGTTGTTACCTTCCCTGAACCATTAAGAAGGAGAAGGTTAGATACCCAGACAAATTAAGGAAATAGTTACACGGTCATTTTCCAATTGTTCCCAATGGAGATTGACTCTATGCAACTGCTGAACAAGAGAGAATTGTCTCCACAGGAAGAGCCACTGGCTGCTAGAGTCCAGGGCAGGAATTAAGACTTCAGGTGTCTGTCATCCTTTCAGATGTCCTACCAGCTGTGCATCTCTCTGAGCTGAAAAGATCACCGAGGATAAAAAATTTGCCCCCAAATAGTCAAATGCCTTTTGTAGCTTTTGTAAATAAGACTCAGGGGACTTTTGAGGATTTCGCTCTGGAGTTCTTTTATGTTATTTCAAAGCCACACAAAAAGGATAAAATGTCTGCTGCACAGTGGTGCACTAAGACATCAATATCTACAAATAACTTAAATATCTTTGGATAAAAAATGAGAGAGGGAACCAGGCTTTCTGGCCACAGCTAAGTTAGATATATAAAGGAAACTGGAGCTCAAAAAGAGAGAAATGGGCTCTTATTTCCTTATTCTCCTAGCCCCAAATATCTCCAAAAATTGCCCAGAAAATTGGTAAATGTCAGGTAATATGATAACCAAGCTGTGATTATTGATACTGTATATGTCAGTGACGGCTTACCTTTTCCGGACCATGTGGCCGGAATGCGCCTGAACCCCCAAAATGCAATGCGTGCGGAGCCCACGCACCCCACCTCCTTGCATGTGCAGCAGTGATCCAAAGACCAGCTGGTCAAAGGGAGGCGCATGCGCAGTGGAGCTGAACTGGAGCGAGAGAGGGCGCTGCATGCCACCTTTGGCACGTGTGCCATAGGTTCACCATCACGGGTATATGTCATCGGTCAGTGCATTCATATACTGACAAATTGAGAAATGTTCCATCTGAGCCCACCTTGCCAACTCAGCTTTCCTAATGTATTGTGCAATCCTATAAATGTCAATGAAAAAACATGTATTTTGTATTGTAGAAGAAATTGTGGTTTTTCAGATTAGCTGAACTAAAGTTCCCTATGGATAGAAATAACATACCCACTAGAAGTTCTAGTTCAGCAACGTCTGAAAGGCCATAGACTCCAGAGTATAGATTTAAACCTTGGTGGCTTAATCTTGAAACTGTTAGCTATTGACTTAGCTGTAGCAGTGTAGCATGCTTTATTTGATTTTGCATTAGCCTATAGTATGCTTTATTTGATTTTGATTCAGTGTGCTGTATGAACTCAGCTTATTGTATTTATATTGTAACATGGAAAAAAACAATCATTGTATTCCTTTGTTGTTTTGCCAGAACAAGAAGTGGTTCTTAGCAGGAACAATAAATAAGTTCTTAGCAACTATAGAATATTTATAATAGTTATGCCATTCCTTCCCCATCCAATAGTATTTAGGATGGAAATTTGCCCCAATTAGTTTCATTATCACCCAGCAAGGATGATCATGTTATTTCTGTAGTTGTTTGTCATGGATTCAATAATCTTGAGGGTCTGTGCGGGTCATATCTTTGACCTATTTTCATATATGCTTTCTTACATTCAAATGTATCAGCATCATACTTTCAGTACTATTTTTCTGAAGACATTTCAAAAACATGAGAGCACTCAGGATATATTTCGGAATCTATAGGGCACATTTAAAGAGACATTATTCCTGTTGGCAGCTGAAGGAACACAAATGTTTTCTATTGTGCCTACCATAATCCCATCTAAATATAGAAGGAACAAGGAAGCTGGAATTTTATGTCCAAGAACACCACTGGGCCTTCACATAGGCATTCCCAGAAAGTCAAAATGGTGTGTATGGTCAGCACAGTGATTTTTTTGGAAGGATGTCTAATGTCCAGGAAGAGGCCAGTTACTTCTGTGATGGAAGAATTATGCCCTATTTTATAAACCACATATAAGAAAAATGTTGGTGAATCATACCAAAGATTTATCATTCTGAGCTGCTCTCCTGGGTCTAAGGTAGACAAGATTTTTATCAGTTACTATCTGACCATTTCAATTGGAAACGCTGGAGACTGAATTTGGAATCTATCTTTCTAAAGTGTTGCTCTTTGCCTATTAGCCCAGCAAGATATCTTTTATGAGATCCAGGATTCATTTATAGAACTATACCCTGTCAAACCTGACACTAGAATAGAATAGAATAGAATAGAATAGAATAGAATAGAATAGAATAGAATAGAATGGAATGGAATGGAATGGAATGGAATGGAATGGAATGGAATGGAATGGAATAGAATGGAATAGAATAGAATAGAATAGAATAGAATAGAATAGAATAGAATAGAATAGAATAGAACAGAACAGAACAGAACAGAACAGAACAGAACAGAACAGAACAGAACAGAATAGAATAGAATAGGAATTCTTTATTGGCCAAGTGTGATTGGACACACAAGGAATTTGTGCGTCCAAAAAAAAAGCATGCAAATTTCTGTGGGCTAGGGACTGTCCCATCTCTGAACATCACATTGAGGGCTTCCTTGCAAAAGACATACAAAGTAGATATGGGGAAATTCTGAATAAAAATTATTTAAATATTAATACTAGATATTTAAGCAAAAAAACTCTACACCTGTCCATATAACCCATGTGCTTTTGTACATACCAGCAAACCGGAAGAGGCAGTAATTCACAGTAGCACTGTGTATTTGATTGGCTGTCACTAAGAAGACGGGGGTCAACTTATTTTCCAAAGTACCGGAAGGCAAGACAAGAAACAGTGGATGGAAGCTAATCAAGGAGAGAAGCAATCTGGAATTAAGGAGAAACTTCCTAATAGTGAGGACATCTTGCCTTCAGAAGTTGTAGGTGCTTCATCACTGGAGGTTTTAAAGGCCCCTGTCTGAAATGATATAGGGTCTCTTGCTTGAGCAGGGGGTTCGACTAGAAGACCTCCAAGGCCCCTTCCAGTTTTATTCTCATTAACACTATAGGAAATTATTGCTAGTGCTCAATGTAATCTAAGGCAATGGTCACCAACTGGTGGTCCATGGACCACTGGTGATCCGTGAGAAAATGTTGGTGATCCGCAGAAAAATTATTTGCATTTTTTATATTGCACTAAATCAGGGGTCCTCAAACTATGGCCCTTGGGCCGGATATGTGCAATGAATGTTTGTGTTGCTGCGGAGTCTCCCCCTTTGGGGTCTATTTGTGCAGGTCAGAGGGGGGCAGAAATTCCGAGTCGGGGTCTGCTATGGCCTCCTAGTGCGGGGCTTTGGCTGAAGGCTGGAGGGAAGCGCTGCTGGTGACGAAGAGCCGGAGGGCCTTGTTCCAGTGGGACTGTATCATGGCCTGGAACTGGCCTTACATTCCCACAGGTCTTCCCTCTGCTTGGAAAGCCTATGCTCGTAGTCCTCAATGAGATGCTTCTGCTGAGCCTCCTTCTTGGCCAGATCCAATTTGAACTGAACCAGCTGTTTTGCCAACTCTTTCTCATGGTGGCTAATTAGCTCCAACAATTGCTTCCTGTTGGGTCCCTAAGGAGCCCGGGCGGGCAGGTGAGGAGTGGCTGCGGAGGGCAGATCATATTAGTAGTATGAATTTAGTCGTCCCTGAGGTCCAAAAGTTTGGTGACCCCTGATCTAAGCTAATTTGGAGGAAAGAGCTGATTCCCTAGTTGAGTAAAATTTTAGAGTCCTACCAGACAGATGCCCCATCCTCGCTTTAGTAATTTAGAATTTAGAACTTAGAATAACAGAATTGGAAGGAACCTTGGAGGACTTCTAGTCCAACCCCCTGCCCAGGCAGAAAATCCTACACCACTTCAGACAAATGGTTATCCAACATCTTCTTAAAAATTTCCAGTGTTAGAGCATTCACAACTTCTGCAGACAAGTTGTTCCACTTATTAATTGTTCTAACTGTCAGGAAATTTCTCCTTAGTTCTAAATTGCTTCTCTCCTTGATTAGTTTCCACCCATTGCTTCTTGTCCTGCCCTCAGGTGCTTTGGAGAATAGCTTGACTCCCTCTTCTTTGTGGCAGCCCCTGAGATATTGGAATACTGCTATCATGTCTCCCCTAGACCTTCTCTTCATCAAACTAGACATACCCAGTTCCTGCAACCGTTCTTCATATGTTTTAGCCTCCAGTCCCCTAATCATCTTTGTTGCTCTTCTCTGCACTCTTTCTAGAGTCTCAACATCTTTTTTACATCATGGCGACCAAAATGGAATGCAATATTCCAAGGCATTATAAAGTGGTATTAACACTTCACATAATCTTGATTCTATCCCTCTGTTTATGCAGCCCAGAACTGTGTTGGCTTTTTTGGCAGCTGCTACACATTGCTGGCTCATATCTAAATCGTTTTCCACTAGGACTCCAAGATCCCTCTCACAGTTACTACTATTGAGCGAGGTACCACATATATGGTACCTATACATTTTGTTTTTCTTCCCTAAATGTAAAACCTTGCTTTTTTCATTGTTGAATTTCATTTTGTTAGATAGCGCCCAATGTTCAAGTCTGTCAAGATCCTTCTGTAATAGCAACACATTTATACAACAGAAAGGAATCAGAAGCATTCTTACCTTGAAAACCTGGAGGACATACAATGAGGGCTTGCTGGAAAGGGTCAGGACGAGCACATATCTGCGCTGTGCCTGTCTGCAGAGGGACGCTCCTCTGAGCCACCGCGGCCATGGATGCTGCCGAGGGCTGGTAGAGTGCAGATTGGTAGTTTAGTATGGAGACATCAGGATTGGCTAAGGAAATAGTGGCACTGGTAGTGGAAGTGGGAGCCAGAGTGGTGGCCTAAAGGAATTATGGGATTTAAAATAAAATAAAAACAAAATATGAAGGCAATGGTAATGTTGGGGGAAGCTAGTTTTCAAAAGAAAAGATAAATAAGGCACATAAATAAAACCTTAAAAGGTAGAAAAGGTTTAAAAAAACAAAGCAAGAAGGAAGCTAGAGATGAATAAGGATAATAAAGAGTTTAACTTGACTCATCATGCATCCCATTTCCTTTTCTTATGATTACAGGTAATCCTTGACTTACAGCAGTTCATTGAGTGGCTGGTCAAATTTACAACAGCACTGGAAAAAGTGACTTATGAACATTTTTCACACTTATGACCGTTAGAGCATCTTCATGGTCACATAATCAAAATTCAGACGCTTGGCAACTGGATCACATTTATGACAGTTACAATATCCCAGGGATCACGTGATCACCTTTTGCAACCTTCTGATAAGCAAAGTCAATGGGGAAGCCAAATTAACCATGTTTTAACCACTGCACCGATTCATGTAACGACTGTGGCAAGAAAGGTCATAAAATGGGGCAAAACTCATTTAACAAATGCCTCATTTAGCAACAGAAATGTTGGGCTCAATTGAGGTCATAAATCGAGGACTACGTGTACTAACGAATTATAATCACAAACTCAGACCTCAAGACTACAATCCACAAAGATAGTCAAGTAGTCCATATAGAAAGATTCAAGACTTTGCATCTGAAAAATGAACAAATATTTCTAGATCATTAAGTCTTAGTAATACACTGCATGTGCGTTACTTGATCTGTTCTTGGTGACATGGCTCACTTTGTTGAGTTACATGCTCCACAAGCAGGTTGATTTGGTTTCTCAACTGTTGTACAGTTGTAGCTTGGGGATGTATAGAACACAAAGGAATGTTATGTGTAGATTATATTGCTTGAGGACAGGAGATTTCAATAGAAGCGCAAGTTATACCTCTGATGGGCCCAGAATTTTCTCTAGTTCTAACCTTAAATGTATGGCTTCAGATATCGGGTGTTTAGTATTTCAAGTTTTAAAAAAATTCAAGACATCTTGCTCTACAGCAAGGGTGTTAAACTGGATTTCTTCATGGGCCGGATCAGCATTGTAGTTCTCCTCCGTGGGCCGGCCAGGGGGAGGGGGGAGGGAAAGGGACAGACGTTTTGGTCAACAGCATGCTGCTGGAGGCCACCCACATGCCCTGTTTTGGCTGCCAGAGGCACCATGGACCAATTCCTTGCTATTTCCAGGCTGGCCTTGCAGGCCAGATTTAAGTACCCCATGGGCCGGATTGAGCCCATGGGTCTTGAGTTTGACACGCCTCCTCTAGGGCCAAAACTCTAGTTTAGGGTGGTTTTTGTTTGTTTGTTTGTTTTTTCAGAAGTGGAAGAATTCTAAGCATCTGGAGAACTGCAGCGGTTTTAAGAATGGTTTGATGAATTACTTTCCATCCCTTCCATCCGAGAAGGTGTGATGCAAAAGGTTATCTATTAAAACATTCTCACAGGAGTATTGACAATGAAACTGTTTTATGTCAGTTTCATTCTGACATCCCAGTGTTTGTTTTCTTTTCTGGTACAGTAGCTTGATTGCTCTCACTTTCTCTTTCGCACAGGGAAAGCTAGTACCTCAGTTCACAGTTTCTAATCACATGTGAACTAGCAACATTTTCTGGTTCTTCTCCTTAAAAGTCATAGACAAAAGCCATTATTTGTACTTATTCATGATTGTGGTTCTACCTGAAGCTTTATTTGTTTTCTTCTTGATTGCTCAGTCCCGCATTCATTTTACTATAAATTAAATTCCTTAAATGTCCTTTAGTAATTTAAGAATGTGTCACAGTACACAGAATCCGTTGTCCCTCCTGCTTTTTTTCAGAAAATACAATTCATTAAGGATTATTTGATTTTGATTATACCTTTCACCAATTAGAATGAAGTAGAAATGTCTCCATCACGTATTTTGATCTTTTTTCCCTGTTTCCCTACTTGTTATTTCACAAATGTGATTCGATTTTCTTAGTTGTTAACTTTTGCGGTGCAAAAAATTGTGAGTATTAATGAGACTTTATTAATAATGTTAAGAGGAATCCCAATACTATTGTCATGAATTTTTTTAAAAAATCAAAACAAAAAACCCCAAAAGAATCCAGATTTGTTTCCTTTAAAAAATAATTTTAAAAAAATTCTGTATCTCTACTTCTACTTGAGTTATGAGATTATAAATAAAAAAAAATAAATATACTGAATCCAGAGTTCCTGAATGATCTTGAGCCATTAGCAGTCTATATTTCTAACCTCTACTTAAGTGATGACATTATACATTAAAAGAAAAAGAAACATACTGGAAGATTTCTTCCCTTAAAAGAAAGAAGTTCCAAACCTCTGAAAGCCCACCAAGTTAGACCATCATAATGATTATTCTTACCTGGTTATGAACTGTATTGAGCTGGTTATTGAAGGTCATGGTTAAATTGGTTGATGTGCTTGGGGCTACATGGGTGATGAATGGTGTTTTGCTCTGATTCACAGTGTCATACATGTTTACTCGCCGCTTGCAAATCTCCATGTTTTGAAAACAGGACTTAACACTATTTGTGAAGAAGGAGAACCGAAGATTAGCAGTAATCTAACTGATAGGAGAAATCATATCTGCCTTCATAAGAGATACGAGCTCAGCTACTCTGTTTTATTCAATAAACTAGGCTTAAAACAAGCCATGATTTAATGCAAATTGTAAGGTCAGCTATTTAGTGCCAAAAGAAAACTCTATTCATTATACATGAACTATATTACAAACATAAAAAATATTTGTAGTCAGTATTTTCCCCAGGGACAGCTGGAATTGTAGTTTCTGTCTGGAATGATAAGCAGCCATGCTAAAATATTACCATACCCATCATTGTACAGTTCCTGGGATTCTTTTAAGGGCAGCTATGGAAAATAAGTTGATGTAATAGATACAGCTGCTGTTAAGAATATAACCCAAGGCTTCAAGAGATAAATTCTTTAATATTCTGAACAACAATTATGCAAATACTATGAGTTGTTAGAATCACTGCTTCTTCTACCATGCATTCTCTGATTATTGCTCCATTTTGAGTTTTATTAGAGCTCTAAAGTCACCTGGCCCTGAAACAAACTTTAAGAAGTCCAAATGTCCTAAAAATGGTAGAACTTATTTTTCCTTTTGTGTCATTCGAATGAACGGTGCCAAAGCCGAACCTTTGCAAAAGCCCATTAGGTCCCTGTAGTAAGGAGATACTACATAAATTCTTTATGTTTTTTGCAGTGTCACTTTCCACAATCAAATATTGATATAATCCCTACTTATTCTGTCAAATCAGAATATCATACTTTATTTGTAGAAAGTTTTTTCAGGGTTACATTTAAAACAAAAATAATCTAAAAAATATTTTAAAAAATGGAATGGAGTCAACAGACTTATTGTAAGGAAAAACAATCAGTTTAGTTTTAGAGGCAACTAGTCCAACTTTCTATTCTGAGATGGAATCCCAAAGAGTTCGATAATTCTTCAGAGCTTCTCATTGATTCATTTCCTAGCATCAAGCTGCATTTTACTTGAAAATATGTCCACTAATGAAAATGGCAATCATACATCTACTATGTTCCTGCTATCTTTGGGTTATGATCTAAAAATTGAGGGTTTGGGGTTGGGTGGGGTTTTGTTTTTGTTTTTGTTTTGCATGGAGGTAGTTAGCGATGTGGAGTGAGGCTACAATTGTGTAGCATCATAGCAGAAGGCGAGATGTATTAAATTCTGTCAAGGAAAAGTTACTCAGTTTATGTCTATCATGTTCAACAGTTGCCCTGTGTTACAGGTAATACACCCGTGAGCCTTACAAAAATGCTTCCATTTTATTAAATACATGCACAGTTGTTTAGGAAGTAAAATGCTGCATACTTGATATATAATGAAATAGGAGATATGTAAATTTGTATATAGATCAAGGAATAGATTACTTATTAACTTGTTAGAAACCAGAGATGTTGAGCAATGTCTACTGTTTTACTTTTAAAACTAATAAAATATTTAAAATTTAAAAAAAATGCTTCCATGATTTCCCTGCAAAACATTCTCTTATATCCCCAAGCCTACCTCTAGAAAATAAGGGAAATAAAATGCTTTTGCCTTCCTGCTATTGCAGCTGAGTCACCAACCCAGTTTTCCTAGCAGTTACTGGCTAAATATGAGATACCTGAAGCATCTCAGGAAGAGATGAATAAATCGCTGGAGCAAAGAACCAGAAATGCCATCCTTGAATAATATCTCATGACTCCAGAGCTAGAAAATTAACTCAAAATAAACCATTTCTAGGAGAAGAGCTGCCCGTTAAAGATCATGAAAATATTCTCGTCATGTGAACATCTCTACATTCTGCTTGGCTGCCACATATATGCAGAACCTGTTACGATCCCAAGAGGCACATCTGGCAGCTTATCAATTAACGTTTCCCTGCATCCCATTCTTCACTCCCATTAAAATCATCAAATCAGAGAGAAAGCAACTTACTGGGTGCTATGGGGAAAATCAAGCAGGTGTGTCATGGTGACAAATGGGTGATTGAGTGTTTCAATTGGTGTTATCCTCTTATCTGCATCTATCGTCAACATTTTCTTTAACAGATCTATGAACTCCCTCCGGTCTGCCTTTTCCACCAACATATCACTTCCTTCCAAATCTGTTGTCATATTTACCTGGAAGGGAAATTCAAATCAGTAGCAGATACAGTTTTCTAGAAAGTCTGAACTAATCAAATCTGCAAGTTCTTCTTCAGCCTCCATACAGATAGAGTCTTTGGGGAGACATACTGTAGTCTTCAACTAGACATGTAAATTCCATTTGAGCTATTCTAAATCAGGGGTCTCCAACCTTGGCAACTTTAAGACTTGTGGACTTCAACTCACTGAAGCAAATCTGGCTGAGGAACTCTGGGAGTTGAAGTCCACAAGTCTTAAAGATGCAAAGTTGGAAGCCCTTGTTCTAAATGCATGTAAATAATGTTACTTTCCCCTATGTAGGTTTAATGTGCAGTAGGTTCAAACAAGGTTATAATTTTCAATCATAATAATGATTTCCATATCAACTTCTCTGTTGAATAAACTGGAGGACCAGTACCTGCTGTACAATATAATGAGACCTATTTTAAGATGCACGTATTACAGAGAGACCTGACAACTATACTGCTGGACTTCTCCCATTCTGGATAAAGAAACATAAACACTGCGCCTTAAGCACAAACACTACAGCTTAAAAAGCGGGAGGGCTGCCAATATATAAAATATAATGTGTGTGTAGATGGTTTATCTAGTTAAGCATCCCTTTTTAAAAATCTCAATCTCAGTTCTAGAACAAATCCCGCATTTGTGTGTGTGTGTGTATTGTAGTGGGGATAGGAACTTAAAATTTGCAATTTACTGAACTTCTCTATAACAAAAATCTCATAAGAGGCTCCTTTGTTGGCAATGATACAATAATTGAAAAGCAAATTAAGCATAGGTTTAATTTACCTACAATTCTGTTGAACCTATGGAAGAATTCATTGTTTTTATTTATCTATGTTGTTATTGACAAGTTGATATCCCAGCAGTATTCTTACCTGTGCCATGTCATCCAAACAGTTGAAAATATACTTTCTTGCTTCTTTTGACTTGATACCCGTCTCTGCCTCATGGTCATCTGGTGTCTGCCCAGAATCAATCAAAAAGATAATAAAAACCAGTATTTCACAATACGCCAATCTATGACTAACTCAAGTGAATGATACATAATTTATCACTGCTTTTAAGCATAGTCCCAACACAATATTATCCAATATATGTATATTATCCAATATATGTATATTGTCCACCACACATAGAGTTGCAAGAAAATGAAAATAAATCACCAGAAGTCAGGAAACACTGTCTCCGGCCTCCAGAGGGCCTCTGGGGGTGTGTAGGGAAGCCTGTTTTTGCCCTCCCCAGGCTCCTAGAAAGGCTCTGGAGCCTGGGGAGAGCAAAAAACGGGCCTACTGTGCCCACCATGCCACCACATGCCAAAAGCGGGGGAGTACAGGGGGTTGGGACGCATAGAATTATGTATGTGGGCACACGTGTGTGTGACCCCACCACGCTCCCCCCCCCTTTTGGCACACGATGGCAAAAAGGTTAGGCGTCACTGGGCTATATTAATGGGGGGAAGTAACATTGAAGATACCACATTCAGTAAAATACGAATACAGTTTCTCTTCATGAGATTATTTTAGAAATTACGGAATTTGAGCCAGGATGTCTTGAGTAACAAGATAATCTCCAGTAAAAGCTTTCTATCTTCCAAACCAATAGTAGTAACACAGACAAGAAGAATCTGTACCTGATATTCATATTGATGCACCTGAATTCATCAAACTCTTTTTATGAGCCTGCTTCTGATTCTTAAATTATCCAAATATGAAGCTCCTGTCTTATTGTACAAGACATAATTTATCTAACTTTATCTAGTACATGCTGTTGCAAGTAGGCAGTTATAACAAATGTACCCCAAAGATGCTTTTTCAAAAGGCAATTGGACTTTTTTTTCCCCTTGAAGATATTTCGCTTCTCATCCAAGAAGCTTCTTCAGTTCAGTAATTACATTATAATAAATATAATGAAATAAACAAATCCTTCAAGCCAGACCAGAATTGAATTTCTCAGTGCAGCCACTGTGCATCAGCGCAACATTATAATTTTACCAAACGTATCAGTAATATTTCAGTATTATGAAACGCAGGGCCTAAGGGTGCTTACAAAAACACCAAAACATCACCTGACCTTTAGCCTCCACAGTGGATATGGTGAATCAGTGTCCCTATTGAAAAATCTTGTGGTCTTTGTTCCTGCGCTTAACAAATATTCAGCTGGCAAGCCTTGTGTCTGTGAAATATATCGGATCTGTAAGAAGAAAATGAGACTAGGATTATTTCACTGAAATTTTTGTCAGAATTTCTACCCAGTGAGGTAAACGTATTTGTGTGCATATTTAACAATGAAAGAAAATATAGAAATAAAACGAAGGGATAGAGTGTGCTACTCAAATCAAGGATTTGAAAGGGAGGGCAAAGGCCCACAGATTTCAACCATTAATAATGTTGACTATGTATTAAAAGTCTAAATTACTAGGGTGCTATAAAGTTATCTTTCTTTTCGCTATTAAAATCCCACCACGCTGCTGTATTAGCCTTTAAAGCTTACGGTGTATATCATTTTGTTCATAGCCCATAAAGATAAAGAAAAGGCAATAAACCTATACAAAGAAAGCATGTATGCTCCAAGGTTGTGCTTTATTGGCAACAGAACATTTACAGCTCTGGCTTTTATCCTCAAATATTAACTTTAAGAGGACTGGTATGAACTAAATGCATTAAAAGTGAGGTTACATTACCTCACCACCACCCTAATCTCTGCCATTTGCTTTTGAGTATTGAAAAGAAAAACAATATTGGACATCAATGAGCTCTGAGCATGTTTAATAATTGATAGACCCAGATGGAGGAGAAGGAAACAGTACAAGGACCCAGTGAGTCCAGGTGATTAGAACAATGTGAGCAGGAAGGAATCTGTATCAAAATGAATATCAACATCCAGAAATGTGACAATAGGCTTAAGGTAGATCCTAAGTCTCAGTTTTTACACCTGCAATTTAAAAAGGATCAGGCAGTAAACAATAGAAACATACAGTATCTGGGTTTGAGAGTCAAAGAAATAAAGTAAACAGTATTAAGCGTGGCAAACAATACTACCTAGCGAGACAGTTGCCCACGTTTACATGCTGAAACTTATTTCGTTAAATGGGACATCTTAATTTAATATAAAACACAGACTCTCTTAAAAATACTGTTATGTGTGTGTGTGTGTGTGTGTGTGTGTATGAGAGAGAGAGAGAGAGGGAGGGGGAGGGAGGGAGAGAGGGAGGGGGAGGGAGAGGGAGAGGGAGAAAGTAAATTTTAAAACTGTAGGTATGTTTTACAACACAAACTTCTGCTACTTCTGGAAATAAATAATATGGCAGTGGCATTAAACCAGAAATGGGGAAGGATGAGTTATACAATACCTTAGTGCAGAGCATTAAGTGGTAGATAAAAGGAATAACAAGCTGGATTTAGGACTGAGGACATTCAGCTGTTTGACCTCCTAAAGGATTTAAATGCAACTGAACATATCTGATGCTCAGACATTAGTTTCCCCTATCTCCCCGTGTATATGCTAATTATGTGTATTCTTGCAGAATCATTTAAACCCTGTAGGCTTTAGGCAAACCAATGCTAAATCCATGCTGGCCAATGGCATAGCAGAAATTGATTTTGTGCAGAAACCAAGAATTAAATGTTGTTTCCAGCAATTGTCATCTGCAAATATTGATTTTAATCCAAGAATCTCTGCTCAAGGCCACCAATGACCTGTTTCAATCACAGGATTTTCCCGGGGTCCAGTTGACATATTTCGAGTTGAACCTTTGAGGAACAGTTCCTACTATTTCTTTGATTTACTTTGCTTTCCACAAAATACCAAAACAAACTAAGCAAAAACAACTAAGAGAAAAACACAGAATGGCTGCACAATGATTTTGATTGGTACTACCATCTAACTCAGGGGTGACAAACTGGCAGCCTGCAGGCTAGATGTGTCATGTGTAGCCCATGACCACCCCAGCTCTGCGAAGGGAGGAAAAGTCATGATGTGTCATGGGATGGCAATGTGACGCGTTGAGTCTGACACCCATGATCTAACCCTTCACTAGGAACATCCTTAACAAGATCATATTTAGACTTCTACAATAGACTCACTTGTTAATATTAGCAAGGGAAGTTTCATTTTGTAGCCAACCACTATCTGATCCACATCAGGCTGAGTAAAGGAAAGAATACTTCCATTGCAGCTTCAGTATCCTGTCAACCTCTCTACGAAAAAGGTGAGATTTGTCCATCTGTAGTGGCCTTCTGTGCCAAGACCCTTTCTAGAATAATGCTCGGACAATAGCAAAATGTTACACCTATCTAGTTTTTCCTTGTTTTTAGTTTTTAAATATGAAATTGGTTTATAACCTGAAAGGAACAAAGGATCAGGCAGCAAAAGTATTGAAGAAAATTATGGTATCTCAAAGACTAGCAAATTTATTACTTCAGAGTGTATTAAAGATAGCTATCCCTTAGGGATACTTGAATTGGATTGGTTGAACTTAAACGATCCCTTATTATTATAGTTCATTTCATTAGATACATGGAGAATTCAACCAGAGTTACAAGAAATTTCTAGATCTACTGTTTGGGGCCTGTAAATAGACATTTGGAAATGAATTGCAGAAACTATAGCAATTCCCTTATTTGCATTTCACATATGTAGTGAACGCTTATGTCATAAAAATTGTACCTCTTAAGTTAATATAAGAGTTTCTGCTATTTAACAATACAGGTTTTATTTTTATGCAATTATTGGAGGTTTTTTAAGAGTGTATATTTCAGTATATTTTAATTTCTAATACTAATTCAATGTTTGGATTATTATTCTCTGTGTCAATATGTCTCACAAGCATAAATAACAACCTTTGTGAATAAAACTAAGGAGGGTGTTGTATCCATCTTCCATGCCACATTTGGCAGCTGTTTCATAACAATAAATTAGAAAACTGTGGAAACTCAAAACTGATGGACAGACCTTTGGTATACATTATAGCTGTAAATTCACTGCATGACCTTTGGATAAGAATTAGAACTTCCATGGTCAAGTAAATGAGAAATAAGTTTTGTTCATGCAAATGTAGCTAATTGAAACATTCTTCCCTCCAGTTTACTTTCCACATTTGTATGTCTTGGCAGTGCAAACTTAGTTTGTCCCAAACTAACTGTTTGTCCCGCCTGGGAGAGTGCGGCCGCCGGGGTTTTGGACCGCGTCGTGCCTTTGCAGCCTCTGACCAGATGCCAATCTCAATTGGCTCCTTGGTCCTCCGAGGAGCTGAGAGAGATGAAGCATCGGAAAAGATGCCTAGAGAGCATTTGGAGGACTAGTCAATCAGATTCCGACCGGATACAGGTGAGGTCTTATATCAAGACCTACCTAGTGGTGATAAAAGCGGTAAAATCTACTTATTTTTCCATTCTTATCACAACTGCAGAGAACCGCCCAGCCGCCTTGTTTAGGATGACCCACTCCCTTCTTCAGGGGGGAGCACTGGAAGATCCCTTGCAGGGTCGTGCGGAGGATTTCGTGCAATTCCTGCATGATAAAGTTGCTCAGATTCGGGAAGGCTTGGACTCCGACTGGGTGAGTCCAGGGGAGGAGGTGAGGGTAGGTCTTGAGAACATTATCTGGGAGGAGTTTGATCCTGTGGCTCCCGAGGATGTGGACAGGGTTCTGGGTAGGATTAGTACTGCCACATGTTTATTGGACCCATGTCCCTCCTGGTTGGTACTGGCCTCCCGGGAGATTACGTGAGGCTGGCTCCAGGGGATTATAAGTGCTTCTCTGAGTGAGGGTGCCTTTCCCGCTGCCTTGAAAGAGGCGGTGGTGAGGCCCCTCCTCAAGAATCCTTCCCTGGACCCGGATGAATTAGCTAACTAACGTCCGGTCTCCAACCTTCGTTTTGTGGCGAAGGTTGTTGAGAGTGTGGTGGCATGACAACTGCCCGGACACCTGGATGAAGCTATCTATCTAGACCCGTACCAGTCGGGCTTCAGGCAGGGGTACAGCACAGAAACGGCATTGGTTGTGTTGGTGGATGATCTCTGGAGGGCTCAGGACAGGGGTTGTTCCTCTGTCCTGGTCCCGTTAGATCTCTCAGCGGCTTTTGATACCATCGACCATCATATCATGCTGCAGCGGTTGAGGGGGCTAGGAATAGGGGGGCACTGTTTTACAGTGGTTCTCCTCCTTCCTCTCCGACTGCTCACAGTTCGTGTTGACAGGGGGGCAGAAGTCGACTTCGAGGTGCCTCGCATGGGGAGTGCCGCAGGGGTTGGTCCTCTCGCCCCTTCTGTTCAACAATTATGTGAAGCTGCTGGGTGAGATCATCCATGGTTTTGGGGTGAGAGTCCATCTGTACGCTGATGATACTCAGCTGTACATCTCCACCCCAGATCACCCCAATGATGCCCTTGATGTGATGTCTCGCTGCCTGGAGGCCATACGGGACTGGATGGGGAGAAATAGGCTCAGACTCAACCCTTCCAAGACTGAATGGCTGTGGTTCCTGGCGTCATGATATAGTCAGCTGGTGCCATCACTGACTATTGGGGGTGAATCTTTACCCCCCACAGAGAGGGCTCGCAATCTGGGCGTCCTCCTGGATGCACGGCTGTGGCCAAGGGGGCTTTTTATCAGGTTCGCCTGATTCACCAGTTGCAGTCCTTTCTGGATCATGATGCCTTGCGCATGGTCACTCATGCCCTTGTCTCCTCTCGACTGGACTACTGTAATGCTCTCTACATGGGGCTCCCCTTGAAAAGCACACGGAGGCTCCAGCTGGTCCAGAATGCGGCCGCGCGGGTGGTTATGGGCGCAACTCGTTGTGCCCATGTGACACCCCTCCTGCGCGAGCTGCACTGGCTCTCAGTGGTCTTCCGGGTGCAATTCAAGGTGTTGGTTACCACCTTTAAAGCGCTCCATGGCCTTGGACCTGGATACCTTTGAGACCGTCTTCTGCCACCAGTAGCCTCCCACCGGCCAGTCCACTCCCACAGAGAGGGTCTCCTCAGAGTGCCATCGGCCAAATTATGTCGGCTGGCGACATCAAGGGGGAGGGCCTACTCTGTGGGAGCCCCTGCCCTTTGGAATGAACTGCCCCCAGAAATGCGTAAGATCTCTGACCTCCGTGTATTTCGCTGTGCCCTCAAAACCTTGCTGTTCCGCCAGGCCGGGCTATCAATGTAAAGATTTTAAATTGGTTTTAAATGTGGGATTTTAAATTGGAGTTTTATATTTGAGCCAAATTATTTAATATTTTTAATTATTTTTAAATCTTGTCTGTCTTTGTGCTTTTAATCAGGCTGTACACCCCCCCGAGTCCTTTGGGAGAGGGGCGGTATAGAAATAAAATTATTATCACTATTATTATTGTTGTTGTTATTATCATCATCATCATCATCATGATGCAACAGTCATCTCAGTCCATCAATCTTTTTGAGGAAGGGAAGGTAGCATGAATTCCCTTACCATTTCCTACAATCTTATTAAATGGATAGTATTGGTATAATCAGGTTGATGCTACTAGAGTCAGGAAGGGAGAATATCCATTTCCTATCCTTTTCTGCCTCTTGCTCTTCCCCAAGAGGTGGGGGACAGATAGCTGTACAGCCACACAGTTAGAATGCCTAGACAGGGGTTGTTTTATAGGGCCTCTCTAGGTCTTAATCATAGCTGAATAAAGGGTAAAGTAGGTCTCCAGTCATCACTTTAGATAACTCATCTGATCAGGAGAAGTACTCTTTGGAATAGCTGACAAACAGTGATGCGTGCTGGAAAAAAAGGGAGATTATAGACCAGATATATATGGAACAGAGATATATGTAAAGTGCCAACATGGAGCAAGCTACTCTTTGGTAGAGACACATGATCTTCTGTGGTAGATCTTGCAAGCATTGAATATATTGTTTTTTTGTTTTGTTTTTTTTGCATTGTACAAGAAGTATTTTTGTTGATACTTGCTTTACTGGGAAAGGGATTCCTACTCTACCCACTGACCAGACTCACATTTAGACAGTGTTCTCTTTTTGGAAAATGAAAACCTTGATTGACAGTACGTTTATGCAAAGCGCTACTAAAGAAACACTATTCCCAAGCATTACACAGAATAAGTAGGACTACTATATCTGGGCTGCAAAAAAAATCCAGACAATCACCAGATGACAGCCAACAGATATGGAAAACTCTTAACACTCAATTTTGACAGCTGAGATGTAGAAGTCCCAGAATAACAAAATATGCCTCAGCTGTAAAAATGTAACACTGTTTCACGCTAACAGGGCAGGGCAAACATGATTAACTAGAAATGGGAAGGTTAAAATTTGGAGACAGATAATGTAAAATAATGTAGTCTTCTCTAAATAAGGTGCTTTCTAGATGTCTGGACTGTTAACATCTTTTGTTAACAGCAATACTAAGAAAATCCTGGGAGCTTAATCAACAGAACTAGAAGATGTCTGGCTTGGAAAAGAATAGGTGTAAGAGTGTCATTATACTAGCCTTTGTTGGTGTGCCTGAGCTCTGTTCAAGCATTCAATTGAATGCACACAGCTAAAACTAGATAGAGATTAGATATATGCCTTGGCCCATTTTGGCAGCAACCTCTACACATCTAACTGGCATTTTGTAGGAACACTGTATTTATCTTTACTTGAGTGTTAATATAGCTTTCTGCATGATCTGGTGCTTCTTTTATTAGAGTCCAGAATTAAATGGAAAGCAATTCACCTTTTCAGGTCAAGGCAAATACACATTAGACCATCAACTGAGCATGTGGAATCAGAAAGAGTAGGCCTTTGAAGCCCTCCATGAATTCAGCTAAATGCCTAAGTTCAGCTCTTCTCAGAAATTACTTTTGCACTTTGACTTCTAATTCATAGATTTTTTACAACTTCTACAGGCTGCCAAAGTACAACTCCCAGCAACACCCACTATCCTGTCCATTGCTGGAGGTTGCCAGAAATTGTAATTCACCAACACCTGGAAGGCCACAAGTTCCCTATCCCAACTGAGATCTTTTGCTGTAAAAATAACAAGGAGGTGTTTGAACTGGGAGAGTGTGCTTGTTGAGTTGGTATTCTGAAAAGATATAATATAATATTAAATGCAAATGTAACACCATTGGGAAAAAATGGATAATCAAGAGAATTTCCCATTAAATTCATGAAGTTTGTCAGATTTGTTCGAATAATAACCACAATAGCAACAAAACCAACAATACCAACCTGATCGTATTCTGAAGCTCCTGGATATAATGGCCAACCCAAAAAAAGCTCTGCAATGACACATCCCAAAGACCACATGTCAATTGCTTCGCAGAAGGGTAAACCAAGGATGATTTCAGGGGCTCTGTGGAGGAACAGCATCGGAGGAAAACATTAACCATTGCAAAATAATAACATGTCTATGTAAGAAATAGGAATAAAGGAATAAAACTTCTAACACAATCAGATGTATGTTCGGAAAAAAAAGAGGATTTATTCGTTACATATTTAAACTTTCTTTTATGTAGATTATTACAGGTTTTCCCCTTTATATGCTTCACTGGCCTGAGTTCAACTGGTAGAGCTTTCCCTATCACAGCTTTCTATGTTGGGAAAAACGCATCATCTGCAAATATTTGTTGCCTATGCCACTGATAAAAATCAGATTTTTTTTCGTTTTATGACCATTTCTTCCTTTTATTCAGCGTGGAGTCGGGGCAACTAAATGGAGCTGAGTGTTTACTGACCAGATGCCCTTCCTGACGTCATGAAGATATTTTCTTTTTGTGCCCAGATAGAGAAACATCCACTACTACCTAGGATTGAACTCTCAGCCTCCTGAATGTGAGGTGAACATCTTAACCTCTAGGCTACCGTGATGCTCATAAAAATCAGAATATTTATCCATAAAAATCTTAACTCCAATCATCATTTATCCATGCAATAGTTACCTCTGTTGCAAGAATCAAAGATTTTGTAACCTAATTCCCAGACTGTGAAATTACAGTATCTCCTCTTAGGCCAACATGATTTAAATCAGTACAGGACCAACTACTCTATAAAATGGGCTGTCCAATGAAATAGTAACACCAACTCTGGGAATAACCTATAGACATATGATGCTTCTATGCCAAGGGTGTCAAACTCTATTTCACTGAGGGCCGCATCAATGTTGTGTTGGACCTCGGGGGGCCGGAATGGGTGTGGCCAGGGTGGGCACATCATTCGTGTCGGGGGCGCCTGTGGAGGCCCAAGTGCTCTACCAAAGAAAACAGGCTCCTGAGCTCTGTTTTCAGCTGTGACAGCCTCCTGCAATCCTCTGCCAGCGAAAATGGAAGCACATGTGGCCCTCCCGAGTTCCCTTTTCACTGGTAGAGGCACCATGGGCCAGTCCTTTGCTGTTTCCAGGGCAGCCTGATGGGCCAGATCTAAGGACTCTGTGGGCTGGATCTGGCCCCTGGGCCTTGAGTTTGACACCCCTGGTCTATGCCTTCAATAGGCTGATGGTGTATATCACTTTCCTCTGAGTTGCACATCAAACTGAACATTTCACAAATGTCTTCTATTCTGTACACATAAAAAATACCACAATCTAACATCTTTTACATACACTACAATTTCAAGGAACTACCAAAGTACCAGGTATGAAAATTTGTGCAACCCAGAGACATCCACATGCATATTTTTCTATTAGTTGCCATTCAATACGATGAAAAAGAAATTCCTTTCAGGATTTCTTTTAAAAAAGAAGAGAGTTTTGTAAAATTCTTGTGGGTAAAGTGTGATTTTTCTCACGCTTAGTTTCAAGGCGACCAAAAGATGTGATGTGTTACCATCTCCTCTCCAACTGTTTACAGATCCTTAGGCATCTAGCATTTTTACAAAATTCCAAGGAAAGACATGATGAGAAAACATTTCAGAATGGAAGCTTCAGAATACTGGAAGGATGTGCAAAATGAAGAAGCCACATTAGTACTAAAGTATTTTATAAAGTATTTTAGTATCGGGAATGATTAGCACATATCTGCAAGGGGAACCTTTACCTTTACCTTTATTATTCTGCTATCATCCACAACAAACTCAAAAACACTCACCAGTAGAAATTTGGAACAAATTTTCTTTTACAGTGAAATAAATTATAAACCAAGCTTTAGTGTGAACAGGGCTCTCAACAATTTTTGGAAAAACAGTCTTTTTGGTGACAATTGATTAAATATTAATTTCAAAGGACAGTATAGGAAACCTAATAAAAAGTGAATTCCTTACTGACTGTCTAAGTAACCCATTTCCATTAAATGGGTTTGAAAATGAATTTTAGCTGCCAAGAGAGATCTCCAGTGTTAGTAGTAAGAGGAATAAAAGAGAATACTGTCTCTCTTCCAACAGTGGGTGGCCGGGAGCTAGACATCAAGAAGTAGACAATGTTGTCTCTAGCTATGAGGGTAAGGAAAAAGGGAAAGAAGAATGCAATGGGATGTGTGCTGGTACAGACTGTATAATAAAGGATGTGTATTCATTGACCTACAAATCTGGTGCTGGGTCTGTGTAAATTGCAAGGGCACCTTTGTTCTACCCTGCCTTTTTTTCCAAAACAATTTTCAACTTGTTGTTTTAGAAGGCCTGATGTATATACAACTAAAATGGAAACCCTTTGGGAGCTATCTACTTATTCGACCAAAATCTATTTCTATTATTAGATGAGATGAGACTTCTTAAAAACTGAGAAGCAGATCAACTAAACAGCCTTTATAATTCAAAAACATGAATTTATTATAACTATCTATCTATAACTTTATAAATTATAAAATAATTTATTAAACTATCAATGCTTTTATTATTTTTAATAACAATACAAGGGAGGGAGGGAGGGAGGGAGGGAGGGAGGGAGGGAGGAAGGAAGGAAGGAAGGAAGGAAGGAAAGAAAGGAAAGGAAAGGAACCTCACTGTATATACTTTAGGGTCTAAATCATTACACTTTATTTTCAAAAGAAGGCTAATACAGCTGTTATTTAGATTTCTAAGTAATATGCCAAGAAAGGTTTCCATTTGTTCCTTATTCACATAAAGAATAAAATATTCTGGTGAAATTCTTGTATACCTCTTAATCATCAAGAGGCTGGAAGGAGAGGTAAATATTTTGCCTTTCATTTGTCTATACAATTCTCTTCCCAGTCACCTGTAGTGTCCGTAACTTCCCATACTTCCATTAAATCCCAGAGGAAGAGATCAGGAGAAATTCTACCCAAAGGGGTTTTTAAAGCAGGAAGCAGAGGCTGAGGAATGGGGAGAACAATGACAGCCATATCCCCCATCTCATAATCATAAAGGAAGCAGAGTGTTAGGAGAAAAAAAGAGTTTCTAAAGAAATCTGAAAACAATCTAAGGAGGAAAAAATAAACTAAGTTGCTTTTCTGCAAGTGAAATATTTTGGACAACTAACAAGACAGAATTCAGCAGAGTAGTTTCCTTAACGGCAACGAAGAAGCAACAGTGAGTTTTGCTCATTAATGCTCTGATGAGTGTTACATTATATGTTTAGTTGAAGCATTATGTAAAATATTAAGGATGTTTTCATAGCAAACCCTAAATTTCTCCATTTCGAAATATAAAACCAACATTTCTACAAGATAGAAACAATTTATATCCCTATAAATAAGTATTTTTGGTGACATCTTTGAAAAAGCTCTGAGCAATATATGTGTCACATGTATTAGTTTGAAACCAAATCGACCAAGAGATTATATACATAACCAAATCTGTACTTCTTCTAAACCTAACATTAATCCACTTAGAGGTGTGGATTCATTCAGACAGGTGGGGTTTTGATCATACATCCTGTCTGCCATCTTGTCTTTTCTAGCTTGTCCTCCAGATGCCTCAAACAACAAGCTCACCAATTAGCTTAACATCTATTATCATTCTGAAAATGAAATATTTGTTATATTAATTGTATATCAATCATGCAAACTGCCTGTGAAATTCTGGCTCAAGACAAGTTATAAGATATCCTAAGGCTAACACAGCATGGCATTTCATTTTTATCTCCATTTGAAAGCTGTATTTGCAATACCATTCTCAGTCCTTTAGCTCATCTTTTTTTAACCCATTTTTCCAGAAGTCTAGTTTTGTAAATCACTCCACATTGAACCTCAAGAGTAAAATATTTGATAAGCAATTATTAGGTTTTGCCATAGTGAAAAACTTTACTAGCTGCTAAAAAAGTAACTTGGGTAGTCTGGAAAAAATTTTCAGGCACTCTAGAGACCTGTGTTGCATTCTCATTTATAACTTGCAATTTGGCAAAGAGAAGCTTGGAGGGACCTTAGGAAAAGTTTCAATTTGCACAAAACCAGGCTAACTCCTTTAGAAGTACAGTGTTTAATTTTGGAAGCCTCCACTGAATTGCTGCAAACTTTTGTGTTACTCCATACAGCATATCCAAATATACAGACATGTTTCCACAAACACACGTACCAGATATATAGACAGAGAAATCTTATTATAAGAGCAAAGTCCGGAAGGGAAACACCTGTTCAGCAACTAGAGGAAACACACATTCACACGGAGAGAAAACACAAAAGACGGAAACCTTGAGCAGGAGGATTTAGGACAAATGTTCTAAAAAAAACTACAAAAGTATCAATAAGGGCTGTTATTATTATATTATTATTATTATCATCATCATCATCATCATCCCTATTTACTTTGCTTACTGAAAGCAAGATTGAAATTTTAGAGCAAATGGTTGATGGCAATTGTAAATCTTAAGAGGGACAGTACACATAGCGAAATATTGAAAACAAAAAAAGAAATGTGGAACTTATCTATCTATCTATCATCTATCTATCTATCTATCTATCTATCTATCTATCTATCTATCTATCTATCTATCTATCTATCTATCATCTATCTATCTATCCACATATACTGTATCATCTACCTACCTACCCACTAGCTGTTTTTTAAGAACAAGGGACATAATTGTTTGCAGTCATTGTTCAGCAGCTGTTCTTCATTTCTTAGCCTGATGGAGAAACCATTCAAATTGTCATAAATTTAGTAAAGTACTTAACCAGACTTCCATTGCAGGGAGGAACTAAGCAACCTTCTGTGTTCCATTCTGCTAGATAGATTCGGGATTTGAATCTGAACCAATAATCAGCCTATGATCTTAGGCCAGTCTCTTGCTGTCTTATTATTGAACCTACCTACAAGTTTGCTGTAAGGAAAAAAAAGAGGGGGGGATGGGGGTTATATCCATCACTCTGAGTTCCTTGGAGGAAAACCGGTGTAAAAATGAACAATGCATCATGACACAGAAGGACATAAATTGTTTTAATTGTTTTAACAGACAAGAATAAAACTGTTGACCGACGTGAACATTAAACACATGAACAC
This sequence comes from Masticophis lateralis, assembly GCA_030761175.1. Classification (NCBI taxonomy): domain Eukaryota; kingdom Metazoa; phylum Chordata; class Lepidosauria; order Squamata; family Colubridae; genus Masticophis; species Masticophis lateralis. The sequence continues at coordinate 23,151,899 of JAUDYJ010000006.1, forward strand.
TCAACCTTCTTTTTAGAGGGTTTTTAGGTGCCTCCTGGTTGCAGTTTCCAGCATCCTAAGGATTCAGAGAACTCATTCTTACCACTTAGCTAGCCTTCAAGGAGAGAAATGCTGAAACTGGTCAACCTTCCTTTGTCATTTTCAAGCTGTCTTAAAACTGGACTGGCATACAGACCATTCCTTGGTATCAGAAGCAGTAAGGGAAAGGTAAAGGTTCCCCCGCATATGTGTGCTAGTCATGTGGCTCTAGGGGCGGTGCTCATCTCCGTTTCAAAGCCGAAGAGCCAGTGCTGTCCAAAGACGTCTCTGTGGTCATGTGGCCGGCATGACTAAACACTGAAGATGCATGGAGTGCTGTTACTTTCCCATCAAAGTGGTCCCTATTTTTCTACTTGACTTTTTTATGTGCTTTCGAACTGCTAGGTTGGCAGAAGCTGGGACAAGCAACGGAAGCTCAGTCCGTTACACGGCGCTAGGGATTTGAACTGCTGAACTGCCAACTTTTCGATCAACAAGCTCAGTGTCTTAGCCAGTGAGCCACTGCGTCCCTACATGTTCAGTACTCAGAAGCAGTACTGAGGTTCTAAAACTTCTAATGTGAATTTATTACAAATCAGTAAATTTATTGTTATTCTGAGGACTAGGATAAAACAGTAAATACTGTTCCCAAGTGATATGCATATAGAGAACTGGATGAGTCAGGCAATGAGCTAATATTCTTCCACTTAAACTAGCATGATGTGGTGTGACTTAAGCCATGGGAATAGGATAGAAGGATAAAGCATTGACAAAAGAGGCAATTCAAAGATTTTCTCTCTCTCTCTCTCTCTCTCTGAATTGCAGGGGAGGCTGGAGAGAAATAGCAGCATACAAACAAAAGAAATTCCTTTTGGGGCTTGATTATATATTAATGATTGCATTTTCTATTCTTTCTGAGGAGGGGGGAAATGACAATTGCGAGGTTTTACTCATGCCTGTGAAAGGAAACTGAATTTTAAACTGAATTGAGTGATGTATACAAATGCAAGCTGACTGTGTTAGCTTCACATCCAATATTTAACAATGCCAAACTTTTTTTTCCCTGTATGTTTCCAATGATTGTCCAAAAAACAATCAGCGCTTCCAAGGAATCAATCAAATTTTCATGTATCTAGGGCAGCCTTGACTAACTGATGCCCTCCAAATTCAGGAATTCATCTTCCATAATCAGTGTAGCCAAAATGGACATGCAACTCATTTACAGTTTGGGAAAACTTGATTTAGTATCTGAGCAAACTTAAAGAAATAACCCATGAATTAGAATAAATGCCCTAATTAGCATTCTCAACACTAATGAATACCTTGATTTTAGTCATTGAGAAATTTAATGCTGGATTATTATTTTTTTTTGTCTGACTGTACTGACATCATACAAATTAATGTTTAGTGAGAAACACAATATATTTTAGTGAAAAACAGAATTGTTTAAATTTTATTTAGCTTAAAAATAAATTGAAGAAACTTATTTCCAAACATTCACAATCACTTTCCATATACATTTCCCCACAACTTTACATGGTACACTTGTTTTCATCTTATTTTTGTATATGAGTGTAAGGAAGAATACAGCTGATGACTCAAGAATGGAAAGCTGGTTAATAGGTTCTAGTGGAAGTAGGCACTTCTGGTGAAATCATTTCTCATTTTTCTGACAAGCTCCACTATGTCTTAATAGCCAAGGAACTAATATTTTATTGGTGTGTTTTCTGATTGATTTCCCCCTGCACTGAGGAAAAATAGAAACAGCTGTTGAAGCAGTCAAGATTTCCAGGTCCAAAGAAGGGAAAAATTAAACTAAAAATTATGTGGCTGGTTAACACATTTTCATCTCTGGTATTGTAAAAGATTTGCCCATTGCCCTTTTTTGTTTGTTTGTTTCAATAAGTGGTGTTTAAGGGAGGGAAAAAAAGTACAACTTCTAAAATAAATTTTAGAATTAATCAATATGATCTCTATAGTTACTGGGCCTTTACACATGTCCACTGGGAAAATCAGGAGAAGAGGTAATGATGAGGCAAATACACAGCAAAGTGTATAAGTAAAGAGCAGAACAAATGATTCTCTCAATGCTATTGTTGGAAAGTACCAAAGAACAGAGAGGTGGGGAGCAACTAATTTAAGTAAAGCAATCTTGAATATGCACCTTTACATATGCACAATAGAGAAGAATGAGAAAGGCAGATCCTTTTAAATACGAATTTTTGAAGCCGACTGAGGAGTGGTAAAATTCTGATTTGATTTGTTGCAAAATTGTTTTTGCTTTCTGGAAATGCCGTTTATTAATGTGATTTTGTTCATAAATACCATGTTTTCCCAATAATAAGACCCAGTCTTTTTTCTTTTTTTTTTTGAACCCCGAAATAAGAGCTTGGCCTTATTTTCGGGGGGAGGCTTATTTTAGCGCATGCGCTCAAAAGCCCATTTGGGCTTATTATCAGGGGATGTCTTATTTTCGGGGAAACAGGGTAGCTTACGCATTCCAGGTAGAGATAGTCAAGTCGCAACCTTCTAATGGGACATGATGAAGGATTCCAAATTTACTATATGTCTGGTATGGAAAAAGCAAGCAGATTATTGCCTTTCTCTCAAGGAGAGACAGAAAGTGATACAGAAACTCTTGAAACAAACGGAACATTCTTGGGTATCAATAGCTTTCACTCTTATTTACACTCTTCTCCTATACAAGACAGTTAGCACTGCATGGTTTCACCCTACACTTCTCAGTTGCACATTTTCAAAATAATAAGGCCAATAGAAATTTGAAACAGCTTTATTTCTGCTGCAGGACACAACTAAAGAACACTGGCATGATTCCATGATTTGCAAATTGACATTGATAAGACTTTTATAATAAGAAAGGTGGTATAATAATTCACAACCTCCTTGTTCCTATCAGCTACCACCAACCAATAATTACTTATCTCTGCAACAGAGATGCTACAACAAAACACCATCATAGTGGAGAAAACATTGCCTTCTCTCTTGGCAATTCAGAAACTTGAAATACTTGGCTTGCTACCCAGAAAATGTCTGGTCATGTGGGATAGTTTTTTTTTATAACCTTGACTAAAAGTCTACCTGATATCTCACAATAGTGCTGATTTTCCAGCCACTGGAAGATTTCTTTCATTATGACCAGGATCTACTCCTGCCATTGTCTCAGAAAGACTGAAGAAACTAGCATTATCTCCCTATGATGACTACTATTCCTTTTTTTATAACAGTAATTGTCACCATTTTTCTTTTGGGAGAGAAGATTTCTAATAATGGCCCAATTCAAAGTCTGCCCAAGATATAAATACCTAGACTTTCATTCTGTGGAGACTCAATTCTATGTCCACTAATACACTGTAAAAATGCCTTCCAAGAATCTTGTTATACATTCAGGTAGTCAGTTCCTGTCTGGTAAAATTCCTCCTTTCTTATTAATCAAAACTTCTGTACTGGAATAAACTTAATAAAATCATATTCATTCCCTGCCTTTGGGCATGGCAAAGGAACAGAGATTAAGAAGCATAGGATTTTCAAAGAGTTCAAATTTCTTAAGCCCCATCTGCAGAATCACAAGACACATTGCACGCAAGAAGAAATCCATAACAGTTGAAAAACACAGATGTGTCTACAGAAAATGCAAAGCTTTGGATTCTAATACGTTGAGCTGTATAGTGAGCACACAAGAAAGATTTTCCATGACATATGCCTTTGGTGGCAAGACTTACATTTTGAACCCTCATATAGTAGTTTTCACTACTTCACTACAGCATGCCTACATTTCTAGAAAATGAATTATTTCCTTTTTTAAAAAATATAATTTTCATTGAAGCTTTTAAAAAAATAAGATAAAAACTAATACAAACTATTTTAAATAAGGAAGAAAAAAGAAAAAGAAAGAAATCAAAGGAAAAGATAGATGAAGAGAAAAAGTTGAAGAAAAAATAGAAAAAAGGCACAAAGTCATTTCCAATATTTTTCACAGCAGTTATAAGTGCAATTGTATCTTAAACTCTCTCTCTAAAGTTATATCATAATACTCTTCTTTCTGTAATCTATCTTGTCTAAATCATAAATCACAATTTCCCGCCCATTTTTACACAAAAGGTCCGTAAGAGGTTTCCAGTCACTGATAGATGTAAATAGTGTTTTAGAAATAGATTATTTCCAAAGCTATATGCACCAGTCACTTAATCTCACTGAGTGTCACTTCTCCAGTCACAACTCGGTGTATGTGTTACATTTCTTGCTTGCAATTTAGAATTAACTTCTTCAGGACAGAAACTAATAGCCTATCCCGCATTCTGCCCTTCTCAACATAGAATAGAATAGAATTCTTTATTGGCCAAGTGTGATTGGACTCACAAGGAATTTGTCTTGGTGCATACGGTCTCAGTGTAAATAAAAGAAAAGATATGTTCATCAAGAATCATAAGGCACAACACTTAATGGAAACAAATAAGCAATCAAATCATATTAGTAAACAGTCAATATAAATCATAAGAATACCAGCAACAAGGTTACAGTCATACAGTCATAAGTGGGAAGAGATGGGTGATAGGAACGATGAGAAGATTAATAGTAATGCAGACTTAGTAAATAGTTTGACAATGTTGAGGGAATTATTTGTTTAGCAGAGTGATGGCATTCAGGAAAAATATGTCCTTGTGTCTAGTTGTTGTGGTGTGCAGTGTTCTATAGCGTCGTTTTGAGGGTAGGAGTTGAAACAGTTTATGTCCATAAGATTACACTTTTAAGTTAAAGAATGTGAGAGAAATATTACTTTTCATTTACTCATGCTGCGACGTGGATAGAACAGATCTTGATAAATTGCAAAATAAAGTGAACTAATGAGGTAGAATTATTATGGTATAAAATGTCTATTGAGAAAGCCCAGGATGAAAATATGTACAAGTTTAAAATCTAACATGGCTCATCTTGTACCAGGGCTGAGCCTATGATCTGAACTGAAGTTGTGTTGCAGAAGACAAAATCAGGGTTAAAAGCATGGAGACAAAACCCAGGAAAAGAATTGACAGAAGCTCAGAAGTCATGATAATAATGCGTAATGCTGCTCCATTGATACCAATTTCTGTTCTGAAAATGTTATCATTTCTCTCCATTTGGCCTTACACCATTTTAGAACATGTCATCATCACCATCTCCAAACAGAGGACATGTCATCACTTGTTCCTTGATTATAATTTAACAGTGTTCCATTCCAAATAAGGAACTGAGTTTGTTCTTTTGTTTTTGTTGTTTTAATCGTGAGGGTTGGTCAAGGCAAACTACTGACAGCAAGAAATGGCTCATACAAGGAAGAAGAAAGCTGTGCAATAGAAAACTCTAGAACACAGTCAGATATCAAACCAGATGGAGAAAGATATAATTCCCAAGACATCTGTGGTTATTTTTTATTTATTTTTTATTTATACTGTTATTTATTTGTTTCTATACTTATTGAGCTCATATGCCACTCTAATCACTGATGAGCGAGGATCTGTAATGGTTTGTTAGCAGGGGTGAAATGCTCCCGGTTCAGACTGGATCGGGGGATCTAGTAGCGATTGTGGCAGGTGGTTCAGAGAATCGGTAGCGATGGGAGCACAAGGCTCCGCCCACCCACCAGGGTGTCATTATTTCCTGCTTTTAAAAGGTAAAAAAAAAGGCTCTGACGATCATGCGCCACAGTTGTAATCGTCAGAGCCTTTTTTTTACCTTTTAAAAGCATTTGCCCGAATAGGTTGTAAAAAATGCTTTAAAAAAGTAAAAAAAAAAGTTGGCCACACCCACCCAGTCACATTACCCCCACTACCAAGCCACGCCCACAGAACCAGTAGTAACAAATTTTACATTTCACTACTGTATGTTGGAAAGATCTTGAGAAGGGCATAGAACTGCTGTCCAGGAAATGGAAGATAAGAGACATTACTATAGCCCATAGACGGGTAGTGAGGGGAAGGGCCAGAAGAAAACCTCTCTAGTTTCTCAGACTATAAAGGAGTACAAATGGGAGATTTATACTTTCAAGACTTGCAAGATTCTGTTAATATAGCTTTACAATGAAAATAAAATTAACGTATCTGGTTGTGTTTCCTACCTGTTCTATCTTATAAGGCTGTCAGAACTGCACATCTCCAGCATTCATACAATGTGAAAATCAATATACATCTATTTTGGTGGCGGGTTGCTATCGGCAGGGGTGGGTTCTAAATTTTTTTACTACCGGTTCTGTGGGTGTGGCTTATTTTGTGGGTGTTGCTTGATGGTCATGTGACAATTATTTAGGATTTAGCAGAGATCAGTGCCTGGTCTACCAGGCTTTTAACTGCTTGCAGAGCTGTACCGATCTACCCATTTATTTTTTGCTGGCACTGGTCTACCCATTTATTTTTTGCAGGCACTGATCTACTCATGTATTTTTGCAGGAACTGATGCACTCATGTATTTTTGCAGGCATTGGTCTACCCATTTGTTTTCTTTTAACACTGATCAGCAGTAGGGCGGCCCTTTGAAGCTCTGCAGCAAGAGTTTAAACAGTTTTTTTCCCCTCTAGCTATCAGCTGGGACTCAGGAGGCAGCAATAGATTGGGGGTGGAGCCAAATAAAAGGTAAAAATAACGCGGGGGTGGGGGGGGCAGAACCAGTTTGGTGATGTCATATTGTCACCGCTACCGGCTTGGGAGAACCGGGCCAAACCAGGAGGAACCCACCACTGGCTACCGGTTCACCCCAATTCGGGTGAACTAGTAGCAGCAGCAGTGGGAGGCTCCGCCCACCCGCCCGGACATCATCAAATACGAGAAGCTTCTGCGCATGTGCAGAAGTGGCACGCGCACGAGCAAACCAATAGCAAAGGTAAGTGAAACCCACCCCTGATCTATTTATATGTATATGTATGTGCATATATGTATGTGTGTGCGTGTATACCATATATGTATATATACCATAGATATATATATAGAGAGAGAGAGAGAGAGAAAAAGATAATAAATATATAGATATAGATATAGATTTAGAGGGAGGGAGGGAGAGCTGTAATATATTTCAAAGCCAGATTGATTCAAATGTGTAGACTCCCAAGGCCAGCTGTATTAGCTAAACTTCAATGGCTTTCCTAAAAACAAATAGAGTAAATTAGCATTTCCAGGGAAATGGTGGCAATTAAGAAAACTCATTCCCATGATCCCTGTTGATATTTTCTGAAAAATGGGGTCTGGAGGGAGGCCACTCTGTATGTTAAGATATAGGCAAGAAGCAGATTGGCTTAAAGAGGTGAGGCTTATTTGAAGGAAGTTATGGTCTGACTCTCTCTCTCTCTCTCTCTCTCTTTCTCCCCCCCCAACCCCCCACCCCCACCCCCAATCATAGCTGCATGCAGTCAATGAGACACTTTCTTCCAGGCAAATGCTAAAAATAACATGCATGAGGAAAAAAAAATTCCAACGTGCAAAACAAGCAAAATGAATTCTGCAGTAGGTATTATGTAGTAGTGATGAAGAGGGAGCTTTTTGCAAGTATGAATTTTGATCAGTGCTGATCTCTGCCGGATATTCATGAATAACAAATCACTTCTCAAGATGTAAGGAGCTACCAAAAAATATTCAAGGGAACATACAAGCACAAAACTTATTTTAGTGTACTCTATTACCTATTTAAATTATCTGAAACATTATTTTGATGCAGCTCCACTGCCTTCTTTTAATACCGTAGCTCAAAGTTGCTGTTGTAATTTATTATGAGGTACCAATCACTCACAGGGATATAATCAGTGAGATCATTGGTCATTAGGACTAATTGAATAAGGATAAGTAAACCTGAGCTACATAGGCAATAGGTTAATGCTCTCCACCCCAAACTATGAACCAATAGGAAATAATGTAATTGTACAGAGCAAACTGTTGTAGTGTTGGAATCAGTGAATGACGTTACACACCAAAGAACTTGTGGACTTGTAAATTAGAGGAAACTACAGAGGTACCTGGGTCAGTTGTAGTGAGGCTAAAAAAAAGTCAAGATGGCAGCCAACTATAGAAATGGTGTGGCTTTGATCACACATTTATGGCTGCCATCTTGTCTCCTTCCCCGTTCTCTACAGACACTCCTGAAAATAACTAAGTGTTGAATACAGTAGTGGGTCTCAAATATTTTTACTACCAATTCTGTGGGTGTGGCTTGGTGGGCGTGGCAGGGAAAGGATACTGTAAAGTCTTTTCCTGATCAAATAATGAAAAGCAATGCCTTAACCAGCCCTCAAATTAAGGGGGGGAAAATTCAGTATCAAAATATCTTTCCAGTGGGATGCAAATGAGTATCAATAAAAAATATCAGAAACAAAAGGTATATTCTCTGTCTTTCTCTGCATCTCTGCAATTGCTCTTAACCGGATGAGATATTATTATAGCAAATCAAGAACATCTAATATTTCTTAATTTCCCAAACAGGAAGCTCAAAGTATTAAAATATTAATATAAAATATTTCTCCTCCACCTCCAACTTTTCTATACAAATATAACTGCAACAGGAGATAGAATAAAATTAAAACTGCCTATTTTTTCATTTCAGCATCTCTTCCAATTTGCTTTTTTTTTAACTGTTTGCACAAAACAATAAAAAATCAGGCAAATATGAACAGGAGAATCTATGAATGGATAATGTGGGAATTTAAGCTTGTTTACACACATGCATATATTCAGGAAATCTCTCTTTTCCTATTCTGTCTGGAAGCAGAGAACTAGACATCATTTTTATGTGCCTAGAAATACTTCTGAGGAATTAAAGAGCTACTATCCCCCCCCCCCTTTCAAGCTGAACTAAATGTAAAAAGAATGAAAATCAAAAGCCTCTTTTAAGCATGTTTTAATATACATAGAGCAGTTTTGCTTGCATAAAAATATTGCTTATTCAAATAATGTTAGTTATCTTTTATTTATGCTACTGTTTTAGCCTCCCACATTCTGGGAAGCTATGCAATACATTTTCTGCATTAGAGTCAGTGGTACAATATATGCAGTGGTGAAATTCAAATTTTTTTACTATCTGTTCTGTGGTGTGGCTTGGTGGGCATGGCAGCCAAAAGATACTGAAAAATCCCTATTCCCATCCCAACCCACTCCTGGGGGAAGGATATTGCAAAATCTCCATTCCCACCCTACTCTGGGGCCAGCCAGAGGTGGTGTTTGCTGGTTCTCTGAACTACTCAAAATTTCCGCTACAGGTTCTCCAGAACCAGTCGGAACCTGCTGAATTTCACCCGATATATTGTATTAATTCAATCTGTGCCATTCCTCAGATAGGTAGAATGGGAAAAACTCTGAGGAAAGATCCAGTCCTAGAGTAAAACAATCATCTCACACCACAGATGTTGGGGGTGGCAGCAGCACCAGGTCATTTCCCTTGGTTGCAAGACAGAGTTTATTTGTTTATTTAATTTCTAAAGCTGCCCATCTCAATCAAATAACTCTAGGCAGTGGATAATCATAAAACAGTTAAAACAGTTAAAACTTAGGACAAAATTAAATATATATGGCAACTAAGAAAAAATACAACCATAAATGTTTATACAGCCAGGAAGCAAGGCCCTTCACAGATTTGGGGCCCAGATTCAGATGCAAAGCCTTCAAGGTCTTATTAAAGGCCAACAGAGTCAACTGAGGGGAGAATGTTCCAGAGGACAGGGATCATGGCAGAGAAAGCATGTCTTCTCATCCTCACTATCCCAACAATTCTTGGTTGGTGAGACCTGTAATATACCCAACCTGCCAGACTGAATTGGATGGGTAGAAACCATACTCATACAAACCATTGTTTGTATTACAGAGTTTGACTTCACCAACTAAATTAGTCTTTACTGATAAGTGTTGTTCAGGACATTTTCCACAACCAGTCCTGTCATAAAAATCGACCGCTAATCTGGTTCCCTTCTGTATATGAAATTAGATGGCTACCATTTTGTCCTTTTCCTTAAACCAAACAACATCTTGGGCCGGCCCTATTTGGAAAATGGTGGGTTCTATTTGCCAGAATGGATTAGCAATCTGATCCATAACAGATGAGTCAGAGTTTCAATTCTATTAAAATTTATGCATCAAGGGAGAATGGCTTGACTCACATGTTGTGAGCAAAGCATGATCTATTTAGGATATCATGTGGGTTTGCACATCCCAGTTAAAACTTTTAGTGTACAAAAATCAGTTTGTCATAATATTTGAATGAGACTTAAAACTTGGTTTTAAATAATATGATTAATCAGAGCATCTGAAATTAACATGCATGTTTAATTAAGTCCTAGATTAATTTTAAATGATTCTTTAATTATCTTCTCCATTAACCATGTTTACATGTTAAAAGAAGACATTTTTAGCATTACTTATAGAAACATCAATAGAACACAACAAATGTGTTCACACATTTACAGTGAAATTTAAGAGTCCTGAAATAAGCAGTCATCAATTTCTCTATAAATAGTTTTTTGCATGAAAATCTCACTTGACTTTTGAAAAGCAATGCAAAGTTCTGGAATCAACATACAATTCATTTACTGACATATAATTGGGAGGCTCTATATAGAGTGGTCACTGAATCTACCATGTTTCTCTGAAAATAAGACCCTGTCTTATATTTTTTGAACCCCAAAATAAGCGCTTGGTCTTATTTTTGGGGAGGTCTTATTATTTGGGGGGCATGTGGAGCAAGATGGGGCTCCTCTTGCTGTCTTGCCTGATTTCCAGCTGTCCTAACCAAATGAAATGACAGGGACCAGCTGTCCATGCTTTTAAATATTTTCTGGGAGGGCTTATTTTCGTGCATGCGCTCAAAAGCCCAACTGGGCTTATTATCAGGGGATGTCTTATTTTCGGAGAAACTGGGTAGCTAAGCAGAAATGAAAATTGAACAGAGTCCTACATGTACCTTTGGTTTTTAAAAGGCTGTCATTTGACTATTTTTGATACCGCCCCTGATGTCCCTAAATGCAGTAAGAAATGTACGTCCTTCTGTGTTTCTATGCTTTAAAACTTTGTTATCCCAATCAACCATGATTTATTCTGTAATTATGTCTAAGGAAACCATGGTTGAGAGCCATATGAACCCTGCCCTTCTGTCCTATGGCATTCCAATACTTCGGCTCTGAGTGATTTTTTTTTCTCCCCTTCAAATAAAATGTTGTATGAAATACCCGTGACTAAATTATCAGATTAACCTTTTCCAAAGTCACCTGCTGTTGTCCATCCATTGCTATTTCATAGGATACTAGCTAGCCATGAAAGCATGGTACAGCACTGGTACCTGTTAAGAAAGCCTAAGCAGACAGCCTCTTGAAATTATGCACCAAATCCAACATTGCACTTTGTGGACTGCAGCTGCAGCTTCAGCCTTAAGAGCAATTTTTTTCCAGAGGTTGTGATAATCAGCTCCCTCTGGAGTAGCCATTTACAATTCCAGCTCCCGGGGTCTTGTAATCAGATTACTGTCACTAATGGCTAACTGTAGACAAGATGGCGAGCTGCAAGCAGCAAGGCTCCCTGCTTTATCCACTCTATCTCTTTCACTCCATTGCCATCATTTCTGCCGGCCTACTTCACACTGTTCAGTTAATATACTATCCAGGGACCAATCTATCATCTCAGCCCACCATTGTGTCTGAAATTTGTTAGATAAGCCCCATGACAGCTGACAAGAGTTCTGTATGAATGACATTAGCCTGATTAGTAAGTGCCGAGACCACAGCATAAAAGAGCTGCCCAGGATAGATAAAAAGGGAAGCAGAGGAAGAGGCTAAATTTTGAGGATTTCCCAGCCTGCAAACCTGATGGAGGCTACTTCTCAGTTTGCCTTTGGATGCAATTTTTGGGGGCAAAGCTACATTGGTGCTGTTTGGGCAACAAAAGCTCTCTTGATCAGAATTTAATCAAGGAATGCAAAAAAATAATCAATGTAATGCAAAAGTTCTCCTTTATTTTTGGGTAAATTTTGTGTGTACTACTTTTATTTATATATGCATCTATACGTACATGGATGGTACCCATTTTAATCATAAATACACTGCATATCTAAAGCCTTCTTCTGTGTTTTATTTTAAAGTATTCATCAAATGGCCAAACTGGAGTACCTTGCCTGATTCTGCATATAGTTTGACAGCCAAAAGCTATTTATAAGTTATATTTCCTTTATAATTTCAGCTTATTTTATTTAGCTGGTCAATGTAGCTGGTAAATTTGTTCTTTTTTATTCTATAGCCTTCTAAATTGTTTTATTGTGTGACTGTCCTCTGATTTGCGTTTACTGTATTTTAGAATGCAGTAACAGTTTTAGGAAACTGATTTTGTTTAGCCCCCATCTTTCTAAACAAATGAGAATTTCAAGACTTTCTATTTAATGAAAGTAACAAGTTAGATAACAAGAGGCAGGAATTTGTTCAAGAATTTGCAAGAGCTTTCTCTTCATTGCCTTTTCCTAGCTTGCTATCAGATTGACTGACTGATTTAAATGTATAGTTGAAGATCAAAACAAGAGAAAAAAAATGTATTAACTCTAAAAGAAATGAGTTAGCACATTAGGGGAAGAAAAGTTAAATGTTGGGGGCTTTCTGACACAAACATAATGAATCAGACTCTATTGGTTTGAGCATAAGTGAAACCCAGCATCTTCTAACAGCAATCACATTCCTTGGAGCAGATATTAGCTATAATGTATTAACATTTCTGTTTTGTCTCCTTTCACTCCTCAGCCCAGTTCAAAATTACTGGGACATGAAGTGCTTCTGCCCACTCTAATGTAAATAAATGACATCCATAGTTGTCATGACACAAAGCAGCCACTGAAGTTTATGCTCCATAGACAGATATTATTATTCTGTAAAAATACCAGAAGAAATCAGCAAGCTAAAAATAAATCAAAGAGTATCCCATTGTCTTAAATGATCAGTTAATTAAAATAGGAAAGCAACTTTAATAAATAAGTCAATGTTCTGTCTTGATTATTCTTGGATCCATAAAGTAAAGAGAAGCAAAGAATTAAAATAGCAGCAGGATACATTGCTCGCTTGATAGAAAGCTATCAACCATATCAACTATATGATACAGCTTTGGCTCGCTATATTCTGTGGCCTGAAGCAACAAATTGAACGATACCTCTATCTCACTTTATGCAGAGTAGATATCTGCAGTTAAGTTTCATTAACACAGGCCAAAAGAAATGACCATCTACCTATGTCTTGGATGTACTTGTGAAGAAAACATACCTGAAAGTTCAACAAAGCCGACAGAAATTCAAAACTTAGAAGCTCACTCTATTTGCATTTCCACTAATTTGCTCTGATTAGTTTAGCATCTCAGACCAATGGTAGACCTTTTATAGATTCGTAAAACACCTTTTACTTCCCAAATAAAGTAAACCATAGACCATTACTGAATGCTCAAGCATTTAACAGGCTAACATCCATCACTTCTAACACATAAAATATTCTAAAACAAATACTTTTGTGGATGCTGGCATCAACAACAAGTTTAAACCCGCCCCCAGTATAGTGCTGGCTGGATTTTTCCATACTGGCTGGGTGCAATGGTTATAGACCATCATATCTGGAAGATGTTAAAATGGTGAAATCAAACCACCATTTGATCATCTTTCTGAAAAGGAGGTGTTCATCCATAAATATGAATAATGATTAATGTGTCAATCTTACAAAATCACCCGTTTTATTTCATTATATAGATTTGACCCAGTGATCATCTACAACAGTTCGCAAAATTTTTTTTGTTTCATTAGAGAACAGAAGCACTGTTCTCTCATAGCAAGGTAGCCAAGGGTAATTTGTGAGTAAAATGTCTCCTAGTTATTAATTTATGAGGCAGCAGTGAATTTATCTTCGTTCATTAATAAGAAGTAGATAAAAGGAGGAAACAAAACAAAATGTAGTACTTTTTCCATCGCAAATTGGAGGGGGGGGGGGTGATAACTTTTATGCCAAGATGCTTTCCAAATTATGCTGCTTGGTGTATTAAATTATAGCAAAGAACATATTACTTAAACTGCTCTACATGAAACAATCTATATTTTCAGCAGTAACTCTCTAATATATGCACAGCTAGAATATGCAGAGATTATAAATATTTTAACAGATAAACATGCCAATTAAGGCATAAAATCCATGTTATGCTTTTGAGCTCTTCCTATTGGCCTACCAAGGTGACTTGCAACAGGTTTTGTAATACTTCCATGTGGGGATTCTGGGATAATTTGAAAACCGCTCCAAATCTCCTTCATCCTACTGTGTCAGGAGCGTCTTGGAGCTGAGCCAACTATTTTCATGTCAGCTGCAGCAAAACTTGTATTTTGTTTTGCAACACTTTACAGAGTTTGGAAGGTATTCAATTTTTCAGCTGGCAGAACTCTTTGTCTTACTTGCTTCATGACTTTTCAAAGCTCTAACATCACTCCAACCACCTCCACAGGCACCATAGAGCTTCATTTATTTATTAAATTTTTATCTGGTCTGTATAGGACATTCTTGACTTACTATCACAATTGAGCCCAACATTTCTGTTACTAAGTGAGACACTTGTTAAGTGAACATGACCATTTTTGACAGCACAGTATGTTCTCATTACAATAAAGGCCAGTGTAGTTGCCTTAATGCAGGGCTATCAAACATGCGGCCCGCAAGCTGGATGAGTCATGCGCTGTCCACGCCCCCCCCCAGTTTAGCGAAGGGGTTTGGGAATCCCGATACATCATGTGATGCCACCGTGACGACATGAGTTTGACACCCCTGCCTTAATGGTTCCACCACCTCTCTGTGACATCATCAGGCATACCCTCCCAGCCCTTAGAGGACAAAGCAATAATTTAACAGTTCAGTGCTCGGTTCAAGGAAAGCTGCCCACACCTGCTTTATAATATGTTAATGGGCCTATCTAAAGACTCATGTTGTTCAATGGAATACTAGTGCTATTCTTTGCCATCCACTATCCACCAAGGAGGAGCAAATATACTTTCATGAAGGTGATAGACGTTAAGAATAATGAGCACACTGATTAAGGAGGATATTTTACACAGAGAGAGAGAGAGAGAGAGAGAGAGAGATCTGAGGAAGTCTGTACCTACTGATTTGAGCAGAGAGAAGAATGAACCTGGCACTGCAATTATGAAAGGTAATGGAGTCTGATTTACATTTCAGAATTTGTTAGCTCATTTTTAATTGGGAAGTCATTTGCAATGCAAGTGAAATGATTAGATTAGAAAGCTACTCAGCAGTTTAGTATAGTAGGCTTCAGAAAGCTTCTCTGAGTAGGTTGTGTATTATCTCAGACTGTATGGCCCCCATGCATTTCCCATTCTCCTCCACGCCCTTCACTGCTAATGAGTTGCATCTTCATTAATTAAAGCATTCTGGCAAATTCTCTACAATTATTTTTTTTTCCTTTTGAGGGAATGTTCTTACAACAGGTCATTGTAAGAAATGGGTGTGTACAAGAAAGCTGGATAGACAGAAAAGAATAACACTCCCATGATTACAAGAACAACAGAATAATACCAGCTCCATGAAAAATCTTTGTCAGACTGCAACTGTATTGTAGATATTAGACTCAACTTCCATAATCCTTTAATCCTGGGAGTTTAATATTTAGGAGGTACCAGTTTGCTCTGCTGAAATAATTATATGTGTATATAACATTGCAGCTAACTGGGTTGGATGTGGAACAGTGTCTCAGCTGTCCACAACAGACCCAATTCTGGAACTGTGTCTCATAGAGCCATAATTTAACAATTAAATCCACCTTTTAAAGCAACCTTGGGTAAGTACAGACAAGGATATCCTTCTCTTTGAACAGCCAAACTTTTAAATTAATAGATTAAGGGTATCTTTAATATTCATGGAAGCATATGACTGCATTTCATTCTGTGCACTTTAGTTACAGATACACACCACAAGATTTTTGAAAAGCGGGCATATTTTTAAAAACTCTTAAGAAAGGTAAGAAGTTTCCATATTAAATAACTCTTCTGATTTATTAACCAGTACGCAGGTAAAACAAAGTACTGGGCGTGCATATATACTATTATCCCAAGATATTATGGTGGCACTCATCCAGAACATAAACATAACAGAGTAATAGAGTTGGAACATGTTGCTAAAAACATGCTAATGGTCAGTTAAGTACATTCATGAAGAAAGCAGGATAATGGTCTCAATTACACAAAAGGAAAATACTAGGTAAATGTTTGGAAAAAATTCTGAAGGGAAAATGGAATTTGAAATGACATCTATTGTTCATAGATTGGATAAGCACCCCTTCACTAAATGGAGCTAAGTGGATAGTTATCAGAGAAACTTAAATCTGAATTTGAACAATTTACTGAGAATTAGACTCAATGGTTTGTGAGGCTTCCAATTCTAAAATAATTGTGTTACAAGCAACATACCACCAAAAAGTTGTTCCTGAAAATCAACAAGCAGATGGGTTTTGTTTTGTTCTGTTTCAATGATCTCCTTATGAGCTCCCAAAGACATCCAGTTGGCTATTGCCATAGAGCAGTGATGGCTAACCTTTTTGCCGTCGCATGCCAAAAGCGAGGGGAGCATGGGGGGATCATGTGCGTGTGTGCCCATACCCGTAATTCAATGTGTCCCGTGCATGCGCACGCTCCCCCCACTTTTGGCATACGATGGCATAGTGGACCTGGTGGGCTTGTTTTTCATCCTCCCCAGGCTCCAGAGGCTTTCTTGGAGCCTTTGGAGAGCGAAAACAGGCTTTCCCACCCCTCTGGGGGCCCACTGGAGGCCCGAAAAGGCCCGTTTGCCGACTTCCAGTGGGCCCAGAAGGCCTGAAAATCAGATGTGCGCGCTGGAGCTGAGCTAGGGCAACGTTCGTGAGCCCACCGATATGGTTCCACGTGCCACCTGTGGTATGCGTGCCATAGGTTCGTCATCACAGCTATGGAGGGTTGGGAATATGAAGATTAGGTTGAAGAAAAGGCACACAGATTTTAATTATAACTTCAATAACTTTTAATATTCTTGCTTGTTTACTTTCCTGAAATAGGAACATGCCATGATTAGGGCTACTTCAACCTCTCCATTATTTTTTTTTTAAAAAAAGCAAGGTAAGATAATACAGGATCATGGCTGTTGAAATAAAACACAGAAAGTCATTTGTCTGAATGGCATGAGGAATCCTATCTTCGGAGACAGACTAGAACAGCAAAGCTGGCTGAGGAATTCTGGAAGTTGAAGTCCACAAGTCTTAAAAGTTGCCAAGGTTGGAGACCCCTGGACTAGAAGACCTCCAAAATGTCTCCCAAGCTTATGATTCCATGATTCTATGACTCTTGACAGTTTAAAACAATTAAAAATCATAGTGCGTTTAAATAAAAAACTAAATATGCAAATCATACAATTAATTACCACCATTACTATAAAAAATAATAAAAAATTATGCAGTAGATGAATATCTAATAGCTTTCTCTCGAAAACCAATGCTGTCAAGCTGTTTTGTCCCATAAATATATAATTTCACTGACATTTTTAACTAATAATATAGTTTCGGTGCACATTAAGCCAAAACCGATAGTTCATAATAAATTTGTATGTTGTAAATTTAGTGAATGAGTTTGGTCCTTGATTGAATGGATTGCAATAAGGAATGGACAACACTAAGGGAGGAACCCACAAGCTTGATATATAATTAGCTGAAAACAATTTTCTCATGAGATGAGAGCTAGGGAAAACCAATGTTCTACTGGGATCCCTTCATCTTGGAGTATCAAAAAAAGCATCCATGGGATTGGGGGCAGAAGGGAAGGAAATAGTGGTGCCTAGATCACCAAAGTATTCTTCAATAAGAGGCCTTTACATCATGATACCTTCCAATTGCTGATGGTCAGGCTAGTTGGAAATTCTGAATGATTCCAGAAGAACCTCAGGTTGAGAAAGGTAGGGTACAGAATCTAGGGATTTACTATAGCCTCATTGTAGCCATTAATATTAGGAGTAAGTATTAATTATAATTACGGATAAAAAACAAGCCAGTATTGTTTTGGGATTTACATCATCCAGCATCTGATTCAAAATAAGACTATGTGTAATAGTTATGTAAAGCAAAGATTACTAGTATCTTTTTTTTCTTAGAAGTATGTATTACAATCCTTATTTTGGAGACTCTGAATTCCCACCCCTACAGCTTGAAGACAGAATTAATTGAAATCATGGTATACTTATTCATAGACAATCATGGACAATTCTGTACATAATAGCATTTTCTTCGTTTTTGGACAGAGTTCCTGAAATAGGAACAGTCTATTAAAAAAGTGAAGAACAGATGGCATTCCTCCCCTTGTTGGACCCTACTCGTAGCAAGCTCAGTCGGTTTATTCATTGCTTCCCAAACGAACAGATTCCAGTCATTTCTTATAATTTCCTTGCACCACAGGAAAGTCCTGATCACTTCATCCTTTTTCGTATGTATGTAACTACTGTTGTCTCAGCAATAATGAGCTGTTATTTCCCACATTCTGCTTTTGCTATGCATTCTTCTTCTCTTACAGTAAACACAGCTTGCAATCTTTTTATACAACAAGGCTGCTTTCCAGCATGTACTTTAAAAAATATAATGCATATAAAAAAGCTAGGTCTTCTGTTTCTGTGGAATACAATGGGGGCATTTTGCAAACTTGTTCATTCTTACCCACCTGTATTGGGAAGCTAAGACATTCTCACACTTCTATCCCAGGCATCTCCTATGTCATGTTTAAGATAATAAACAAGGGAGTGTTACTAAAAAATAATCAGCTCTTGGAATTGCTAAAGGAACACAGAAGCATTTACTCTCAATCATTGGTCAAGATGAACAAAACACCATTGTCCTACCATGCCTGCTTACTAAGTCTCATAATTATTTGGTGGTTTATCCTCCTTCGTGAAGTTTCAGCTTCTAGAATCTTGTATGTAATAGAAATAAGCTGTTCTGCCCCAGTGAGAATGTCAGAGAAGGTAAGCGTAGGGAAATAAATGCAGGTAACACAAATTATGCATTATAAAATTTGAATTGCAAACTCAGGATGATTGCTCTCTTACAATTTATTTTTTTAAAAAACATGTTTAGAATTCTATCTCTACAATTGGGAAGAACTGTAGAAGATGACCAGGTTGAGCCTGAGGTGAGGTCAAATACAAAATCAGTATGGAGCAGGGGTGCTATTCAGCAGGTTCTGACAGAACTGGTAGCGGAAATTTTGAGTATTTCAGAGAACCGGCAAATACCACCTCTGGCTGGCCCCAGAGTGGGAATGGAGGGGTGGGAATGGAGTTTTTGTAATATCCTTCACCCAGGAGTGGGGAGGGAATGGTGATTTTGCAGTATCCTTCCCCTGGAGTGGGGTGGGAATGGATATTTTGCAGTATCCTTCCCCGGCTACGCCCACCAAGTCACACCCACCAAGCCACACCATGCCCACCAAGCCATGCCCACAGAACTAGTTGTAAAAAAATTTGAACTCCACCACTGGTATGGAATCTCAAAGCCCCTGGTAGAGACGTAAGTCGAGCCACTCCTGAGGTCCATTGACTTTTATCTGCCTCCAATCTGTCTTGACCATTAGTACATCAGATGCTTACACTGGCTGTATGGAATAAACTCACAGTGTTTTTGAACTCTATCCTGGCTCCTGGTTTCTTCTGCCTGACAAGAACATTTCAATTTTAAAGCACATATGCTGTTTTAGTGGCAAGAAGACGTTATTTTACAAAGAAAAGATGATGATATTGGACTCATTCCTTGAATTGGGGGAGGGGGGACGGTTGGGTTCTATCATAAAAGACCTACCACCTTGGATGAGTCACCTTGGATGAGTCACCTTGGATGCAATGATGGCACATCTTTGTGAAGAGTCTCTTCCCAGGAATTAGACCCACCATGAGTCACCTTGGATATAATGATGGCATATTTTGTGAAGAGTCTCTTCCCTGGAATTTATGACAAATTCCACGAAAGAGGCTCTTCACAAAATGTACCATCCTTGCATCCAAGGTGACTTACGGTAGGTCCTTTATGGTAGAACCCACCCCCCTGGTTCAAGGAATGAGTCCAATATCATCATCTTTTCTTTGTAAATTAATGTCTTCTTGCCATGGCTGTATTTCAATAGTTAATGAAGCAAATGTCTCCCTATAAATGATTTTATTTTGCTATACATAAAACATATGAATCTTCACATAGTCCTAAATGGCATCATTCAACTCTTACCTCAGTGTCCAGAGAGAGAGAGAAACACAGTTTGAACCAAAATTCTTATATTGCTTCAGGCTGTTAAATGCAAGGCAATATTGGAATTGAATCAAATTCAATTCAAATAGTCAAGCAATGGATTTTCTTCTCTCACACACAAACACACTCATGCCTTCCATCAAATATACCTAAATACTTTTAGAGCCAACTGAAATAGGGGCCGTATTTTGTAGCAAATAGTTTTCTAAGTTGGGCTAAAAAACTATTTCTTTCTGCTCACCTTCATGAACAGAAAGCTAATAGTTGGCAATGTTCTGGCCAGCTATGTCCTACATTCCAAAGCGGGTCAATAATCAATCAGGGACAACTGAGTCCTAGAAAGTCCTAAGGCCTTTATCCTTGGTATGTAGAAATAATAGCAGGTAGAGTATGTAACAACATAGACCCAAGCTTACCATTTGCATGTAATTGTAAGCCAGAATACCTGGTTTATTAAAAGCAACCTGTAAAGATAATAATTTATTGGAAGAACTTATACGGCTTCCCATCTCACACAGTAAACTTAGTTGTTCCCAATAATCAACAGAAATAGAGCAAATATTCCTACCAGCTATTAAGTTCCTGGTTCAACCCCTATCCTAGCCAGGTTTTCACCGCCTCCCCAAAAGCTAAAAGATGTGGACAATTCATTCTCTTCTCTCCATCCTTCGTATCCCCACTGAGAATCCATTTCAGTCCTAATAATCTAACCACTTCCTGGCTAATTTCGTGCTTTGAATGTCCCTAAAAAGTTGTTACTGTTCTTCTTCAGACTTTTTATATGTTCTTTCTTTATTTTCATCTTAAAAACTTCTCTGTCATAGTTTGTGCTCCATTTATTCTCCTTGTTAGATTAGCCTTTCTGTTTCCTGAAGAAAATCTTAAATTTTACGATTTCCTGGATACTACTAAGGAGTGAAGCTGACTCTTCCTGGATCCTGCCTTTCTTTATTGCTCAGCATTGATGCAGTCTTATCCTGCCTAAATCTGCATTTATCTCTGTGTATTTTTTATGTTTCTGATGATCATAAAAACACAATTCAGTGTTTTTGGCACTGAAATATAAAAGTGCCAAAGTGGTACATTGTACCAAAAGTGGTACAATGGTACCACTTTTATATAAGAATTAGGCGTTACTATTAATGACAATATGAAGTTTTCAGCAATTATGATAATAAATGACAACCTTAAGGAGAAATAAAAAAAATATCCCATTTCCAGTCACCATGAATTTTTCTAGATGTTAAGCTATTTGGATCACATCATTTTCATATTTTTATTTTTGATACTATAAATAATATATGTACATAATAAATATACAGGAACATGCTACTAGGAGGTAACATTTTCTAAGTAGTACATATTCTGCCTAACAGATTTGTATCTAGTGTGTTCTTGGAAATAATTATCTCTGTTTTAGCAACTAGGAAAAAACGTCTCTGAGGAATAAAAATAAATATAGAAGCTATCTTCTACCTACATATTCCTTTGCTAAAAATCCCGTTTCATCTTATTTTGTCTCCATTAATTTTACAGCGAAGCATAACATTTTCCCCTCGGCTTGATGATTTGAGTCTCTTAGCAGCTGTCAGCTGAGAAAACTGACAATCAGGAAACATCTTGCCAAGACGTTGTCTCTTCTCCTTCTTCCTCCCACCCTACCTTCAAAGGTTCATCTTCGAAAAACCAAGATAAAAAAGAACATACAAGGAATGGCACTTAAATACTTAATAGTTTCTTCCTCTTGCTTTCCACCAGAGACAGACTCGTAGGAGTTAAATTATACCACCGTTTACACCATAGAGTCCATTCCTCTTTTTAGTACAAGGATCCAGATTAAAGCATCCCAGAGAGATGCAGTCCAGCTCTGAACAGCAGAGCTCACCATCTCTCTGGATAATTGATTTCACTGTCATGGAACTGAAAATACTTATTTCTATATATTTTTTGCAAGTTTAGCCTGAGTTAAACTTTTGCAAGTTTAACCCGCCATACAAAGGTACAAGATTCCTACCTCCTAGTGCTGTTCATTATAGCAACCAGGAAGTTACATAAGATCTACACATTCTTCGTGGCAATTCTTCCTTAGCTTTGAATTCCAACAGCTGTCTGTAGTCCTAACACAACTAAAAGGCCACAAGATGGTGAAACTACTCTAATCATCACATTAAAAGACAACTTCTTCATTTTTCTTATAATGTATCCTACCTTGCTTTATTAGTGGAACTGCACCATGGGGCTCATGGATGGGTCTCTTGAGCTGCTACCATCAGAGAGTCACTATGTCACCTCAAGCCCTTCTGGCAAGCTTCTGCATCACTTTCTCTCTTTTGATCAATACCTTTTCACTAACCCTCAACCAGTCTGTTCGCAACTAATTCAGAGGCAAGGTCATGGAAAAGATGGCAGAACCCCACAAGTGCTAAATAATGCCACTAGATGGTGCTGAAGAATTTTACTTTGCTTTTGCTTTTTAAAGCTAAAATTTTGAAATACAATGACCAAACTTTCATGATTGCTAAATCTGAGTTTATATGAAATTTACCTGAGGGGTTTTTTTTACCATTACTATCTTTTTTTTAAAAAAAATTTGTTTGTTTAGGGCAGGGGTCTCAAACTCAATTTCATTGAGGGCCGCATCAGGGTTGTGTTTGAGTGTGGGGCCAGGAGTGTGTGGCCAGGGAGCATGGCCAGCTCAACATCACTCATGTCAGGGGCACCTGTAGTGGCCTAGACGGGGCTGGGGCGATCCTCCTGCAGCCCTCTGGCAAAGAAAAGAGAGCCCTTGGGAGGGCTGCGTGTTTTTGGTCGTGATGGCCTCCTGCTCCATTTTCACTGGCAGAGGGTTGCAGGAGGCCGTCACAGTCAAAAATGGAGCCTGGGAGGGCCACACACAGCCCTCCCAAGCTCCGCTTTCACAGGCAGAGGCACCGCAGGCTGGTTTTTTGCTGTTTCCAGGGTGTCCCCATGGGCCAGATCTAAGTACCCCATGGGTTAGCGTTAGGGTCTTGAGTTTGACACCCCTGATTTATGGGATACCACTCACAGAGAATTCTCAGTTAATTCTCTTATTGTTAGAAGAAATCAGCTCTAATCATTACCAAAATAAGAAGCAGATGAAAACTGGGATCCCGACAAATTGCACTGACCTACCCATTACATCATTTAGCCAACAGGAAGAGGCAGAAGTACTTGAACTTGGGTTTGTATCTGGAGAGAGCTCACTTTTATTACACACCAGGTATTGGGACTCTTTCATAATGGTTTCTCAGATTGTCTTTAATACGTTACTTAGCGTAAGTTTCTTGTCTGCCTGTTAAATGGGTTCTTCTTTAATCTCCTGGAGAGAAGTAGAACATTGCCTTGAGTGACACTGTGTGACATCATGTAATGGTGCCCATCACCTGAAAAAGTTGCTGCTTTGAAGCACTAGGAATTCTAGTTCAAGTCGCTTACAGCCCAGCAAAATCCATGTGGCCAGTAACATCATCAAAGAAAGCAAAATATAAGGAGCTTTTCCAAATACAGCATGTATTTCCTATAAAGACCAAATGCTCTTTGCAAATACATCTGCTTCTAATTTGGAGGGATGTTTTTTACTTGAACCACTTCAGTGCACATCAGTGAAAACCTAACCACAAGCGAAGAGAGACTATTCAGGGTTGCTACCTGAAAACATTTCAACAGTCATCTAAAGAAAGGGCAGAGGAAAAATCAGAGCTCAGAAAGCCAGAGAAAGAAATATTACGGCATCTTCCGCGGAAGGAAAAGCTAAAGCACTGAAGCTGACAAATACAGAGTGACATGAGGATTATAAAATTATGAACATTATACAGAGGAAGGGGAGCCTAGATCTCCAGTACCATTCTTGCTCTTTAAAAAAAATGGTTTTGTGTTGATAGTCCAAACTGTTTTAAGACCAGTACAAATTCCATTTTTATACCTGGGGAAAACATAGCCAAGGATTTATATGGTTATAAATCCAACTATAGGTTGGGAATTACAAGGAATTTAGGGGCAGGAAAGAAATTAATGTACTCAAATAGAAAATAAATCAGTAGTTAAGTGCAGAGTTTGGATAGAATTATTTAAAGCTTTTGTTGCAATAAAGTAAGTACTGGGGGAGAGAATACTGGAATAAGCTTTGGGAAGAGCCTGCCCAAATCTTCTCTCTACCCACAACTTACAAATCAAGATGCAGCCCACCAAACCTTTACTTCATTTCCTCTGTACCTGAGAAGAGAAAGTGCGAAAGTGTCTCACTCCACCAGGATAAAAAAATCCCTCTCCCAATATTAAATACTAAAAATAGCTAAGAATCAGAGATGGGTTTCAGCAGGTTCTGACCAGTTCTGGAGAACTAGTAGCGGAAACTATGAGTAGTTCAGAGAACCGGTAGTAAAAATTCTGATTGGCCCCACCCCCATCTATTCTCTGCCTCCCGAGTCCCAGCTGATTGGGAGGAAAGGGGGATTTTGCAGTATCCTTCCCCTGGAGTGGGGAGGGAATGGAGATTTAGCAGTATCCTTCCCCTGCCACGCCCACCAAGCCACGCCCACCAAGCCATGCCATGCCACCAAGCCACACCCACAGAACCAGTAGTAAAAAAAATTGAAACTCACCACTGGTAAGAATGTCCCATTTTTTCCATGTTCCCTTGACTACTTGACTCAATTTCTAAAGTCTCGCTTTTTTTAAAGCTGTCTTTACTAAAAAAAAAAAAATTATGTGTTTTTCTTATTAGAAAAATATTTGTTGTTACTTTTTTTTTTAAAAAAATTAAAAACTAGAGGGGGGGGTTGACTTTTGTTTATTACTAATTCATAACTTCAAACAAAATTTTAACCTAATCTTTTGTCACATCAGAAATCCTAAAATGTTCCTTCTCAGCTGCCTCTATTCTGCTATCCTAATCAAAACTTCAAGGGGAAGTTTTGGGGAAAGTAAGATCCTGGAAATTCAAGCAGGAAATCCTTTAAAATGCTAATATCATCAAAGATATCTTACAATCGATTTGCAGCCAAAAGTTCATTTCTCTTTTCTGTACCGAGAAATTCAAATAATCAGTTGGAATATTGATTATTGACTCCCAGGCATAATTTGTGATGCAATCTTTTGAGTTTTACATAAGTAAAAGAATAGTGGTAGTGGTTTACAGGTCTCTACAATTTCTCTGACTGAAAATAATATCACACAAAGTTCAACCCTTAGAACTAAAACAAGAACATTCAGTCAGCAACAGTAAATTCATAACTAAATTCAGAAAACAAACTGACTTAAATTCTGCTCTCAGGGACATATCTGTAAAACTGCTGGATTATCTGTAACAGGCTGTCAAAGATATTCATGGAGGAACTATGCATGACATTAACTTCATATTTGTAAAGGAAACACAGAAGAAAACTCTCCAAAATCAAGGCTGAGATCCCTTTTCCTGAACAAGATACAACAATCTGCTATATACATCAGACTATTAGTCTATCTGAGAGCCAGTTTCAAGTGGTGTTTAAGGTATCAGGGTAAAAACTGGGAGATCATGAGGCCTAGTCCCACTTTAGGTACAAAACCAGCTGGATGGCCTTGGGCCAGTCATTTTCTCTCATCTCTAGGAAAGAGGAAATGGCAAACCACTTCTGAAAAACCTTGCTAAATTGCAGAGACTTGTCCAAACTGTCTGTCAAACACCAGGGAAATCAGGAGATCCAGGCAGTTCAAATGGGTATAAAGATTTATTGCAATCTTAAACTCTCTATAAGAATCTGAACTACTAACAATGAAGGGAATTAGTGGGAGTTAAGAATCAAAAGGAATTCAAGGTGGGCTGGACTTCGACCTCTTGTGGGCCTGAAGAGATTCATGACTGATGATGCATTTGACCCCTTCCTCGAGCTCAGCCTGGTCATCTCCTACACCAGGAGTGTCAAACTGGATTTCTTCAAGGGCTGGATCAGCATTGTACTTCTGCACGGGCTGGCCTTGTGTGGGTGGGTGGGTGGAACAGACACCTCTGCACCCTGCCAGCCAAAACGCCACCCTCCCGTGCCCTGATTTAGCCAGCAGAGTGCTGCAGGAGGCCATCCAGGCTAAAAATAGGGCATCCCATTTTGGCTACCAAAGGCACTGTGGACCAGTCATTTGCTATTTCCAGGCCGGCCCCGCAGGCCAGATTTAAGCACCCCCCTGGCCAGATCTAGCCCATGGGCCTTGACTTTTATACCCCTGTCCTACACAGTCTTTAGGAAATGGATACAACTGAAAGGAAAAAATGCCCAAATAACCCAATGTTTCACTAAAAGAGAGGAAAGATTTCTGAGAAAGAAGAAACTCTTCAAAATCCAAGCTGAAGTCCTTCTCACACCTACTATTTTATCTTTTCTCCTTCTCACTCTTTCTTTTTCTAATCTAGAAATGACAGAAATTCAATCTAGTACTTTTTAACCTGCAAAATAGATATTCATCCATAGAATATAGTCTGCGTTTTTAACACAGTCACAGTTGCTTTGAATAATTATCACATCCTTGAAGAGCTATGTTTACAACAGCATTCTCAATTCGGGCTTCCTCTAGGTTTGTTAAAACTCTCAGCAATATTTATGCTCACTGGGAATTCGGACATAGGGGAAAGCTGGTCTACAAGTGTCCCTGAAATAGTATTACATAATGTGCTCCAACACTGAGTTAGATCCTTAGCTCACCTAGCTCAACAGGGTGTACTGTACAATAAATTGTATTGATTTAGGAGTTTTATTTTCAGTGCCTGCATAGGCACTACATACCAGACTAGACAGAGCCCAAGCTAGCAATACATAGGAACAAAAGCAATTATGAGCAGGGAATTTTCTTGTCTCTGGGCACTGTCACACCAATTCCATTTTAACTCATCAATCCCTCAGAAGCAGCTTGAGGATGATTCAGAATTGTCTGCACTTCTGCCAACCGCAAAATGTTGAGAATAAGGAGCAAGGAATTTCACTTAATTGCCATCTCACCCCAAGCTGTGACAAGTTCTAGAGTAAAAAAAATAAAAATAAAAATTTTCTCTCTTCATCCACATTCTTGCTTCATTTTCTGCATGTCTCTCTAGTTGTATGTGTGTGGGATGTGTGCTTTTGAGTCAGCACTGACACCAAAAGGCTCTCTGTCTAGTTATATGCCATGAATGAATGAATGAATGAATGAATGAATGAATGAATGAATGAATGAATGAATGAACATACAAACAAACAAACAAACAAATGGATGGTTCCTCAGTGGGGGGGAAGAAACCATCAAATCATTTTTCCACTTGAACTGCTAAAAATCTAAGAAATGGAATGAGACTGGAGTTTTTGCTAATAAGAGAAGTTGACCACTTGTAAGCTCCAGAGGGTTACAGATGTTAAAAGAAGGTTCATTTTACTAAAATATCAAACACACTACAACTAATCAAAAACTAAACATCTGGTTTATCAAATAGCGATGTTAATGAATCCTCAGTCTGATTTGAAGCTGATTCTGGAGTGATGCAAGTGCTCTCTGAGATCTCTGTCTTGCTCAATCATTCAGCGGAAAGGAACACCTCACTATTGCCAAATGTACAAAAGGATCACTTGGAGATTAGCTGATTTAAAAGTCTTAAATTAGGACATACACTGTAGGTCTTTTTGTGAGGAATTTTTGGCCTGGATTTGGGAATCTATAGTTATATATGCTCTGCCCTATGCAATCAGCTTTATTGCTGAAATGATCAAGAGCAGTGGTTCTCAACCTTCCTAATGCCATGACCCTTTAATACAGTTCCTCATGTTGTAGTGACCCCCAACCATAAAATTATTCCTAAAACCATTGCAAATATGTGTTTTCCGATGGTCTTAGGTGACTCCTGTGAAAGGGTCATTTGACCCCCCAAAGGGATTGTGACCCACAGGTTGAGAACCACTGATCTAAAGTTTGTCCTTGGCCTTGGTTTGATAATTCTAGAAATCTATAAATTACTAACAAAATTACCAGTGAAGTCAGATCATATTTTATGATTATATTCCAATCGCTAGCAGTACCCCAATAGTTCTTAAATCCTGCATTAGCCCTTTCTCCAATCAACTTGTAAGATCTTCCTATTTTAAGAGCTGTGGTGGCGCAGTGATTAGAATGAAGTATTGCATGCTAATTCTGCCCACTGCCAGGAGTTCAATCCTGATAGGCTCAAGCTTGACTCAGCCTTCCATCCTTCTGCAGTTGGTAAAATGAGGATCAGGATTGTTGGAGGCAATATGCTGACTCTGTAAACCACTTAGAGAGGGCTGTAAAGCACTATGAAGTGGTATATAAGTCTAAGTGCTATTGCTATTACTATTAAGAACTTTTAGGAGTTATTAAACACTGAATGTATTCATATTTATTGCAGAATCTAGAATCCAACTGCAATCTAAGCTAAAACTTCAATCACTCTGAATACATAATGAGGAAGGAGGATGACCTTCATTCCTCAAAAAATCAAAGATAATTTTAAAAAAGAAGCTGACAGAAGACAATATGGCAAAATACTATCAGTGATATCACAAGCATGAGCTTGCAAGAATTCAAAGAAAAAGCTATTGACAGAGAATCTATGTAGATTTATCCATAGGATTATGAAGGAAGCAACTGAATAACAGTAAAAATTCTATAAGTAGTAAGTTATAAAAATTCTGTAAGTAAGCTAAGGATTCCCCTCTTACTATAGGTCCGTGATGGCGAACCTATGGCACATGTGCCAGAGGTGGCACACTGAGCCCTCTCAGTGGGCACACACTCTGTCACCAGCTGTTCTCTTCCGGGTTCTGGTGCGCTGGTCTTGCACGCCGGAACCTCAAAGAGAGCAGCTGGCCTAATGAGAAAGAACCAGCCCTATCTACTCAAACACACCTCTCAGTGGTGGGTTGCTACCAGTTCCCACCGGTTCTTGCGAACCGGTAGTGGAAATTTTGAGTAGTTTGGAGAACCGGTAATACCACCTCTGCCTGGCCCTTCCCCCAGCTGCCTCCCGAGTCCCAGCTGATCGACTAGAAGAAAAAAATCAGGGCTCACTTGACAAAGAAGAGGGAAAAAAAACCAAGACACCTTAGCTTTAAATTGAGAAGCCAAGAAGCCTCCCAACTGATTGGCTAGAACTGATTCACTTCTTGTAAACCGCTCAGTGGTGGTAGATTGGCAATTGAGGCCAAGCTGCCTGAAAGTGGTTTCCAATGCTCTCGGTGGTGACAGAGTGGCAAAAAACTGTTTAAACTCTTGCCGCGAAGCTTCAAAGGGGCGTTCTACAGCTGATCAGCAGTAAAAGGCAGTGTGATGGTAAACCAGTG
Source organism: Masticophis lateralis (assembly GCA_030761175.1). Taxonomy (NCBI): domain Eukaryota; kingdom Metazoa; phylum Chordata; class Lepidosauria; order Squamata; family Colubridae; genus Masticophis; species Masticophis lateralis. Next base: position 23,181,510 of record JAUDYJ010000006.1, read on the forward strand.
CACTCCAAAAACAAATGGGTAGACTGGAACGCTCCAAAAACAAATGGGTAGACCGGTACGGCCCTGCAAGCAGTTAAAAGTACTGGTAGACCAGTACTTCTGCTAAATCCTAAAGAATTGTTTGTCACATGACTGTCAAACCACACCCACAAAATAAGCCACGCCCACAGAACCGGTAGTAAAAAAATTTAGAACCCACCTCCCTATGATTTATGTATAGCACTGATGTGTGAAAGAGAAAAAAGTTTGCTCACGTGTCTGTGAGACTCTCTTCAAATTGAAAATTTTCCATCCGACCACTTGAGATTCACCATACAAACCATATCAATGTCTATTTTTAAGGCAAACACTTGCCGCATTAAATCCTGGTTCAGTCAGTCCCATGTAGGCCAAGATGGCTACCTCTGGGCGCAGTCATTTGAGATAGCAAAGGTCATACTGCATATCTGAGTAATAGCTCTTTCTGTTCCTAGTGCTGAACGATGAAACTGGAAATGGTGCAAGTTCTTTCATCAGCAGATTATTGTTCTACCTTTCCTCCCTGCCCCAATTACTGTACCTTTAAGGCCTGAATGTACTAACAAGAAGGAATAAAGCTATGACAAGACCTGGTTTACTTAAAATGTTTAAGGGTACACCTTGGAAACCACCTGGCTTCCTATTTGTTAGGTACAAATTTTTAAGTCACAGGAAAGGTTCCATCTCTGATGGTTAATAATAGTAAATTATAATTATCCCACCAACAAGTCACTTACACAAACTGTTTGCAAAGATCTTCTACCTTGAAGGGTACAGTGAAGAATTATCCCTTCTGCCACTTCAAGTGCAACATGTTCTTCAAAATATTATCCACCAAGCCAGATGGATAATTTAATTATCACAAACAAAATATTTTTTTAAAAAAAACAATATTTATTTTGTAGGACTGATTGTTATCATGTTTTGTTTGGTGTTTTAATCAATGTTTAAAACATTCACCTGCAATGTATATTTCCTGAAAGCAATTTTATCTGAACCAATTTTATCATGAACTGGCAATAAATTCAATGTAAAATCAAATTGTATTGTTTTCCAATCCGTCTTAGTCCACACATGTTATCTCTAATATTAAAAATATCTATTTTTAAGGAATTTTTGTGCCACAATGCTTTTTACCTGTGACACAACCCTCCCCTACTGCCATCAGCATATGCCGGAGCAATAATAGATATATTCCTTATTATTTTGTTAGTAGCCCAATTCAGTTTCCTGATTTTTTTTCTTATAACAAATTGCAATAGAGAAATTAGCTAAAATAGGTGTGATCAGAGGTGGGCTGCTGGGGGTTTGCAGGGGTTCAGGAGAACCTCTAGCTAAGATTCTGTGCAGTTCGGAGAACCCCCAAATCCCACTCCTGGCTAGCCCCACCCATCCCACCCCACCCCTCCCAGGAGTCCCCACGCGGGCAGTTTTGGATGCAGGTAAGTGCAGGACACACGCAGAGACTCGGGAGGACGAAAAACGGGCCTGCCAGAAGTTTGGGAAAGCCAGAAATGGGCCCGTTTCTGGCCTCCAGAGAGTCTTTGGAGCCTGGAAAGGCTGTTTTCGCCCTCCCGGAGGCTCAAGGAAAGCCTCCGGTGCCCGGGGAGGGCAAAAATGCCCCCCCACTGTGGTGCAGGAAGCTGACTAGGCCACGCCCACCATGGCCACGCCCACACAGCAACCGGGCAGAGAACCCTTCACTAAAATTTTTGAAGCTCACCCCTGGGTGTGATCACCTCAAAGCCAGAAACTTGCAAACGCTACACAAACATAATCAAGGATTTCCCTGACGCCATGACTAAAATGCTCTACCACAATGCCGCCTTCCCCCCAGAAAACAAAACATTCTCCTTTTTTAATTTTATATTTGATATAGGCCTATGAAATACCACAGGTAATATTCCAATGATCACACATGTCTCCCCCCTCCATCCAGCTTGCTAATCATCTTTCTTTAAAAAATACATGTTAAATTTTATAATAAAATAAAAATTAATTAAGTAAATAAATTAAAATTAAATTTCAATGGCTGGCAGCGAGGACCACAAGCAAAACAGTGGCCAGGTCAAGAGGATGGGCTCAAGAATTAGAACTCAAAAATGTGTTTTTAGCACCATAGCCGAGCCTGCACAGAATATTCATGGCAACTTTTTCTCCCATGCTTCCTGTATCAGGGCAATATAATCGCAGCAAGAAGCAGGGAAATCTCTAACTTGAGCACAATATACATCTGAGCACAATATACATTCTTCTTATCCCTGTGAAAAATGGACTCTCCTTGTTTAATAAAGAGTTTCTTAAAAGTAAAAGAAGGATGGTGGTTTTTCAGAGTTAGGGTCAGCTACTGTAACCCTATGCAAAACTCCAAGTCTGAAAAGTTGCTTTTATTTAGGGTTTGAAATCTGGATTTTAATAGACTGTAGTGAGCAACAGGACTGAAAATCAGTCTTCTGTGCATCTTGCTAGGTTCTTGATAAGAACTAGCATTACCTAATTTTTACAGGCAAAGCAACTACTGCATTTAAATTGTGAGACATGGTGAGCATATTTTGCTCAAATCTACTAGATTTTGATAGATATTTTGATCAAATCTACCAGATTTGAAGATGTCCGTAGTATATTTTTATCAAATCAACCATAATGAAGAATCACCTCACTGATTACTTCTGGACTTTTAGTCTGCCAAATCTAAAACAACAGTGTCTTTTGACACCTTATGGCCAAATTAATTTATATACAGCATAATTCTATGAAATGTCACACTATAAGAAATTTGCTATGGAAGAATGTACCAAGGGCCACATGGAGCTAAAGGTGAAACTCAGATTTTTCTGGACTACTACTGTGGCATACTAAAAAAAAAAAAAGAGCTATGTTATCTTAATGATGTTTGATGTTACTTCACCATCACTTCACATTACCAAAGACATAGAGTATTGCAGTTACCAAGCGGCAGGAATCAAATATTTGCATGGTTAAATGCTTTCAAGGAGTAATGTAGTCTAATCTGCTTGCCTGAAGTCTCTTACCTGTAATATCTGGACTGAAGGTAAGTTGAGCACACAGCTTTGGACACATGACTAGCAGAACCAAAGTCAATAACCTTGACCCTATAGGGCTGCCGAGATGGATCCACCAACATGATATTTTCTGGCTTGAGGTCAGCATGGATCAAACCCAAGCTTTTCAATTTCATGAGAGCTGTGGCTACCTGCTGTAATATTGGTCTGATGTACTTAAGGGGCAATGGGCTGAACTTGTTTTGCTTTAAAAAATCATACAAGTTCTGTTCTAACATCTCAAAAACCAAGCAGGTGTGGTTCTTGTGCTGGAAACATTCGTAGGCTCGGACAAAGTTGTAATCATCTGCGCTTTCAGTGCTTAACCGAGCCAAGATGCTCACTTCAATCTGACCTTGCCTGGCATAAGAAGGATGGTTTTTAAGAATCTTGATGGCCACAATTTCATTGGTGCCACGTTTCCAGCATTTCACTACTTGCCCAAAAGTACCACGGCCAAGAAATTCTAATACTTCGTATGTGTTGGTCATGGAACATAGCACTTCATGTTGCACCAACTGGTAATCCCCTTCACTGTTGGAGCCACTATTTTTGGATGTGGCAGTGGACGTTGTTGTGGTGGCTACTGTGGCCCCACTGGCATTATTCTGAATCATCGGTGGATGCTCTTCAATAATTTGAACACTGCTTGTGTTCTCGATTTCCTCGCTTTTCCGTTTAAGTCCACATTTTTGGTAGGTATCCAAAAGGCTCACAGTGCTTCGCCGCATCAGGTTGTGTGGTCCGCCCAATGCCTGCCCAGATACTGCAACCACACCAGAGGTGCTATTGGCAGATGTTACCACAATGTGCCCGGTGCTGGCTGGGAAGATGATGGTCTGCTCATAAGGGATGCTGGGGTTTGGAATCTGGAGAGAGGCATTGATGGCAGCGGCCGCTTGAGAAGATTGCACGTTTTTGCTCTGACTATAGACTTTGCTATGTGTGCCGTACCCAGTCATATCCCAGTTAGAACTTGGTTCGACTTTTAGTTTCTTCACGCTACAGAAGGCACTTGATTGAAGAGTATGAGGAGAGAAAACCTGCACATGGGAGGCCATACCTGTATCAGGAAGACAAGAAGAAACAATAATGAAGGGGTAAGATTGGTAATGCCAAACTACTCAAGGTTATTTGCAATACTTCAACCTTCAAAACCAATAACAATACATTTAAAACCTACAATGAACGTAAGTCACAAAATGTAAAACGACTATAACATCTACTCCACCAATATATTTAAACAATGCATACCAGTACGATTGGAAAGGAATAACTGATGATGACCAATATAAACAATGGGAGTCAGCTTCAACAATTTAGGAAAAATGTTCCTATCAGCAGGAATGTTTCTTCTCAACACTTGAGAAAACTCCACCCCTTCATTTAAAAAAAAATAACCTGCTCTCTTTTCTGTATGCCAGAGGTCTTCAAACTTGGCAGCTTTAAGACTTGTGAACTTCAACTCCCAGAATTCTCCAGCCAGCAAAGAGAATTCTGGGAGTTGAAGTCCACAAGTCTTAAAGCTGCCAAGTTTGAAGACCTCTGCTCTATGCTATCACCAGATAAAGGAGTGATAGAGCTTTTCTATTAATGCAAAACCTCATGTTTGCCTTGTATTACAGAAAATATATTTGGTTCAAGATGGAAAAATTAAGAACCTCTACTAGATCTCTAAATACTAGCAAGGATCACTAAATTCAAAGACGAATTTATTTGTTTGCTTGCTTGCTTTTGTCATATTTATACAGCTGCCATTTCACAAAATCTGACTCTCACCATCTTACAAAATGTAAATGTTCCAAATGTGACAAGTTATTAGAGATCTGTAGCAGGACTATGTATCAGTGTGTGTGAGAGAGAGGGGGGGAGGGGAGGGTGGAAGGGGGAGGGAGGGAGGGGGGGAGAGAGGGAGAGAGAATGAGGTGCAGGAAAGATTTGTATTATGACTAAAATGCTAGGGAAGAGTTTAAATATTTCCAGTCCGATGGCATTTTCTCAGTGTAATCCATAAGGCTATTTGCTGCACTAGGGGAAAAATCACATTATTTGAAAATATATGTCACCAGGCTAGATTTTATTTTACCTCTCATTTGGCAACTCATATTTACTTAAGAGTTACTTTTATGGTTGATCGGTTTGAATCAAAGCTGCCTTCCTAGCAATGACATCGTTACCAATAAACAGTAATTTTAAAAGATGGGTCAAATGGATCCCCCAGCTGCCACAGAAAACTGAAATAGATCAATTACTAAATCCCTGGATGATGCTGGAGCAAATTCATTGTGAATTCATTATTTTATTTCTCAGATGTGTTAATCACACCAGAGCAAAAAGCACTTGAATCACAGAGATTAAAAACAAGCCAGTCACCGAATTAAAAACTGAAGCAAAAGTCACTGCAATTTAAAACATGATAAAATAACAATTAACACAGTGACTAAAATAAGTGCTCTGTGTGTGTCTATGTTAAAAATGTGTGTGCTTGTGTATTAAACAGAAATAAAATATCACATAGAGAAAACTATTTCACATAAGATAAAAGCAGTGGTGAAATCTTCCGTGGTTTGCCACCAGTTTGCTGCCCGTGTATGCACGGTGCGCACCAAATGTGCACTTTGCATGGGAAAAGGAAGCTTAAGAAGGTAAGTAGAACAACGAGGGGGGGAACAGCTCTGCCACGCAATTTAGATTCACTAGAGAGCAGGATTTCCTGCTTTCTAGCAAATATAAATTGTGAGGCACAGCTGATCATCGGAAATACCGGTTTGGACAAATCGGTTTGCCCAAACCGGTAGCTTTTATTACTACCGGTTCACCCGAACTGGTGCGAATTGGTAGCATTTCACCCCTGGATAAAAGGTCTGAGAGAGAAGAAGATAACAGAGTAGGTATCAAGTGGACAGCTCTGGAGAAGATATTTCAAATGGAATAAGAAAAGTTGTGCTGAATCAACAATATGGATAAGAAGAAACAAAATGCAGTAATCCCTCAGCAATGGACGTACATCTGTACTTTCTACTGTGCTCCAAGCAACTCAAAAGCAAAGAATACAACAGAAAAGTAATCTGATATGATCGGTAATGGGCATTTCCCATCAATACTGTATTGAGCATCTGTCACAACTTTGCTGGATATTCGTTGAGGAAGAGATGCTAGAAATGAGAAAACTGAATCTGGATTTTGAATATAGCCATTAGAACAAGATAGAAATAAAAGGGGGGGGGGGGAATAAAGCATCTATTACAGAAGAGATGGGATGTCTTCCACTATCCAACTCCTAATCTAGACCCTCAGACCAGGAAAAGTCTCAGTACTTAATGGCGTATTCTCTGAATCTTCCTCCTCCAAGATGTTTATCTAATGACAAAGATGGATCTAAAAGCACTCCCAATATACAAACCTGATCTTGCTGGGAAAATTGACAGCTTCCAGAATACCAGACAGATGTATTTCATACTAACAGTACTTCTGCTTAGCCTGTATTCAGTTTCATTCCTAGTGATAGATACTTTTCAAACGACATTTGACCGAGGAGAACTAGACAAACAGATCGGGAAAGGAGGTAGGCTCATTACCACATGATTACTTATCAGCAGGCCTACATCTGTGAGCAGCATATTGGCTCTGTACAATGAATACTGGTGGTTATCAACAATTAAACTAGTTTATGCACCAGCTATGCATGATGACTGACCTCCTGGATAAGGATTGTGAAATTACAGAAAATATTCCTACAATATATTACATTCTCATGATTTACTAGTAGCTACAAATAGGTACAAAAAAGGTTCAATTCATCTGAATGTTCCCTTCTAGCCAATAAAGAAATCCTCTGCTATTCCAGGAAATCTGAAATGGTCTCTGATGGTTGTTCTGAGCCGGAGCGGGGTAGAGAAATTATTCAGATCTGGGAATTACAATAAAAATAATAAACAAGAAGATTGGCTTCCATTTGCATAGTTTACTGGCATGGAACTAATATAATCTTTATTAAATTTGCTTTATTAATTGCCTCTCTCTCTCTCTCTCTCTCTCTCTCTCTCTCTCTCTCTCTCTCTCTCTCTCTCTCTCTCTCTCTCTCTCTCTTTTCTTTTCTTTTTTTAGATAGGTGACATGACTAGAAGTTAGGTAGGATAGAAAGAAAACGTTTTTTTAATAAAGGGTGATATGATTAAAAGTTAAAATAAGAGACAGAAATAAGAGGGGGGAATATTAGTGTATACACTTTTATATAATAAAATAAAAGCAATAACGAGAAAATATGGAATAATTGAATAATGACAGGCTGCAACTTAATATAAATGTGTATTATTATTATTATTAGAAATATGTTGATTGAATGTAATAATGATGATTAATTTTACTAGTTTTATTTGTATTAAAAGGCATGATACCCAAGTGCCATACTGTTCACGCATTGATGTTTGTAAAAAATAATAAACTTCAAAAAAAATTAATAATAAACAAGAAGACTGGCTTCCATTTACATAGTTTACTGGCATGGAACTAATATAATCTTTATTAATCTGATAGATGCCAAACAATATTTATTCTGTGAAGTTCTTCTTCTGAGAGCGAAACTCTTAAGTGTAATATATAATATGTAATTAGAAAAAAATTCACATATGTTTAGCACTTTAGAAAGGAAAATCCAGCATGGCCCCCTTCCTGTCTCAACACCTCAAGCAAATTTTTATTATCCCTTGACATCACCCCATATAATTTTCAGAGGATATGCTTTCCATATTCAGAACTGGGTCATCAAGTTATAATAAATTTATTTTAGTCAGGCGCTGATGAGTAATATTTTTCAGGCACCCAGGACTGCCTAGCCTATCTATTCATTCATTCATCCATCCATCTTTCCTTGAAGATCTACAGTAGGGATGGAGATATAGCAATGACATCAGAAAGAGCACAGTTAAAAATGTTTCATCATTTTGCTTGTTTACCAATTGTTTAAAAATACAGTGGTGTAAAAAAAAAAGCATAAATCAATCCCTGATTTATGACCATCACAAAATCCCAGGATCCTGTGATTGCCATTTGGGCACTTCACAACTGGCTTGTGACCAGCACAGTTTACAGAGAAGACAAAAATAAAAGTATAAGTTGCAGTCAGGTGATGTTTTGCTGAACAATATGGCTCACTTAACAACAGAAGGGGAAGTGAGGTTTTAAGCCCATCGTGATCATCTGATGTTTTGCTTAGTGATCACAGTGTTTAGTGACAGAGTTGCCAATTTTGTCAATACAACTTCCACATATCTTAAAGATGCAACTTTGAAGAACACTCGTTTAAATGCTTAGCTGTGTAAATTTGAAGCTGGTCTTCAATTCTAATAATCGTTCTGAAAAATATATCATTATTAGGATACAATTATTTTTTCATTAAGTATAAAAAGATTTGGGAGCCATTTGATGGGATTCACAATCTCCAATCAAAGGAATATTTTCTATTATAATTCTGTTAACATCTAAACATTTTTATAAGCTTTGCATTAGTTGTTTTTTAAAAAAAGGGATATGTAATTTGATAATATTTATAGGAACTTGTTCAAATGTTATAATTTATCAGAATAATAATAAGTGAGAAGTAATTTGTGTGTTCCTCTATCATCTATCTATCTATCTATCTATCTATCTATCTATCTATCTATCTATCTATCTATCTATCTATCTATCTATCCTGATAGATAGATAGATAGATAGATAGATAGATAGATAGATAGATAGATAGATAGATAGATAGATAGATAGACAGATAGATAGGTAGATGATAGAGTGGTGGGATTCAAATAATTTAACAACCAGTTCTCTGCCCTAATGATTTCTTCCAACAACCAGTTCACCAAACTGTTCAGAAAGTTAACAACCAGTTCTCCCGAAGTGGTGCGAACTGGCTGAATCCCACCACTGGAGGGAGGGAGGGAGAGAGGGAGAGGGAGAGAGAGAAAGAGAGAGAGAGAATTAATTAATTAATTCTTTATTGGCCAAGTGTGATTAGGCACACAAGGAATTTGTCTTTGGTGCATATGATCTCAGTGTACATAAAAAGGCAAGATACACTCGTCAAGAATCACAAGGCACCACACCCAGTGACAGTCATAAGGTACAATAAGCAATCAAATCATACTAGGAAACAATCAATATCATTATAAATCGTAAGGATATAAGCAACAAGTTACAGTCATGCAGTCATAAGTGGGAGGAGATGGGCTACAAGAATGATGAGAAGTCCAACAGCAATAGTAATGCAGCCTAATGTGAATAGTGTTGAAGGAATTATTTGTTTAGCAAAGTAATGGCGTTCTGGAAAAAAAACTGTTCTTGTGTCTAGTTGTCTTGGTGTGCAGTGCTCTATAGCATCGTTTTGAGGGTAGGAGTTGAAACAATTTGGAATAAGATGATTGACCACACACCAATTGGTCTTCCATCCAAGACCTAATCTCCATGAATTCAATATGTCATTTACAGATTAATCAGTACATATGTTGTTATTGATGATAAAACAATCCAAGCTCAAAATAATAACTTTGTCTGAATTATAGATTTTAACCATATTACCATTCAGTGGTATTTTGGTAATACAGTCTTTTTCCTTATCCCTATTATTTGATTTCTACCGCACTGGGACTCCAAGGGAAAAGGCAAGGCAAGTATACCAACTAGAATACATACTACATCATCATCGGCCACATTATCATCCACCATGTCTGTTCTTTGAAGCCTGGCACTCCACAAGCAGTTCCATTAACAGATACATTGACCTACAAACAGCCTACAAAACCCCTCAGAATCCAAATCAATAATAAACCCATACAAGCCTTCCCCAACCAGCCCTTCACCTTCCAATGACCCTCACCTGATGCATCATCCCCATCACAAGTCTCATTACAAGACTCTCACTTGACACACCCACACCTGACCCATCACAAGACCTACTGACCACATGAAGCCCTTACAAACAGAAGAACATTGACATCCCCTAAACTCTGCTGAAGATATTATCTAGCCTGGTAACGAAATAGTCACAAACCAACCCACAAGCTCAGAAAATGAATCTTCATCCTCATCCTACACCTGAGCTACAGATATCTGCCACTACTGCATACATACTTTTCATATTCCATATTTTTGGAGTATAAGACGCACAGGGGTATAAAACGCACCTACCTTTTTTCGTGAGGAGAAGAAGAAAAAGAAATCTGCCTCTGCCTCTGCCTCTGCCTCTGCCTCTGCCTCTGCCTCTGAGCAATTTTGGCTCATTGCAGCAAACAGCAAACAGCCTGCTTTACTTTCATTTTCGTTTTCAGCATAGCTTGATTAGCACAAGGGGAAAACAAATCTGCTCCAGCAATTTACCTCTTTGCAGCAAGCAGCAGAGCCCTGTGCAAAACAGCTGAGAGCAAATCAGCTGAGAGCCGGGAGGCCGATCCAATCAACTTGAGCTAATTAGGCTGTGCTGAAGCTGAAAGGAGCTGTTTTTTCTTGCTGTTTGCTTGTAAGGAGGTAACTGCTGTGAGGCAGAGGCTAAAGGGTGGGGACCAGTGGATGGGTGGGTGTATATGACGCACCTAAATTTTCACCCCCTTTTAAGGGGGAAATGTGCGTTTTATACTCCGAAAAATACGGTAAGCTCTGATATTCAGAAAGGTAATTACTACTTAAATGTGGAACAACCTTCTTTATTTAAAAGAAAAAAACCACAATACATGTATATAGACTATAAGTAGGCCATGAATCAGTATTTGCTCATCTGCAGTCTAAGTGAGCTAAAATAATTCTGAATTTGCCATGACAAATTATTAAAATATTACACTCTCAAAGGGCGTAAGATTGAAACATTTTGTTTGCTATTCAAGGCTCTGCCACTTCATGGATTCCACAGTGATATCTACAATTTTGTACTAAATCCAAAATGTGTCTTCTCCTACAACTGCTAAATCTGATCTACAACATCCAAACAACCCCAGCAAAAGAACCAATACTTCTTTGAATTTTTTTGCTGCCATCAGGTAGTCACTTGGGATAGCCCCCTTGCAGTTCCAGGATATCAGGAATGGGCATAAGTAAGAACTGGTCTTAAAAAGTACAGTATGGCATTCTGTGACAACTCAAGAAATCACACTGCAGCATCTCTTAATTCTGAAGGCTCAGTCTACATGTATTTTCTCATATACAACTTATAGGGTTACATCTGAATGAATGTGATTCAGTAACTATTGTGATTATAATATTGTCACATTTAGGCACCAAGGTTTAGTATTACAGTTGTGGAAGAATTACCGTATTTTTCAGACTATAAGACGCGCCGGTGTATAAGACGCACCAAGATTTCTAAGAGGTAAGCAAGAAAAAAATGTTTCGGCCTCCTCAGCCCACAGGAACACTCTGCAGGCCTCTCAAAGCCTCTGCATGCCCCATTATTGTGAAAAATGGGCCCAGGTTTTTTTGCAAAAACAGGGCACGCAGGGCAGGGCTTCGAAAGGCCAAAAATGGCTGTATTCAGTGTATTAGACACACCAACATTTCCACCCTCTTTTAGGGAGGAGAAAAATATGTCTTATACTCTGAAAAGTCCGGTACAAAAAGGTTGAAAAAGGCAAGTACCTTTTATCATTTAAGTTCATGGCGAGGATACTGGCTGTGGAGCTACAAGGTTTGCAATTGTGGAAAAAAGAAGGCAGGCTGTTTTAGGCAGCAGTCCAGTCAATGCTGGCACACTACACAGCTGTGCAGCTTGGAGGTTTTAAAATAGAAAGATGGTACAGCTGTTCACAAATACACAACCGTGTAAAAGCCCTGAGAATTAGGTTTCCCGAAAAATAGAAGACTGATCAACATATCCATATTCCCATATCCTATTCTCAAATGTCTTCCCCTGGCCCAGTGTTGACCAGTTTTGATGGGAGAAAAAATGTTGCAAAGCTTATTCTATTGCTTTGAAGACGAGCCTAACGGCAAGGGTAACCACACACAAAAAGTAACTCAACAGCATCCAGAAGTTATCATCAATAACAGCCCAACTGTCATAAAAGAGATTGAGCAATGAGAAGCTGAGAAGTTTCCCTGCCATATAAAGACAGATGGCACAAATACTGAGCAAACACTATTCTGTTCCTTCCCAGCAATTGCCTTAGCAATGTGATTTTGGTTTCTTTTACCCTGCATTGTATAGTTTGGCTTACTTACTTGAGTAATTGCAAGCTATTTATTTCCTAATCAGTTTTGCACAATCTTTAAAGTATGAGTGATGAGACTGGGCTCTAAATGAATCTGCAACAGAAGATTGCTGATATTAGGAAATGTTTAGTTCTTCAATATTACAGTGTACAGCTTTTCCCCGAAACAATATCCCCGAAATATTTTCTTTACTTTCTTGAGAACTTAACCTTGCCTAGATCTAGATATCACAGTTCCCTACCCAGTTTGTTTTACCATACTTTGTCAAATAAGCCACAATGTCCTGTTCACATATGAACTAAAGTCCTTGCCACAATTTACAAATTACATTGGCTAGATTAACTCAGAGTGCCTCTCTTGTGTCTCTGTGGTTCACCTTCATTGTGTTTCATTAGATTACCATAATATGAAAAAGGTATTTTTGTTACTTCTAAGACTACCATCTTTCCGTTTCTTTGAATCGTTTATATTTCAGCTGTGTAAAAGTGAAGGGGAAAAAAAACGTTTTCTCCACCCCACACCATTCATAAATCTACTAAAAATGAATATTTCTATGGCCATCTTGCAGATTATTGCATGCCCTCTATACAAGCACGGTGTCTGCAAATCTTTATAAAACTGACAGAGGTACAGCTGTGGGGCAAAGCAAGTCACTATGAAAAGTCAAATGGGTGTTAAAAGTGCACTTAGCATACTGGATTTGTGGCACGGTACAAATGCCTGATGGCCATAAGAGGTTGGATGTCTGTATGAGTCCAAATTAAGGTGCATTTGTAAAGACTGTCAGCTAAAGATAAAAATAGCTGATAATTGAAATGAAACCTCTTTGCTGCTTTCTGCACGACAATTTTAACTACAACCTAAGTTAAATCACCCTTGCCTTGTACTTCTGCTTTCTAAATAATGCCCAAATCTGGCTGGTCTCTGGTTATCATGTTTTCAGTTGATCCCCAATATGATGCTCGCTAGCTATGTTGGTCCCCACCACTACCACCCAATTTTTCCCAGCTGCACAATCAACTGGCTGCTATTTACTAAAAGGTATGTTTGTTCATTAAATTTAGACTATGCCATTGTCTAGGACAGGGGTGTCAAACTCAATTTCATCAGACGTGGCCAGGGTGGGCGTGGCCAGCTCGATGTCACTCGCCTTTAATGGCCCGAATGCTCTGCCAGCAAAAACAGGCTCCTGAGCTCCATTTCTGGCTGTGACAGCATCCTGCAACCCTCTGCCAGGGAAAATGGAGCTCCATTCTCCCTGGAGGAGGCACCATGCTGTTTCCAGGGCGGCCCCACGGGCCAGATCTAAGCATCCTGCAGGGTGGATTCGGCCCCTGGGCCTTGAGTTTGTCACTCCAGGCTAGAAGCTGAAAACAGCAATGCATTATCTCCCCTCACCCCCCTCCCCACATTATTTCCCCAAATATATATACCAGGATGAGAGACAATCACTGACTTAATTATCCAATGAGCTTCCATAGCTAAGGGTAGATTCAAATCTGGGCTTCCCACCATCTTAACCATTACACCACTGGCATTCCTTTTTTAACTTACATTTTACAATGTTGAGGAAAGCAAGCTGGATGTGCTAAACTGAGGCAGGATATATGGTATTCAATAAATATGCTGTAATTATTATTAAACATATTGAAATAGCAGACCGTTTCTATTTCCATGTTTGCTTTTAATAACAAATTATTGTCATAATATCTTTTAAATCAGTCTCAGCCCCACTAGATAGACCAGACCAGGAAATCAACTCCACAACAAAGTAAAACTACTTTTATTGAGAGTAGCTATAATAACAGAATCGTGTAAGTCTGACTGCTATATCACCCACTTACCCACCCACCCACCCACCCACAAATTCTTATATTCCAGGAATTTAGGGAGGCTTCTGCCTAAGCTGCTTCTGAATATTATTTTATTTCCCAAGGCTCAATGGTCCAATTCCCTCTGCCTATGTACTGGTTGTTTCCTGTTTCTATCATGCACCTTCTTTATTCTACACAATCACAATAATCTCAGGACTCTCAGTTCTTCAAGAACCAAAATGTGATTTGATGATTTGGGCCTCAAAGCACCATTATGTATTTCAAGCCTTCATCTTCCAGCTCACCTTGCTAACTGAGGTTTAGTTACTACCATAAGCCATGGTTAAAGCAGACTGACAAAGCCCTCAAGAGTGGCTAGTGGAATTTTGTGTATGGCTGACTCCACTTTAAGGCCTTAGCTGTAAAACAGATGGGAGTTTAAATCTCAACATTTTCACTTCCATTTTTCTCCACTGCCTTTGGGCTACTGGGGAGTTTGGGATTTTATGCCTCTTTTAGAGCCTGGCTGATTTCTTAACAGTGAACTTGTAACAGCGAACTTGTAAGCTAGAAATGTAGGCATTACATATTATCTTGGAATATAAAACACACTACTATAAAGTCTGATTAACCAACTACAGTTGCTGTGCTCATATAACATGCCATATCCCCCTAGAAATAAACCTATGGTAAAGGTAAAGGTTCCCCTCGCACATAGGTGCTAGTTGTTCGTGACTCTAGGGGGCGGTGCTCATCTCTGTTTCAAAGCCGAAGAGTCAGCGCTGTCTGAAGACATCTCCATGGTCAAATGGCCGGCATGACTAAACGCCAAAGGTACACGGAATGCTGTTACCTTCCCACCAAAGATAGTCCCTATTTTTCTACTTGCATTTTTTAAGTGCTTTCAAACTGCTAGGTTGGCAGAAGTTGGGACAAGTAAAACAGGAGCTCACCCCATTACGCGGCACTAGGGGTTCAAACCGCTGAACTGCTGACCTTTTGATTTACGAGCTCACTGCGTCCCTCTTCTGAAATAATGGCCTAAAAGGATGGCATGATTCATCAAAGATACAAAGACTGTAGTTGGATTCTACAACATGCTACTACATACTAAACCATAAATTATCCAACTCTGAGTCTTCTCTGCCATGTTGTGTGAATCCAAGACATCCAGACTTCCTGGTAGCTCAATAACCTCTGGTACATTTTCAAAAGCCTCCATTCCTACCGATACACAGAACTTATTCAAGCGATACTCTCTGACAGCATCCAAATAGAGTCAGTCTGGATGAAAGACAGGCATTTCCTTATGCACTCAACCAGCCAATAATGGGGTAGGGAAGTCTGTGCTGGGTTGGGAGGTGGGAGTGACCATATAGGAAACAACATCTTGAGGGATAAGGAGCTATTTATTTCAGATACATACTCTGTATGACCATACTACTCTGACCAAGGAGAGATTCAACCTAGAAATGAGGAGGAACTTTTTGACAGTGAGAACAATCAACCAATGGAACAGCTTGCCTTTGGAAGTTGTGGGAGCTTCATCACTTGAGACTTTGAAGAAGATTGGACTGCCATCTTGAGCAGGGGGGTTGGACTAGATCACCTATAAGGTCCCTTCCAACTTTGCTAATCTGTTAACTCTGTTAAATCTAAACAGCTTTTATGACCCCGTTTGTTACCGAATTGTAATCCAAAGGAAGTTCAAGTAAATTCTTTGAACATGTTAGGAACTTACTCGGATACATAGGGAGACTGAGCATATGGAGGAAAATAAAAGAAAGGATGCCATAATGTTTAAATGTTATGAAGAAAAAATGCAAGTGTTATCATGTATGGAGCTTTCAAATATTTTATACCCGTTAAAAGCCTACATATAAGTAACTGAAGAAAGAGAGATAGGGAAAGAGCAATACACTTTTGCTGCCAACGTTTCTAAGCGTTTAAGAGTGAATAAAATTTCACACCTTCTAAAAAGGGGGAAAAAAACCAGGTTTGCAAAATATCCTGGGAACAAAAACTGAGCAAAATCATGATGAGCTAAAGAAGCCTCCAAGTACAATGTAGCTAAGAGATTCTCTCTGTGTGTGTGTGAAGACTTCCACACATGCACCCTTCTAATTCCCCCGCTTGTGTGCATAGCATGCAAAGAAAATATGCACCACCTTCGGCAAAGCCTCGATGATTCCTGCTCCTTGCATTTCTTTTCATACCTATGTTCAGAAATAACAACTCCTTTAAGCAAATACACACCTTCCAATAATTATAATTCACAAAACCTACAAAAGATTTTCAGGAAGAAACCCAGCAAATTGTCTGGTTTACTAATGTGTAAATTGCTGTTGACCATGTCAATTCATTTCTGCATTTTCTAATTAAAACCATCCAAAAAACAAAATTTCAGAGCTACGGTGCTATTCATTCCTTATTAGTCGATGGTTTGGTGGGGGGAGATAATCTTCCATATTGTTTCATCTATTAGGTAAAGATAAAAGTTCCCGTTGCACATATATGTTAGTCATTCCCGACTCTAGGGGGCGGTGCTCATCTCCATTTCAAAGCCAAAGAGCCAGTGCTGTCCGAAGATGTCTCTGTGATCATGTGGCCGACATAACTAAATGCCAAAGGTGCACAGAACGCTGTTACCTTCCCACCAAAGGTGGTCTCTATTTTTCTACTTGCATTTTTTTACATGCTTTCGAACTGCTAGATTGGCAGAAGCCGGTACAAATAACGGGAGCTCACCCCGTTACGCAGCACTAGGGATTTGAACCGCTGACCTTTCGATCGACAGCTCAGCAACTTAGCCTCTGAACCACCATTCAGTGGCTCAGTAGCTATTCATCTATTAATTCCCCCACAAATCTCTAAACTGCAACCCAAAATACCGTTCATGTTAACTTTGCCTGAGTGTTATGATGAATTCCTTTCTTATGAATGTACTCTCAGGACAAATTTTAAAAATTCTGGTGACTCAGAATCCGGAGTCTCTTTCAGCTGATGCTTTTCTCCTAATCACCACAGGGTGATGATGTTGCAACAATGAATAGAAGCATAAGGCATGTGGTGAGCTCAGAGAACTGCAAAGATATTACTCAACTTGTCATATAGCACATAAACAACATCTCTGGCAAATGATGGCTTTATTTCCTACTGAAAAAGAGTCATCATTCCTTTTCTGGCACTAACCTTTCTGAGTTCCACGTACATTCTCAGCTATCCCCCCTAACAATGACCTCAATAGCTCCCCAGATCATGAGTAATAAAGAAGGAACTGTTAGTACCTTGTAGATGATACAATGCTGTCATTTTGGCTCCAGGTATTCCCAGTTATAACAGATTGGCTGGATGAATGAGCAATGACTGCAGTCCAAATTCCATATTCTTTTTCTCAGAACAGTATATACAAGTCTCTCTTCTTCCCTATGTGACACAATGGGTTTTGTGTGTGGGAGTGGGTGGGTGAGCAGGTGTTTTGAATACTATTCTCTAGGTGAGTTCTAAATCTAGATCGGCAGCAGAGTTTTTGCTAAAGTCAAGAAGAAATGAGGTCCTTGCTTGCTTGTGTTCATTCATTTCTTTGATTGAAGTTAATTCATGATGTCTGATACAACTCAGATGGGAATGTTGACTCGGGTTAAGGAACAGTCAGATATTGGATATCCCTGAGAAATCTCAATAGTGTGGGTGTCCTCCATATAGATAAGTATGATGCAAAATTTTATTTATAACGTACCTTTTTTCCAAGAATAAAATGTGATGGACATAAGACTCATTCCCCACTAATTCCTTACAAAAATAACCCAGTAATGGGAAATATAAACAGAGAAGCTGGCAGTAATTAGCTTAATCCTTTTAACTTAGAATCCTTGATCAGCTATAGACCCTGCTAAATAAAATTGGCAGGTGGCTAATGCTCAGTGTTTTGGCCAGAAATGTGCTTCCTTGTCCAGAAATCTTTACTCGTACTCTCTATTTACCCTAGAATATTACTAAAAAATAATAATTTATTCAAATTATTTTGCAATAACTGCAGACTGAATGAATTTTCCCCCTCTTTTGAAATGAAATTCCTTTAAAAATGATAGCAATATGTATAGAGAAGACTCATACTGCATGTCAAACAATGGGTAGTTCACATAATTACCATTAAGGCACTTAAATCTGACTTACTACCTTCTTCCTCTATGCAATTTATCTTCCAAAGTTCTGCTCTGCTATTCATCCAAGATAAACATGGCAGACATTCATTGCTTTGGAGCTGCGTTAACCTCAGAGTTTCACTTAAAATAAATTATGGATCCGCTCTATGCTAACGCAACCTGGAAATAGCGGATATAACCAAGGATCCATGGACAAATGGTTTAATAGTTGCCTCAAAGTCAGAAATCAGCAGATCATAAGCATGACTTGGTTTCATAGGTTCTGCTTCGTATTCTTTCTCATCTTTTCTCACACTTTCTGGGAAAATACTTCACATCTGATTATGTCAAATTGTGGGTATCATACTTCAGGAAAAGTTCAGAGAAAGTTGAACAAGTTGTATAAAGCAGAGCAACAAAGAGATCGGGGGACTGGTTGCTATCTTCTAAGGAGGTGACTGAACAACCTGGATAAGCTTAGCCTTAAGAAAAGTCAACTGAGAGAGAATATGAAAAACCCACTTTTCAAATCCCTGAAGTGAGGTCACACAAAATCACCCCAGAGTTGTGGATGCTGAATAATTGTCTTAAGTTACAGGAAGGCAGATTCTTCTGAATGTTTGAAACTCTAACAGCAAAGGGAGATGATAAGTTATTCTTCATTCAGGCTAAAAGATCATTGATTAGAGATGGTTTAATTTGAATTTAACTGAATTTGGATTGCACAGAATAGAGGTTGGGCTTGATGACCTAAATGCCTCTTTAAAACTCTGATTCTATAATTTTATTTGAATTAAATATGAAGAAATACAATTCAGAGAAATTAAAATATATGTGTACATTTGTAAAGCATCTGGTTCTTTTTAAGAAATAAGAGGATTAGCTCAATAAGGTTTCTGTCTTTTTTTTAACCCAGAGTTAATCAAGTGTTAACATTTGGCAAGCTAAGATGCAGAGAAAAGATACAAGAGTTATGATTAATCATTTACGACAACAGGAAAAATTGGGGACAAAGGAATAATTTAATAAACTATTCCCATCCTTACTTTACCTAGATATTAATTGTGTAAACTATATGTAGTCTGATGCTCCTCAGACATTTTGAATTTCAGTTAAATCTACTGTGACCCACATTCAAATACACTTTCAGACATAGAGGTTTTCTCAGAAAGGTGATATATGCTGACTTGAGGCCCAAGAGGAAAAACAGAATACAAATAATAACAATTTCCATTAACTGGCAGCACATTTTAGACAAACTAGAGCAAGACCAGTAACGAGCAACCAAAATGCTAAGAGGTCTGGAAAGAATACCTTAAAACAGATTTCACTGACGGCCACATTAGGGTTGTGTTTGACCTCAGGGGGACAGAGTAGGTATGGCCAGCTTGATGTCACTCATGGTGGGGGCGCCTGTGGCAGTCCAAGCGCTCTGCCAGTGAAAATGGGCTCCCAGCTCCGTTTCAGGCTGCGACAGCCTCCTGCAACCCTCTGCCAGTGAAAATGGAGCTCAGGAGGGCCACTTTGTTTTGACTGGCAGAGGGTTGCAGGAGGCCGTCACTGCCAGAAATAGAGCTGGGAGCCCATTTTCACGGGCAGAGGCACTGCAGGCCAGTCCCTCACTGTTTCCAGGATTGTCCCGCGGGCCAGATCTAAGGACCCCAAGGGTCAATTCTGGCCCACGGGCCTTGATTTTGACACCTGTGGCTTAAAAGGAACAGTTGAAGGTATTGCGCATGCTTAGTTTGGAGCAAAGAAGACTGTGGAGAGATACTGCAGCTGTCTTGAAATATTTGAAGCACTACCATGTAAGAGAGGGCACAGGATTGTTCAGAGTTGTTCCAGAAGATAGGAAAAAGAAAGAATAGATTTGGTTAGATAGCAGGAAACATTTCTAATGTAAGAACTGTTCAACAACAAAAGAGATTGCCCTGGGAGATGGATGCTCTTTTCAGAGAGTGGTTGGCTATCTGTTGAGATGCAATAGTGCCTCATTCCTGCATAAGGCAGGGTTTGGATTAGATAATCTCTAAAATACCTTTCAATCCTTCCATTCTATGATTCATTGTATGACTCAACTTAAGTCAGCATACCATGGCAAATGATTGTGAGAATTATGGGCCAAAACATCTGGAACAAATCAATTAACTTATCCCCGGCATACTTAGCCCAATTTCTTCATAAAGATGTTTTTTGCACATCTGGGTAATCCATTAAAATACAGAGCAGCAAAGAGAGGCTTTAAAAATATTTAAAATCAAAAACAATTGCAAGCACGAGGCTTTCTTCCCAAGGCTACACATAGTGGCTTCCTCGCAAGACCTGGGGGAAATGGTGAGTTGGCAGCAGCAAGTTTGCTGGGGCAAATTGTCCCATTCCCTTTTTACATAGGCCAGGTGTATACTGCCCCTGTGGTGTTAGAGATTAGAAATGCTCTTTGAAAAAACTATTCCTGCTGAGATTTCCTGATGATTTGATCCTAGCTCCAAACATTTAAGGAGAATTCATGGAGACCTTGATCATTCCAAATGGTTTTCACTACAATTTTTAACCTTACTACTGTATTTTTTGGACTATAAGATGTACTAGTTTATAAGACGCACCAAGATTTCAAAGAGGTACACAAGAAAATAAAAGTTTTTGCCCTCCCCGGCCCCCAGGAGCAGTCTGCAGGCCTCCCAAAGCCTCTCTGTGCCCCGTTTTTGTGATAAATGGGGCCATTTTTTGCCTGTTTTTCACAAAACGGGGGCGTTTTTGCCCTCCCTAGCCCACAAGAGTACTTTGCAGGCCTCTCAAAGCATCTGCGCGCCCCATTTTTGTGAAAAAGAGGCCTGTGGGGCAGGGCTTCAGGAAGCCAATAATGGCTGTATTCGGTGTATAAGATGCACCAACAGTTCCACTCTCTTTTAGGGGGAAAAAGTGTGTCTTATACTCCGAAAATTTGGTAATGCCCACAACACAAAGCACTGAGGTCGTGTTTGAAGAAAAAGCAAGATTCAGAAACAGTAACATTTCCCTGGCATCAGCTTTCTTACAGCTACAATTTGTGCCATTGCTGATAATTGATGCTGAAATTTAAATATATTTTGCTTGACTGAATTAGATTTTTTAAAGGGATCAGGCTAACTAGTTGCTTTGCATCAGGCTCCATTGAGCAGGAGGTTATGGGAATTCTTGATCAATAGTAATTAAATCTAAGGAGTCTGTTATAATACCTGTGCAAGACAGGAAACAGATCAAACCTATCAGCTGGTCAGAGATGACCATCTGTGGGGAGACAGGGACACTACATCACACCTCATCCTTTTCGGACTTGCGCCATGCTGTCATACCAAAGTACTCAAGAGGTGAAGCCTACAACATCCTGACACATCCTTGCCCTGACACATTTTTTATCACATTGGTGAAACCTCAGCTTGCTACAAATGCCCCTGCAGTCAGAGTACACCGCTTACTCCCAGGCAACTGGAGTAAGAGACACTGCTTTACTCTTTGCATGGTTCATTTTTAATTTGTTATTTTTATTGCCAGCATTCACAATGAGATTAAATCAGTTATGGGTTGCTACCGGTTCGCCCCAGATCAGGCAAACTGGTGGCGGCAGTGGCGGGAGGCTCCGCCCACCCACCCGGACGCTTCTGCGCATGTGCAGAAGCATCATGTGCAAGCGCACCCACGAGCGAACTGGTAGCAACGGGATTTGCAACCCACTACTAGATTAAATATATTTATATCCCGTTTCCAAATGGTCCAAATATTTGATATGTTTTAGAATGTGGGAGAAATCTTCCCATCATACTCTCACCAAATTCCTATGATGCCCCTCTGACACTGGGGTTTCCAATACCAGTTTGAGAGCCCCAGCAGGAAAGAGAAGTGAAATTCCATTTCTAACTGGCCTCCAGCAGGACAAATGGAAGGATTCTCCGACCCAAAATCCAAATGATCTTACTCTAGTTTTGCCGTTTCCTTACAGCAGGGGTGGGGAACCATGGCCCTTTTATGACTTGTGGACTTGAATTCCCAGAATTCCCAAGCCAGCCAGTATGGGTTAATTAATAAGCATTAATAAGGCCATGGTTCCCCACCCCTGCCTTACAGTCACATCTTTCTTAATGTAAACTGCCACCATCTCCCATATCAATATGGGCAATTGCTAAATCACATCTGAGATTCAGAAAATCTGATTTTTTGGCTCGCATTAATGACTGCCTGGATTTTGCACCCTAGATCTGGTCTTGACTGATTATGTGCCGTCAAGTAATTCTGCTGTAAGAGTGGTGCAGTGGCCTAAAGGTGGAGCTCTTGTCTCACAATCAGGAGGCTATGAGTTTGATCCTAGGTAGTGCAGATATTTCTCTCTCTGGGCACAATGAGTAAATATCAGCTGTGAACTCTCCATTGGCGACAGGAAGGGCATCCGGCCAGTAAACACTCAGCTCCATTCAGTTGCCCCAACTCCACCCCGATGCAAGGGATTACGGGGTCATTAAAAGACCAAAAAAACCCAACAATTATGTTGTAAACTCAATTCACCTAAAGCTCACTAGTGGATAGCAATAGGCAAATCACTATTCTTCAGTCTTCTGCTAGAGTAGTAGTTCCCAAGCTGGCAGCATGAAAGTTATTGTTGAAAATTATGGGAATGAAACTGGTGCAGTTTAGGAATGACAACTGTTGGCACTGTGGTGAAAATTACCGAAATAATGCCTATGAAGCTTTTGCAAAATAGTAAAAAATACTACCTAAATTTTAGAACAGTCAGATAGGAGCAATGAAGCGGTACAATTAACTATGAGTCCCTGAATATCCTATGCAAATGCAGACTCATTACAATCTCTGATTTTAATTTTGTAAACGCAAAGACTCAGTAGCTTTTTCACAAGTCACTTCCTGAGTATTTTTCAGATGCTTATAGACTTGGGGTTAAATTTGAACTGATTGATACCAATTGAACAGATTGATTTACAATTCAGCTGGTATCAAAGGAAAAGGAAAATAAATGAAGGCAGGCAGGCAGGAAGGAGAACCGTGGGGAGCAAGTACTAAATAAGAGATGAGATTAGGAAATTAAAAGAAAAGGGGAGAAAAGAAAACACTTTGCAATCTCCTGTTTGCAAATGAGACTGACAGAGAGCATTAAGGCTGCATCAGGTGAAGTCAGAAGGAGAGCAAGAAATGGAAGCAGGTACCTTGCAGTTCCTCTTACTGCAGTTTGGAAACTTTTGAATCAAACCA
Source organism: Masticophis lateralis (assembly GCA_030761175.1). Classification (NCBI taxonomy): domain Eukaryota; kingdom Metazoa; phylum Chordata; class Lepidosauria; order Squamata; family Colubridae; genus Masticophis; species Masticophis lateralis. The sequence continues at coordinate 23,204,976 of JAUDYJ010000006.1, forward strand.
TCTATTGCACGTCTCACTTTTGCTGTATAAAGACATTATGGGCTTTTCTTAGGTTAGGTTAAGGTTAGGATTCATCCTAATATGGAAGAAAAATAGAAAGAAAATCTCTTGTATTTTCCATTATCGTATGTATTTATAGCCATGAGACTGGGCTGAAAAAACTGGGTGACCATTCCATCCCAGCAGCCATCTGGACTTTTTGCGGTCTTAGCTACTCTGTGCTGCCCAACCACCAAATTAGAACTCAATGGTTTATATTCCATTTAGTCATCTACTTAATATTTAAAACTCCCAACTTCTACTCTGAACTTAAAATTAACTACTTGTGTTCATTAGATGTAATAACCATTCTACTTTCAAATTATAGTATGGCCATAAGAAGAGACATGCTGAATTAAAGGATAACCCTACCTAAATCCAGTATTCTATCATATTTCTTTAATAGGCTTATGACACAGCAAACCTAAAAGATGATATAATTTTTTAGAAATAATGAGCACTCAAATGCAGATGGTTATTTTTGACAATTATATATAAAGGACCATGTCTCTGTTCTTTTTTATTCTATCCACCATCGGGCACATGGTTATTTCTGTGGAAATCCAGCACTGAGCAAGTATTTTTATTTCATAGAAATATGCTGCCCAACTGGGTGTGGAGGTGTTTATGCCTTTCATTAGCCTTGCTTCCTTATTACATAATATCTATTTATCTACTGCCTGCACTCTGGATGCCTACTAACCATCTTATTTCATGTGGATGACACACTTTCTATTTTATCTTCCTGTTAAACCACCACAACAGAGATTCATTCCCCATATAACCTAATATAACCTGCTAATCATGCCTTAAGATAGCTCTATATTCAGAGAAATAGTCTTTAAAAGGCAAGCTTGGCACTGATTTTGCGTTCAACTTCATCCAAAGGCTTAACTTTTATGAGTGTGTTTTCAGCTTCAAAGGAGGAAGGGGTCTCATAATAACTGTTTGACACACAAGAGTGTTTGGAGAATTAATTAGTACACGGGACAGATTTGTATAAACTGCACCAGCTGATGCCCAAATCGCCCTCTGAGAATTCATCCTGAGGGAAGTCAACTTCTATTTTCCATCAGACATTTGCCAACAGAGACTTGGAGCCACAAATATAGCAAGTATTTTCCCAGGTTGCAATTTCTTGCCACAGAATTGATCATCCTCTCATACATTTGCTACTTTTGTCAGCTCCAACTGCAAATGGGACCAAAACAAAGCAAGTTGTAGGAATGTTCACAGCAACCTTTCTCAAGTCAATCTGCTCCCAGAATTTATAGGTGGCACAAGAAGAAGATAATGGCTTTTGTTGGTTTGGAATTCTGGGAACTGCAGTTTCAACACAGCTGAGAACACATCATGTTTGACACTCTGGTACACAGGATTGTGGTATTCCACATAGAAGACAAGACAACTAAATGGAGTCACTTCCTTGGATTGCTCAAAAATGTTAGGAAAATACAAAGGCTATTTCCTGACTAGTGAAGATTAATAATCTTAGGAAAGAATACTAGCCTAATATCATGCAATACTTTCCAAAGTTGAAGGTATTAATGATAGAAGGAAGGAGTAAATTGTTTGGAGATTGTAGTGGATTAGTAAGAAATTCTGATTAAAAATTAAAAAAAATATCCATTTCTGTGTATGAGAACTTTCCCTAAAGTTGCTTCGAAGAAAGGACTTTCTAGAAGAAACTAGATGACATGGAGTCAACGTAGTGAAATGACATCACATGTCATGATGTCTTCCACCACTGAGGTGAATAAATTGGACATTTTTCATGTGATGAGGCAACTGGCTGCATATGATATCATCATGGCTTTTACCAAATACCTAAGCTAGGTGATATAAAAAGGAGGAGTTGAAACAGTGAGGATTTTTTTTTAAATAAAAAAAACCATAACTATTGTCTTCAACTTTAATTTCTATAATTCTGACAACTAACAGCATTTGCTGTGGGCTATAGGGCAGGGTTGTTTTAAGCACATCCTGTTTGGCATGTTAGGATGAAAATCACAATCTGGGTTTATTTCAGGTTCAAATTTACAGCAAATCAATGAAAACCAGTGTCATTTAACTAATGAGGGAAACTCATAAAATTAAAAAAATATAGATTTCTACATTATTCCTTTGAAAATGTCTTACAGTGTGAAGTCACAAAAAATCAAGATGGCAACCTTGATTTTGTGACCAAAGCTCTCTCTTTTTATGTAGGTCCCATAATACTCATAAAACCATTTTAACTTTTTGACACACACACACACACACACACACACCAGTCTTGCCTTAGAATCTAGCTTTCACTTTCCCATACAATTAGACACTGTTGCAAATAATAGCACCAGACTATTGAACTCCTTATTTATAGTCTGCATACTATAATATTTTCTTCTGGGTAGGGTGGACTTCAAGAGCTACTAATAACCAACATTTGTTTCAGAAAGGAAAATCTTCCCCCCTCCCTCCCTCTCCCCCCACCTCAGCTGAGCAATGGTGTCCTTTTCTTTCTGCCTGTTCGTTAGCCCCTCCTAGCATATCAATAAAACCCTGATTAACTCAGCTCCTCTGAGAACCATTTTAATCGCTATCAAACACAGCACTGTGTCTTTGCGTACAAAGTAAGTGACCTTTCTGAGAATGGACACCTGTGCTTTCTATTTGAGGCCTATTGTTTTCAGAATAAAGGGGAAGAGGAATGTTTCATATTTGTGCACTGGAGAGGGATTATATCAATCGGCCTCTCAAAAAATAGAAAATATGTTTTGCCCATGGATACTCTGGGTACGCTGAATATCAGCTCCTATCTTCCATGGCCTACATCCCACACCGATGCATTTCTGGATGTCCTAAATCCATGATGGCTAACCTGTGGCACACATAGCCATATCTATGGGAATGCGAGCGTTGCCCTAGCTCAGCTCCAGCGCATATGTGTGTGCCAGCCAGCTGATTTGTGGGCCTTCCAGGGTGACTAGAAGTCAGGAAATGGACCATTTCTGGCCCGGAGGGCCTCCGGGGGTAGGAAAGCCCATTTTCCTCCTCCCCAGGCTCCTAGAAAGCCTCTGGAGCCTGGGGAAAGTGAAAAACGGCCCTTCTAGTCCCACCAGAAGTCAGGAAACTGGCCATTTCCGGCCTCCGGAAGGCCTCTGGGAGTTGGGGAAGGCCGTTTTCGCCCTCTCCAGGCTCCAAGAAAGCTTCTGGAGCCTGGGAAGGGCGAAAAATGGGCCTACTGGGCCCACTGTGCCATCTTGTGACAAAAGCGGAGGGAGTGCAGGGGGTCGCATGCACGTGCGTGGGGGCAGGGCACATTGAATTATGGGTGTGGGGACACGTGCACATGACCCACTCCACACTCCCCCTGCTTTTGGCACGTGATGGCAAAAAGGTTAGCCATCACTGTCCTAAGTGAACGACAGAAACCTGATTTACTACAACAGTTCTTATGCAGATAGCAAAGCAAATGGTATGGCAGTCCTTAAGATTACTGTCAGGCATTAGATCTGGAGAGATTTGATTAAAGTTGCCAGTTACAGATTGTGTGCTTTGGGTCATAATCCGAGCTCTTCTCAAGCAGCAGATAGTGTTTTTTTTTAAATTTTATTTTCTGGCCCTAACTTCAGCAGCAGCAGAACACAAATAGCAAGTACAAAAGTCCAGGCATGAAATGGATTGTGAAATGCCACATTAGTCCACTTAACAACTAGCTTTCTATGTGTAGGAATATCCTATTTTTAAAAAGGGAATGAATGAATGATGGACTAGAGATCAATTCATTCAGCAGACTCAATTGGCAGAGTCCACAAACACATTTGTTTAGTGTGTCACAAAAAGTCCTACATGGCAATTACAGAAAAAGTAAACACTAACATTCTTTGTCAATTAAACATTTTACATGTTTTATTCTTCTTGAGAATCGGCTTTAATTTTTGCTAATTTTTAAAATAAAGAAAAATATGCAAATATCTGTTTAATTAAATGCATTATGGCCCCAAAGGGATACCCTCCCCACATTTTCATACAAAACCTTCCCTCTACATTGTTATTGTGGGTCATGGCAGTTAAGAAGATGTTTGGACTGGATTTGGCATTTTTATCTACCTATCGAGTCCTTCCCTTGGGAAAGGTAAGAGTTGGTTGTTTGATGGTGTTGAAGATATTGTTCATAGTGTAAACTGTTCCAAGTAAAGCTGCCTTTTGCAATTCACTGATGGGAACTCTGGCAGTAATGATGATGTTCAAGTGGTGCTGTAGATATTTTGGGATTGCACCCAAGATATTATTGATATTCTTTTTCCCCCCTTTCTTTTGCCACAGTTCTATTTCAAGAATCATAAAATCACAGGGTTGGAAGGAACCTTGGGGGTCTTCTAGTTCAACCCCCTGCTCAAGGCAAGAGACCTTATATCATCCCAAGCAAATGGTTGTCCAGTCTATTCTTGAAAACCTCCAGCAACTCAGGGAGTCAAGCTCTTCCACTGATTAAATGTTCTCTCTCTCAGGAAATTTCTCCTTAATTCTAGATTGGATCTCTCTTTAATGAGCTTCTATTCATTAGTTCTTCTCCTGACCTCAGCTACTTTGGAGAATAACTGAACCCCTCTTCTCTGTGACAGCCTCTCAAGTATTGGAAGATGACTATCATGTCATCCCTAAACCTTCTCTTGGATAGGCTAGATATACCTACTTCTTAACTGTTCATCACATGGTTTTATCTCCAGACCCTGTATCCTCTCTGTTACTCTTCTCTAGTATTTGCTTGCTATTTGTTCTTCATTCCCATTTCCAAATTTTTGTATTCTGTGACTTTCTCCATTCTTTCTCTTTTATTCTGCTGTCTCCAGGATTGCAACATCCACTATCCCGATATTTTTGTATTTCTTATTGACAATTGTTAAGCCTGAAGTGTTAGTGGCAGGTGCTTCTCTGTTTGAATCCTGAAGTTCCAAAGCACTTTAAGCACCTTCATTTTCTATTACTTTGTCTATTTTGTGGTCCCAACAGTTCTTGCTTGCAGGCAACTATTTCTTGCAGAAATTCCAAGGTGTTATTGTTGTTACTTTGTCGTGGCACTGTTTGTAGCCAGTCTGTGCAGCAGCTAACCAAGTGGCCCACAGTTCCTTCAGCTTCTTCGCAGAGGCAGCATTTGCTGTCTGTTGCTGCCTTCTCAATTTTGGCTTTGCATGCATTTGTTCTTAAAGCTTGATCTTGTGCAGCTATAGTTAGTTCCCCCCCCCCCTTTTCTAAACTTTACTGCTGTTAGCCACTGTTAGGTTTTTTTTTGTTATCTGCTTTATCAGCTATGGTTTTTTGTAATGTGCTGGCCATATGATAATTTGCTTTACCATGTCTTTTGTTCATGATCTCTCCAGTAAGTCTTCATAGCGTCAGTACTACTTCTTCACTGTCTTTCGTATATTCTTTCAATGCCCTTTTTTCTTTCAACTGTCTGGTGTACTTGCAACCTTCCACACCCACCTTTTTTCCTTGGTTAAGTACAGTCTGTCAAGACTGCTGCATGGATAAAGAGTATAATTCATTGTCATGATTTTTCTGGTCTTAGTATTAATATTTGTGTTTCTATGGGGAGAGAACCCAAAAGTGTTTCTTTCTTTCAGAAAGCCCAGTTGCCTCTTGAAAAAGCACCTTTGGGACAACCATGACCTGGATGACTAAGAATCTAAGTAGACTATGGGGAGAGAAATCTCACTTTTCAGTTTCCCAAGCTTCTTCAGTTGTTTTCCCCTTGAGGGTTCTCATCCATGGAATCCTTCCCAAACTCTAACTTCATTGAAATCAGCTCTCTTAAAGTCCAAGACTCTAGTTTGATATTTTTCTTATAACTTATGCTTGCATAATGTTGCACTCAATATTATTGCATGGTCACTCCCTCTAAGGGTTCCTATAACTTCAACGGCATGAGACTGGTGAAGTGTATATAACCATGATGGCAAACCTATGCCAGAGATGGCATGCATCGCCTTCTCTGTGGGCACATGAGCCGTCGCCACAGTTCAGCTCTGCCGCGCATGCGCTCATGCCTCCCACCGGCCAGATGGTCTTCGGGTCTCTGCCATGCATGCGCAAAGGGGTGTACATGTGGGGGGACATGCGTGCATGCATACGGGGGCGGGATGTGTGCAGGGACCCCGCGCACACATGCACAGGGGTGGAGTGCCTATACGGCGGCCATGCACGCATTGCATTTTGGGGGTTCGGGCTTGCGCTTTGGGCACTCGGTTCGGAAAAGATTAGCCATCACTGGTATATAACTTCATCAAAACAATTGAGTGAAAAAAAAAATTCAAGTTCAAAAGATTTCAGGCTGTCTCAGTGGGTTTTTAACCACACTACATCTGTTAGTTGGTAATCTGTCTGTCTCCTCATCCCAATCTACATCTTACATCAGTGTAGCCTTCCCATGCATCTGATGAAGTGAGCTATAATTCATGAAAACCTATTCCATTTAATAAAAATCTGAAAAGATGCTACCAGGCTTCTGGATACTTCAGACATCCTACAATGTCTACAGAGTATCTAAAACCTGAATTTCATATCTGACTTCTTTTGCTGCCACCACCACCCCTATTCTTATTTGTTTAGGGCTACCAAATATGCTTTTCAAAACTCTGCAAAAGAAAATGCAGAAGACGCTAACTCAATGCCACCATCTAGTGGTTGCCTGGATTTTGCAGCTCAGAGGGATTCTATCGTAAGAACAATTTGTCAAGATTTCGACAAAGCACATTATTTTATTATTTTATTCTTATTTTATTATTAAATTTCTATACCGCCCTTCTCCTGAAGGACTCAGCCACAGTAAAATAACCTAGCATACAAAATTTAAAAACAAATTAAAACAAATTAAATACTTTGGCTCCACAAATTAAAAAACCCAAGAATTTAAAAACACCCAGTCCATATTCTTGTCAAGCTAGTCCAGCTTGTTGGAAAAGTAGGGTCTTAAGGGCATGGCAGAAGGTACACAAGTCGGGGATCATGCGTATCCTCGGGGGCAGTTCATTCCAGAGGGCGGGTGCCCCCACAGAGAAGGCTCTCCCCCTGGGGGTCGCCAGTCGACATTGCTTGGCCAATGGCACCCTGAGGAGCTCTCCTCTGTGGGAGCGTACTGGTTGGTGGGAGGCCATCAGTGGCAGAAGGCGGTCTCGTAATTAGATAGAGTTAACATTAGATAGCCCCTTCCTTCTACTCATTGCTTCCTTTGCCCACTGAGGGGGAACGCTGCTTTCTGAATACAAAATGGCATTGTTGCCAGAAGTCTGAACTTATCATGGGCAGAGACTGTCTGAAATTCAGATCGAAAGCAGTATAAAAAATAGACCAAGAAGTGCATATGGCTCTAGGTTTCTTGCCCACAAAGCACTTTGAACTTAGTTTATTGCTTAACAGATATGCACAGAATTATGCTATAATGAATCTACTTAGTGTAATACTAGAAATATATTGAAACTTAGAGGTATGTTTCTGGGGGGTGTATTATGCTATATTTTTATCTTCCTTGTCTTAAGCTTATGCAATAATTAAAAGAGGAACTGGAGGTTTAGTGCTGGGCAAAAACACGTACATCATTCTTTGGTGTACTCTATACCTCCAAAGTGACTTCTTGACATATAGTCAAGTATTCCAGGCTAGGAAAAATAAGTGTCCTTGTATGCAAATCTAGTTTAATGGGACTGTAATCGGAAAGTTTCCAGATCCATTTCATTCTTATCAACATCCGAAGCAAACTCAATGACCCAGCTCTTACATTAGACCAGTATTGCTCACTGGGGAATTCTGGGAGTGCTGAAAGGTGAAGTTAAGAAATACTGCATTTAGTGGTAAAGCTAAGCTTTTGCCACGTAGCCAAGCTGAAAAAGTTACAAGCTGTCCATTTCTGCACTTGGCACACTGGCTCATCTGTGTGAAACAACCAGGGATTAGAAATACTCATTAAGCAGGATTGGAAAGGTGGAAAATAGGCGTAAAATATGTAAGTAGCTTGGGACAATAGATTTAAGAGAGAATAAATTAAAGAGCCTGAATAGAATGCACTAAAAATAAACAGTATGTGGAAAGAATAATATGATTGCTCTTTCTTTACCACTGACACCAAAAGAATAGATGTGAAGTAAAATGTTAGCATAATTTTAATTAATAATAATAGAAGCATTTCCAAACTACTTAGATTTAATGCTGCATCAGAACGTTTTTACTATTAATAGATGTCTAAAATAAGTACAATTAAGAGAATGAAAAGATACTCTATGCATTTTTACTCTGCTTACTAATTTACTCTAGAATCCTACCGCCCTGAAACATGCAAGATTGCTACTCATTCTTTGAATATCCAAGGTCATAGGATCAGCCTGTCTCAGCTGGCAAACCAAAGTCTCTAGCTATAATGAAATGACCCTTGGTTATAAGTATCTTACTGCTATGATTTAAATGCTCAGCAGACACCACAGTGATGTCATGATGTCATGTATGTCATGACATCATGCAAATCAAGCTAATTATGTAATTACAGCTATGACATCACTCCCTCCATCCTGACCTTATCCTGGAAAGAAGCTTACACTTACAAATGCAACTCAAGAATTAATTCACAAGAGTTAACTATGAATTAGTACAGTACGGTATTTCCCTAGTACAGTAGTGTGACTTTTGGAGTTAAAATTTAGCAGATTCTTGGTTTGGTTTTAGATGTTTATATGTTATTCTTGGTTATATCTCCAATGTATGGAATTGATCAAGTCAACAAATGTGGCCATTTTATGCAATGGGAACAGTCAAAAGAATCATTATACAATATTGAATAAATCTGCACATGATTTCCATCAGTGAAGTGGGCTGTTGTATACATTTAAATTAGTTTTTCAACAGGGCAGAACTTGAGAGCAAACTGGTCCAAATTGTTTTGAGTGGTTTTGTCAACATAAATGTCAATTTATTTTTCTTTTTGAATCTTACATTATGAACAGATCATTCACAGATATTATTAATCGATACTTAATGATATCATTAATCAATTCAGAGCCATGTTTTCAGGAGAAAATCTTCAACTCTCAGAATTTCCCAGCCTGCATAATAGCAACAGCAATAACACTTAGACTTATATACTGCTTTAAAGTGCTTTTATAGCCCTCTCTAAGCAGTTTACAGAGTCAGCCTATTGCCCCCAGCAATTTGGGTCTTCATTTTACCCACCTCAAAAGGATGGAAGGATGAGTCAACCTTGAGCCTGGGGAGATTTGAACTGCCAAATTGCAGGCAGCCGGAAGTCAGCAGAAGTAGCCTGAAGTACTGCACTCTACCTAATGCACCATCGCGGCTCATAATGATCTGTTTATCTGGGGAATTCTGGAAATTGAAGTTCACATATCTTAAAGTTGCTGAGGTTGAGAAACACTGGTTTTGAATATTCGTTACCTGGTCCTTACATCAGAATGTGTGTCATGAACAACAGTTATGTGCAAGCACAAAGGTGTGTCTTCGCATCAAATCAAATAAGATATTCTTTCAATATTGACAGTTCTTTTGATAGGCATGTTTGCTTTTTCAGTTTCAAGCAGAATTGTTGAAACTCTGCTCTAAACAATACTTGCAGTGAAAAGAATGATTTGTAAATTAAGGCACCAGGGGAAAAAAGTGTTCATAGTTTGCTTTGATCCTTCTCAAAGCAGTAAAAAAAATAAATTGTCTCTGTCAAGCAACTGAATACACATCTGCCTAGGTGTTAAGAGACCTTAGCGTTTTGTCAGTTTCCAGGAATGAGCAAGGATTGTCACTTGCGAAAAAGAAACAGCTCTGGGAAATCACAAATTGTATGTTTCCTAAAGCCTTAACCACATGTAGCCATTGGAAATTTTGCCTTAGTATTCATCGCACAGTTATTTTCTTATTTTTTTTTTAAAAAAACCCACACATATGAATTACTAAATCCCAATTCTTTTACAAATGTTGAAAGTGGCCAATTTAAGCATCTTGGATAGTTAAGCCAGTCTTCCAGATCGCGTAAGATCGAAACAAACATCTTTTCAATATATCCAGTGGTCTAGCTCTGTTTTGAGCTGTGATCCTGAGACTCTAAAATGGCATTCCGAGAAATATTTCAGGGAAGGAAACAACACTTACACAAGGTCAGAATTCTGCAAATTACATTTTCAGGACACAGAATCTCCTGGCCAACTAATTTTCTGCATATTTAGAAATTCCACCTGCAGCACAAGATCTGTTATACATTCACTCCTGGAATGGGCTAGCTAGCTAGTTATCTAGCTGGAGTTACTGTATCTAAGGGATTTTCTTTAATTGCAAGTCATCGTATCTGCCAGTCAGAGGCTAAAATTAAACTGTGTGCATTCAGTACAGTCTCCAATAGAGGAGAATATCTGTTCTTAAGGACTGAACTGTGGAGATCTTGGTATTAACTGTGAGTTGGTTTCCTTGCTTGTAGGCATTTCAATTACCCAACTAGGGAACATCATCAGTGCAAATGAATGTGATGATGTTCCCAAGTTGAGTAATGAAACGAACGAAGCAACAGAACTCGGCCATAGCTGTCTGTTGTGATAGCAACAGTGGGCACCTTGTGTATCAATCAAATCCTTTACTCTCCATACAGGGCGGGGTGGAAGTGGGGGGTGGGGGAAACAAACAAAGCACAGACAGCCACTAAATAAGAGCCACAACATCACCTCTCTTCCATTACAATGCTTAGACTTACCACAATTAACACAGAATCCACAGGATGAAAAGAGATACCAACCGCCAACCTAATAATAATGTAGGAAGCTGCCTTTTATAAGGAAAATTATTAATCCATTTAGTTTATTATAGTCTGTTCTGCTTGGCCAAGCTGAAGCTTTTCCTGATGGGGTTATTCTTAAGTGCAGATAGAACTTAAGAAAATCAGGAACTGGATGGAAATAACATTGATGATGATGATGATGATGATGATGATGATGATCATGAGAGTAGAGCTGAAAATTTGGAATTTTATACAGGCCCTACCATTTGAATTACAATTTCTCTGCTATAGTCCCTCCTCTCTATGCAGAAGCAGCAGTACAATAATTCAATTTCCTTTCTCTCAAGAAGTGGGGCTGATCTTTCAGATTCCCACATCCCTCTCAAGCAGCTTTCAAGATCTGTTGTCACATTTCAAGAAGAAGCGCACTTGACAGCTCCTAGATGATACATCAGTATGTTTTTAAAAATACATTTTAATTTTAAATATGCTTCTGTACTAAGGGCCAGGTTCTGCCACCTGGTAGAACAAAGTTCCAAATAGCGCAGTCTTGGAACGTGCTGGAATTTCTAGCATATATACACTATTGAAACACTGACGTCTGTGCTGGCTTGGGCATGTCGTGAGAATGACTGATGGTCGGATTCTGAAAGATCTCTTGTATGGAGAATTAGTGCAGGGAAAACGCCTGAAAGGGAGACCACAGCTGCGATATAAGGATATCTGCAAGAGGGACCTAAAGGCTCTGGGAATGGACATTAACAACTGGGAAACCTTGACCTCCGATCGTTCAGCTTGGAGGCTAAAGACACAGCATGGCCTTCTCCAATTCGAAGAGACACTTATTTGGCAGGCTGAGGCAAAGAGGCAGTCCCGGAACCAGGGAAATCTGGGGGCTGGACAGGGGACAGAATGTATCTGCCCTCAGTGTGGAAGGGATTGCCACTCTCGAATTGGCCTTTTTAGTCACACTGGATGCTGTTTTAGGACCTCTTTCCAGAGCACGATACCATAGTCTTTTGAGACTGAAGGATGCCAATGATATCCTAAGGGGTTCTTGCATGGGAAATGTCTTGGAAGAAAAGACTTTGGTTCCTGACTTTTCCTGAGTTGGAGAAGGGGAAAAAAAATACTGTTAATTTTAATTGGATTTCTCAAAGCTATAGCCCTTTTATTTAGGCTAACGGGAACACCTGAAAAAAGTTTAAAATGGAAGGGTAGAAAAGTTCTGAGCTTCAGGAATGTCTGCCAGGGAGGAAGGTCAAAGAAGGTAAGAGGACCACATGGGTAGATTCTTATAAAAAAGATGTGAGGCATTGATCCCACTATTTTAGCTTTCTTTTATGACCATCCCCCATGGATATTCCTTCTTCCTCCAAATTATTTTTTAAACTATATACAGCCCTAACATATACTAATTATCACCTAAAAGTAACAGTTATCTAAAAAGGAAAAAATGCTATATGATTGGCTGCATAAAATCCTAAAGAAACGTTAAAACTTTTGACAGCCAAAGACACCCCAACAGGAAGATATTTTTTGCAAAGGCTTATTGAGCCATTTCATGGAAAGGGAATAGGTGGGATCATAGTTCCTAAATCTTAACAGTTAAATAATTTCATTTATCTCTGTGTTTGCTAAAATGGAGCTTTCTTCATCCTGCCATACTGAACAGGAGTCGGAATGAATGCTTGGCAGGTAAGGGAAACTCTCCAGATGTTCTTAACTTGAAATGTTTCCCAAAACTGCCTCTGCTTTTCAAGGCTGTTATATCAAGGCTGTTCTATTAAAATAGTAAAGGAGGAAAAATATCTCAATTGACCCTGGAAAACAACGTCACTGATACACTGGAAGAGGGGAATAGCATCAGAGAGCTACTGTGAGCATGAATTGCTGATAGCTGATCACTTCTCTTAAGCATCGCCTAGAACCATGATGGCGAACCTATGGCACACATGCCAGCGGTGGCACACAGAGCCCTGTCTGTGGGCATGTGCGCCGTCGCCAGCTGCTCTTCTGGTTTCCGGTGCGCACTGGCCTTCACGGGTGCCTGAGCGCTGGAAAACAGCCTGAAAACGACCCAAAAAAACCAAGCAAAAAACAGGCATGTGCATGCTGGCCAGTTGGTCTTCGGGTTCTGGTGCTCCAGCATGCGCGAAGACCAGCTGGCTGGCGTGCATGCGCATGCCGGAAACCCAAAGACCAGTTGGTCGGCACATGCAATGCACTCACATTCCGGTTTGGGCACTCGGTGCCAAACAGGTTTACCATCACTGGCCTAGAATACCGGAGAGAGTGAGGAACAAACTCAAGATTACCCTATCTTGATTCTGACAGGGAAGGAGAAACTCTTATCAGGTTTTTAAGATTCTGTTTTATATTCCATAAAAATAAAATAGATTCCCAATAATTCTTGTAGGTTTGGTTGATTTATAAGATTTAAATGCTGCCAGATTCTAGAGAGAGAGGCTGTCTGGGCAGCTAATATTTTAAAAGATTAAAAACAATGATAAACAACAAAACTCCATGTATATCCAGACAAAAGTAATAACATATATTACAACACACCTGACAGGGACACAATAGCCACCCCACCCCAATGTAATAGCAAAGGGTATTTTATAATCCCCATGGAGGGAAAAATCAGAAAAAGCTTTTACTTTTTTCTTAAAAGCAAATATAAGCAAGCCTCTAATATCCACATCCTGAATAATAGCAAAATCTAGTGATTTAAGATAGTAGTCTATGCCGCTGGAATTTTGATTATAAGATGACGATAGGAATGCTAAGAAAATCTTAGCAACAGCCATCCTTGATTCTTTCTGTGTCTTATTATTTTGACAATATGCTTATAATCTCAGTTTCTCATACAGAGCTTTGACAAGATTATTTTTCAATTCCCACTTTCAACTCCATAAATAGCATTTGTGTATATTTTTGTGACAACAATTTGTGCTACTTAACTAGTTATGGCTGTGGCTATAGTAATACAGTAGTAGTAGCTATTGTTTTTGTCATTACCACTATTATTATTAAGCATTTTCATTCCTAGACTGTGTGTTATCCAGATGCTAGAAGAAATCTCTAAACACCAGATGCTACCCAGATACAAAGAAATGCAGCTTAGATGCAAATAGCAGATAAAGCTTTATTTTATTTCCTGGCTTGGTTCAGATAAGGGGGTTTCATTTATTTCTTAATCTCAATGCACTGTAACAGCATCATGTTACTCAGTTCCTAACAGTAGCCCTCTGTCCAGCCTTGTGTTTTAGAAGAGAGATTAAAATGAATAGCATATAGATATTAAGGAGATGAAAGTAAAACCAAAATAATTTAAAACAGGGAACAGAATGCAGCGGGAGATATATTTGTCCTTGAGAAGGGGCTAGGTGAGTTACAAAAGTAATTTGTGGCTCAATTCCTACAACTAACTTAATTATAGTATTCACTCATTTTCTGGGCTTACATACAGTTAATAAATTGTATTATAAACTAATAAGCACATGGTGCAAATAGGACTTTCCTGTTACACTCTGAGAAGTAATTAGGGCAGAATTATTTTAATTTTGAGAAAACGAGACATTAAAATTTTGCATTTTACTGCAAAAATTTAATTTTGAAATGTGCAATAAAAAGAAGTCAACTATTTGTATAATGGAATGTTTAGGCCACTGTTTGGACTCTTATAAGAATCACTTTATACTCAGAGCGTCTATCAGGTTTAGGGCAGTGGGAATCAAAACCATGAAGATGGTGATTGTGGCACCAAACACCATGAGAAGTTCTCCTTTGGGTTCCAGAACAATTTAGTTAGCCTTAGATATCATACGTGGTTTAGGAAAAACTGTAATTAGGTATACAATCTCACAAAAAATGTGACTGACTGAGTAGCCACCGCAAATCAAGTTTCACATTTGCAATAGCCCTCTTTTTTATCATATGGGGAAAAAACAAGCAGTGATAAAATTAGGTAGCATTTTTTGCACATCAAAATGGCTAGGTGAGTTACAAAAGTAATTTGTGGCAGGAAGCCATCTTGTGTGAAGAAAAGTCTAGGTTTCTGTATTATACCAAATGTTATAATTGCTCCATCTCAATATTGTCCACTTCAATTAGCAGCTTTTGTCAACATCCTGTAGGCAAAGCATCATTGTATTTGGCTTGGTGGTTTGGATCAACTCTGTCACTGCAAAGGTTGCTTTTGATTATGTTAAGCAAATTCAATTAAAAATGTCTATAGAGATTCTCAGTCATCAAGGTCATAGTTGTCTCAAAAATGCTTTTTTCAAAAGGCAAGCAGACTCTTTTTCTTGAGGGAGAAGAAAAAAACATTTCACTTTTCATCCAAGAAGCTTCATCAGTTATGACTGGATGATGGAAGGATAGAAGGATAGGTACTCAAAGTTGAGACTAGATTGACCTATTCTTCTATTCCTCCACCCCACCCCCATCATCCGGTCACAAATGATGAAGCTTCTTGGATGAGAAGTAAAATGTCTCCTTCTTTTTCCTCATGAAAAGCAGTCCTTTGAAAAAAAAATCACCTTTGAGTCCATTAAAAATGGTTTATTTGATAAAGGGTAACAAAGCAAATCATGGCTTTTGTTGTGATGGAATAAAATCACCTCTAAACACTAGCACCTATTTCTCCAATAAAAAACTTTACAAGTCAGCTGGCATTAACTACAATGCACGCAGTTATATTTTATGAAGCCTTCCTTTCTAGAGGACTCTTGGGTGTGTACATTCCAGCTACCCACCATACACCTAAAGAATTACATGCTATATTAGTAGCATTGCTCATCAAGAAAAATGTCACTGTTAGAGTGATGTTCTAGAAATAGTAGCCTACCTCACTGCTAGAGTATGAGCTGAATATGCAATTAGTCAATGAACAGGAAGAGATTTACCTCATTCCCTTTTCTACAAATAGGAGACATACTTTTAATAGGAAATTTCTTCCCACTAGGCAAATATTCAGTTAAACTATCAAACCATGACTCCCAGATTGTCTAAATCAAAATAAATGCAACAAAGGTTCCACTCAACTATGGAAACATTTTTGCCAAATTGGTGGTTTTTAGGTTACTAGACTTCTCACCCTTTGTCCCCATTCAGCATTCTCAGTGATTTAATCTAGCAACTGACATTAGCTACACTACACTACAGAAGGCAGTAATGACACAACAAATCATAGACAGCCAAGAAGATGTTTCGTTCTGAAGGAGGCAATGTCTTGGAAAACCTATATGATGCAGGTCTTCCAAGACATTGGACCTACCATACAAACCTGATGTCTTCCACTGTGCTTGAGACTTCTCATCATCTCCAGGAGATGGCATGCTGATTTGGGATGATTATGATTTCCAGAACAGAAAAGTACTTGTTTGGGGAAGCACATCTAGACAGAGGATGACTGAACATATTAAGTCATCTTTTACTTAACCATATTTTACTAAATGAATCAAAATCACTTGGGTTCACAAAGGACATTAAACTATAATCCATAATTTATGAGCCACAACGATTCACAATTTGTGAAGATAAAACTGAGAATATTACAGGATATGAACCCTAAGTTATTGTTCTTTTTGTTTTCTGAAGTCCAGAAACTGCTCATGTATTTAAAAACCCTGCTACATCCTAAGGAGTCCATCTAGACTAGGCCTTTGCCAACCTAGAATTATTCAGATGTGTTATAACACCCAGACTTCTAATGCAGCATTATCTAGGAACTATAATAGAATAGAATAGAATTATTTATTGGCCAAGTGTGATTGGACACACAAGGAATTTGTCTTGGTGCATACGCTCTCGGTGTATCAATCACATGATAATTTAATTACAATGGGACAGACATTTGATTGGGAAGAAGCCCCAAATTACTTATCTGTTGGAAAGAGAGCTATCCCACCACATTCCACTTAACTTTTTTAAAAAATTGGGAATGGCAGGGATTGAATTTGAGATTTTGGGTGGGAAAGCTATTGGTCCAACTGTGGGCAATAGTCTCTGGTCAGTGATGAAGAAATATCCAGTGGCCAAGTTGCACTTAATAAAGCTCTTACAGGGCTATAGTTAATAGTTTCAGACATGTTAAAACATAAACCTATGTATTTCACTGGATCAGGTGATTAAGATTATCTTTTGGTGGATTTTGCAAACTAGGAATAGCTTGAATAAGAATCTATCTTGAAATATGCAGGCCTATAACGTGTTAGTTGGTTGTCAGTTATAATGTACAAATAGAGCCTCATATTACAAGTCAAAATTGCCCCTTATAGAAAGTTTAGCGCCATTTTGCCCCATTATCTGGCAGAACTCTCTTCCTCCAAGCAAATTGAATTCTCTTTCTTTAATTGTCTAAATGTTTGACTTAAAATCCCCCACAGAGCATTTTATTCACTCTTTTCTTTACCAAGTCCTGTTCCTGCTTCCAAATAAAAAGACTATTGATAGAACCCAGAAAACCTGAATCTCAAAAGAACAAAGGCCTAATTGAAAGTATTCATTTATTTTCTGATTAATTTGAAAGAAGAACCTTCTAGCTTCCCCTCTTCCCTTTAGTTGCTCCTAATCAGTCTTTTAGTTCACACAGAGTTGCAGTTTACTCTTCTGTTGCTAATATTTC
Source organism: Masticophis lateralis (assembly GCA_030761175.1). Classification (NCBI taxonomy): domain Eukaryota; kingdom Metazoa; phylum Chordata; class Lepidosauria; order Squamata; family Colubridae; genus Masticophis; species Masticophis lateralis. Next base: position 23,222,390 of record JAUDYJ010000006.1, read on the forward strand.
CTTGCTTATTCACATGATAAGGTCACCTGCCTAGGCCGGCAATATTTTATTAAAATCTCATTTTTAGATCATAGGTAAAAATCAGCTGCCTCAAGCTTGCCCTTCACAGTGTGACACTCACACTATACTGAAAAGACAGCTGGAAACTAAAACTCATCCCAGCAAGATGAGTAAGTAATTGACATTGCCCCAAGCTATGTGCACACAAACACACATACAGCCCCACTTCAAAGATTCAAGCCTATTTTATTTTTAGCCCTATTTGCCTGAAAGTGGATTTTTTGAAAGTTTGGTAATGTTAATTCCAATCAGAGGCCAACCCCACCGTTCGATAAAGTGAAATGAAGCTCCAAAAATCAAGAAAGACACGTTACAATTCTTCCAAGAAAATTTCTTTATTATTCCTCACCCATAGACAGACTCTTGCCAAACTAAAGCATAACATCCCTATAAAGCATATACTCTGGGAACCATTAGGGAGGAACTATCTTCACTCGCTTTCTGTCCCACAATCTGAGCAGAGTTGTCTCTTGCACCTCTGGAATGTTCTCCCCCCCTCCTGCAAATCCAGACTACATTCCCCCACAAATTACTGATTTAGGCAGCAGATTTAAAGAGCAGATATAGCTGCCTTGCCCTTAGTTCTTGTTCCTCCTGCACTCTCAGGAGCTCCTCTCTTGTGAGAATGAGATGGGGATGATATTAGTGTTGACTTTTAGCAAGTTTTAAAGTGAGACAAGGAACACAGGTTTAGAAAACCAAGTACATAAATGCAAATAAAGATGATGGTCTATAGCATGGGTGTCCAAACTGGCAGTCTGCTGGCCAGATGTGTCATACACAGGCCACGCCCATCCCAGTTCCTCAAAGGGAAAAAACATTGCAATATGGCAACATGACGGCAATGTGACACAGCGACTTCAACACCCATGGTCTATAACACGGTTGTCTATGATTGTATAAACCTTTGGCTTGCCTGGGACTCATTGAATGAAGAGGAATTGTCTTGAGCCACATATATATTATAGTCAATGCATCTAAGTAACAAACATACCTTATTATTATTATTATTATTATTATTATTATTATTATTATTATTATTATTATTATTATTATGGGACCCAGTGCCACAGAGGCTAAGACGCTGAGCCTGTTGATCAAAAGGTTGGCAGTTCAGCAGTTCGAATCCCTGGTGCCGGGTAACGGGGTGAGCTCCCGTTACTTGTCCCAGCTTCTGCCAACCTAGCAGTTCGAAAGCAAGTAAAAAAAAAGCAAGTAGAAAAATAGGGACCACCTTTTATGGGAAGGTAACAGTGTTCTGTGCGCCTTTGGCATTTAGTCATGCCAGCCACATAGCCACGGAGACATCTTCAGACAGTGCTGGCTCTTCGGCTTTGAAGCGGAGATGAACACCACCCCCTAGCATCAGGAACGACTAGCCCATACGTGCGAGGGGAAACTTTCGCTTTACTTTTTTATATTGTTTACTATCTTGTGGTGCCATACTACTAGCTGTCCAGTACTGCATGAAGCCCTGTAGATTGTGCATTCCTGATCTATAATCTTAGAACTTAGAATTTATAATCTTAGACTTTACTTTAGATTTTTTTTTTCAATTAGATGTGTAGTAGTTTAAGTCAGCAGTTTTGGAGGCCTCAATTTGGAGATATGGTTTCTCCATTATAGGTTGGATATATTATTCTAGTGGAGATCTGCTTTGCTTTGTTCATTTTAGTCATTTTATATATCACCTTTATTATGTTTATAAATGACTCAAGGTGACAAACTTATCTAATATTCCCTCCTCATTCTATTTTCCTCACAAGAACAACCCTGTGAGTTAAGTTGGGGTGAGAGTGATTGGCCAAAAGTTACCCAGACAGCTTTCATGCCTAAAGTGGGACTAGAATTCACAATCCCTTGGTTTCTAGCGTGGTGCCTTAACACTAGACCAAACTGGCTTTGGGAAATGGGTAGATTCCTAAGGAGCATCTTAGCTACTTTCAGTATGAAATGCTGAAAGTGCAAGATTTGAGTGCAAGATAACATCTGGATTTGGATAAAAGTATGAGTAGCTTTTTTTGGACAGGGAGGCAGCATTGATTCAGCATAGTTGATTGGGATCCCATTATCTGGCGATATTTTAGGCCAATCATGGAATGGCTGCCAGAAGCATGGGACCATAGCCAAAAATAGATGGCTCAGTCCTATCCTTCTGCTGCCTACAATTTCTCTCTTCTCTGATACTTATTTTGCATCCCATATGCCTCAGATCAGTGGTGGGATTCAAGTAATTTAACAACCGGTTCTCTTCCCTAATGATTTCTTCAAATAACCACTTTGCCAAACTGCTCGAAAGTTAACAACCGGTTCTCCCAAAGCGATGCGAACTGGCTGAATCCCATCACTGCCTCAGATACTAGATAAAGGGCAGAGAACTTACAGAAAACATCTGAAATCAGTTCAAGGGCAACATGGAATCAGGCTCAAGGCTTTATGTGATTCTAGGATTATAAGATGCCTAGCCCACATGATATGACCAGAATGGGGGAACTTGTTATGGAGCATGTAAATCCTGGGGTACGTCTGACACAGTTATAGGTAGTCTTCCATTTACGACCACAATTACACCCAAAATTTATGTTGCTAAGTGAGGCAGTTAAGTGAATTTCCCCCCATTTTAGGATCTTCTTGCCATAGTTATTAAGTGAATCACTGTAGGTATTAAGTTAGTAACACGTTTGTTAAGTGCATCTGGCTTCCCCATTGATTTGGCTTTATTTATGTATTTTATTTATTTATTTATTGTCAGATTGGTATGCCGTCCTTCTCCCGTAGGACTCGGGGCAGCTCACAACAATAAAAACAACCCAACAATGAAAATTATTTAACTAATATTAAAACCAAATAAAATCCCCCAAATCCCAAAATTAAAATCAGCATCAGATCAGGGAAGCTGCTGAAAGAGCCATGTCTTTCGGTTGGCGCAGAAGGTGCGGAGATTCGGGGCCGTCCAGAGTTCAACGGGCAACCCATTCCAGAGGGTCAGTGCGACCACAGAGAACGCCCTCATCCTGGGGACTGCCAGTCGACACTTTCTGGCTGAGGGGACCCAGAGGAGGGCTGCCCTATGTGAGCACACAGGGCGGTGGGAGGCCGGTAGGAGGTGTTCTTGCAAATACCCCGGGCCCACACCATGAAGGGCCTTATAGGTGAGTACTAGCACCTTGAAGCGGACCCGGAGGACCACTGGCAGCCAGTGCAGTTCACGCAAAAGTGGTGTCACATGGGAGTAGCGGGAAGCACCCGTAGCTTGCCAGAAGGTCGCAAAAAGTGATCATGTGACTCCACGATACTGCAACTGCCATAAATATGAAATCAGCTGCCAAATGTCTGAATTTTGACCACCGGGATGCTGCAATGGTTGTAAGTGTGAAAAATGGTCGTAAGTCACTTTTTTCAGGGGCACTGTAACTTTAAATTGTCACTAAATGAACTGTTGTAAAACAAGGATTATCTGTACCTGCTCTTGTTCTTGGGCTTCCATGTTCTACCGTGTTTCCCTGAAAATAAGACCCTGTCTTATTTTTTTAACCCTGCAATTAGCACTTGGCCTTATTTTCAGGGAGGTCTTATTATTTTGGGGCACATGAAGCAAGATGGGGCTCCTCTTGCCGTCTTACCTGATTTCCAGCTCTGCGTTTAAATATTTTCAGGGAGGGCTTATTTTTGGGAGGAGGCTTATTTTAGCGCATGCGCTCAAAAGCCCAATTGGGCTTATTATCAGGGGATGTCTTATTTTTGGGGAAACAGGGTACTTACTATTCAATTCTCAATTTCCCCTTCAGCTGTTTTTATACTCTCTATGGCCATTATTTCTCAATCTTGGCAACTTTAAGAAGTGTGGACTTCAACTCCTAGAATTCTCCAGCTGGCATGACCTGAAGCCAGAACTGTAGCTATTCCTCCATCTCCCTCCCTCCCTCCCTCTCTCTTTCTCTCTCTCTCAGACAACACATGCATACCTATCTGAGAAGGAAATTCCAGTGAAAAGGAATTTCAGACTTTTGCTCATTACTCAGTCACTCAAAAGAAATGTTCCAATCAGTGTGATACACTTCCATAGATTGTCAATGAAGTAATTTATTTGGTATGGACAGGATGACTGAAGTATTTCAGGAATTGGACAATTAGCATTGTCAGCATTAGCACAATGATTTGAAAACAACTGGTAAGCTATTGAGATGGGGTTTATAATGATGTATCCTTGGCATCTCATTAGTCTTTTAACTCTTGTGAAGCAAGAGAGAAAGCTGTATCCATTATCTCTGCTTCTCATTTGTTCCCTCTCTCCCTCCACCTAACAGCTTTGCTAATCAATTCCTTTGTTCAACTGAAGAGCAGTCAACATAAAGAATTAAAGAAGGAAATGAGCTCCATATATAGATTACCTGTTTTGTCAGACAAGTAAAGAATGTGGAAATATCTTGATTCATGCATTGCTTTCCTTGCTCAAACTGTACCTTCTGTCTACCAAACACATCATCCCCTCCCAAATCTTGCCTTTTCAAGATCAGGGGCTGCTCCTGACCCCTAAGTAGCAGACAATGGTCTTTATTCCAAAATACGAGCAGGAAACAGCAGGCAGACTCCAGAGAAAACACAGTTTTAATTTAAAAGGCATGCCATTAAAATGCAATTAATTCAGTATTGTTAATGTGATTGTCTTCCTGCAAGTTAATACTGTTTTCCTTTCTCTTGCATTAAAAATTACCTCTCAGTTGCAAAGTTTCAGAAGGGACCCAAAGGTTGAAGAAACCCTCTTCCCTATGTTAGAACAGCCTTCCTCAATGAAATGCCTTCCAAATTTGTTGGAGCATAACAATAATTCTTACTAATCACTGATCAGTAAGATTTCTGATCACTGGAAACCACTGGTTGGGGATTATGGGAACTGTAATTCCACACACTTAGGAAGGGCATCGCATTGGCAAAGAATTGACTGGACATAAATTCAATTGCAAAATAATAATAATAATAATCCCAATTTCTAAATTCAAGGTAAGCACATTCTAGTTCCATCAAAACCCATTTGAAGACCTCTTTATCCTAACTACCACACAAAGAATGAACAAGTAATTGCCCATTTACTGTTCCAAGCTATTGCAACTGGTATTGCGCTGCAGAAGGAAAGAGGTTTTTGAATTGCAACCAAATGCAAAACAACCCATGGCTTCTGTGCAGGGTTGTCTTTGCTTGTATGTGCATGTGCACAAATATGCACATATGTGTACATACTTAGACTGCAATCTACTAGAACAGGGTTGTCAAACTCAATATCATTGAGGCTGCATCATGGTTGTGTTTGACCTCGGGGGGGGGGGGTGGAGTGGGCGTGGCTAGCTCATAACTTGTGTCAGGGGCGCATGTGGTGGGCCAGGTGCTCTGCCAGTGAAAACAGACTCCCGAGCTCCGTTTTTGGCTGCAACAGCCTCCTGCAACCCTCTGTCAGCAAAAACGGAACTCAGGAGGGCCATGTGCAGTCCTCACAAGCTCTGTTTTCAGCTGCAATGGCCTCCTGCAACCCTCTGCCAGCGAAAACAATGAGCTCCATTTTCGCTGGCAGAGGCACCACGGGCCGGTCCTTCACTGTTTCAATGTCAACCCTGCAGGCCAGTTCTAAACACTCCACGGGCCAAATCTGACCCACAGGCCTTGAGGCCTGTACTAGAACCTATCTAGAGGACTCTTCAGGTAAAAGGCAGATATAAATCTGGGAACTAAACAAAGTTGGTGTTGAAATTATTATTGAAAACTGAATACTGAAAACTGAAAATAAATTTGATATATTAACTATATCAAGCTAAGGGGTTTTGTTCTTCAGCTGAGCCCCAAATGACAAAGTTAATGTACTCCTCTCTCATCAGTCCATTCTTTTGCAGAATTTGAACAATGTCCCATCTAGGCGTTGACCAAATTCACAGTTTCCAGTCCAAATTGGCTCTGTCAGTTAGAATGTATTAAATGGGAGCCTAACAACATGCAGAATCCTGATACAGAGTTTTCAAGAAAGGGACTATTATTTAGGGACAGAGTCGTCAAAGCTCCTAATGGAATTCACAAACTAGAAATTAAATGTGTTAGAATACAAAAAAAGGTTGTCATGAAAGCTTTTACAAAACAAACTAACATCAGTAGAAGAAGATCAACAATAGCATAAGAGCTGAAAAATGGGCACAAAACCCACAAGAGTGTGGGTTTTTAAAACAGAAGGACTTTTCCTGTGTTGGGGAAAAAGGAGAAAGAAACAGAAGATGACTCTCAGGTAAGTAGTTTATCTGGAAGTTTACCTGGAAGTACTTTACACCAACACAGAAAAAGCCCACTCCTTATCAGTTCATGAACCCTGAGACAATTCAGAAATGTCTAGATTGCCCCTGACATCTCTAATTAGGATTAGGAAATATCTGACTCATTTGTAGGAATCACTAAATGCATGAATAAGTACAGGCGTAGTCCCTGGCCTCCAACTCACAAACTCTGTGGTCTGTGAAAAAGATCTTGAAAAGATTCCTAGAAATAGCTAACCCCAAACCAACGTAAATATTATATTAGCTAAAAGGCCAAGAGCTTAATTCAGTATAACAAAGCTTAAAGTATTGTCAAATCCTCTATTTTTCACTGTTGTCAGAAATAATAGGTTTTAAATATGGGGAGCAATGGTCGGTCGCCCATATTCATAGCATTCCTTAAGCTAAACGCATTCCCTGGGCAGTGCTAAATGGGTGACAACAGCCAGATGCATCTCAATTACCCTTTTGGTCCTCATGGCCATGACAAACCAAAGTACATAAAATCAAATATGGGAACAACTCTGGAAAAAAAGTAGAACATTTATTTGAAAATCTTGGGATTTTCTTGGAATATTCCCTTTGCCTGTTAGGAAGCTAAATGAAGTAGTGCCAAAGTATCTCTTCACAATGTTTACAGTGGGACCATATTTGTTTCCCTCTCTTTAGTTTTATTATTCTTTTCGATACAGATAAAAGTGAGGATCACGTATTATTTCTATGAGACAGATAAACTCACATGCTAATTGCCCTAGATCAGGGGTGTCAAACTGGTGGCCCACGGGCCGGATGCTCACATGCAGGCCACACCCAGCTCCACGAAGGGGGAAAACATCACGTGACAGCATCATGATGCTGTGAATTTGACACCCAGGCCCTAAATTATGCATACTAAGTATATGAAAGAACAGGTATGGCTGATGAGAGGTTACATCTTGAATTATGAGATATCCAAAGCATTTTAAGATTTTAAATCTTGAGTGATCCAAGAAAATTTAAATAGCATCAGCTCCAACTGGAACTTGGATAGGAGATGACTGACTAATCCCAAGGCTGTGGACTATAACAGGATATTAAAAAGTCATCTATGAAGAAGACAATAAAAAAACTACTCCTAAATTGTGCCAAGAAAACCATATGGGCATAGCCAAGTGGTCTCCACAGAATCTTTCATCATGTTGAGAAAGTTTCAGGTGGGGTGAACTATTTTAGCTTCCTCTACATGAAGGGATTACAATGAGTGGAAAAATTACAATGGGCAGAAAAGATTCTAATATCCCATCATCTCTGGGGTCTAGGACAACTCAGCGCAGCCAGTTTGGTAACGCCAACTCACCACAGCCAACTTCCCGCAGGAAACATGCTGTAGCTAACTCGCATGAGACAAGTCACTGCAAAGTTACTCTGATATCAAAGAACTGGTGGAATAGAATAATTAAAACAAGATGCAAAAGGAGGGACAAAATGAAAGGTGAATGACATAATGTTTTCATTATTTTAAATACTTGAATTGTTCAACTGTCCTGAAATGAGTTCTCCCACAGTGAGTTGGCCATGGCAAGTTGGCCACACCAAGTTGTCCCATTCCAAATCTCGGAACAGGCTTAATACTACATTCTCCCATCCCATTTATACAAGAATCTCTGAAATCCACAATGTCTTAAATTTGTACTTAACAACTTCTCTTGAAAACGAATTAGTTTAAAATGTATTCATCATAAAATATACTGTCTTTTCCTCTAGAATTACTTCCCCCACCCAAAAAAGTGATTCCCCTGAGTGAAAAAACTAATAGTTCAGCCAGATGATGGCCAACAAATCTAGATCTGCAAATCTGAAACTATAGATGTAAGAGGCATGCCAAATATTAGCGGCTGTTTTCTGAGAATACAGATTTTATATATTTGGAATCTCCTTTAATTAGAAGATACTACTGGGATTTAGGCCTAATGACATCCTGCTGAGAAATCTATTTATAGCATAATCCTGAAGTAAACAGCTTCCCTCCAACTGTATCTAGTCAATCAGCGCAGTACCTAGGCATACCCAATTCACTAACATACTCTCTGCATTTGACTGTTTTGCAGCTATGAAACAATACAATACTACCTTGCAAAACTAAAAGAATTGGGAAATTTGGAATAGTTTTTATCAGCATGCAAGTGGCAGGGTGGACTGTAATGAACCCTCCAAGTTATTCCACAGATATTTCTCAGATGACAGGACAAAGCTATGCAATGCTACAAGTTCTACCCAGTTTTGATTCTGGCTTGTCTGTCTCATTATGATAGCAATAGCAGTTAGACTTATATACCATTTCATAGTGCTTTACAGCATTCCCTAAGAGATTTACAGAGTTAGCATATTGCCTCCAACTTCTTTGGCTGACCTTTCTCATGCATCAGCTACATTCTCAGGGGGAAAAGGTGCTATGACCCCATTCTATAGTGGGAAAGTGATACCTGAAAATCAAGTTTTTTCTATTGCTTATGATTCAATCAGCATAGTGAAAATTAAAAGGCAAAATCAATCAAATGCACACCAATCAGGGCTACGTTAGAAAAGCAGATACGTTAGTCAAAATAAATATCAGATCAAACATTTTCCTCACAAAGTTTATGTCACCACTCAGATGTAACCAATCGGACAGACCGCCAGAGTCAGAAAGTTATCAAGAAAATATTCCCATCTCAGTGCTCCTTGCTCCTCCTCCCACTAACACAGATCCCAGTTGTATAAATGCAGCGGTGCCGTTAGGTGATTTTAAGGCCTGGATTTAATAATTTAATGTGCCCTCCACCTCATTTTCTGGCAATGCCTACTTAATTAGTTAGAATATTATCAGTCTGCCCTTCTCTGTTTGTAGACCTCCAAGCCCCACCTTCCCACAAAACAAGCAATTTCCATTACTTTTGGCAGAAACACATGCGATCAGGCAGGGTGTGATTCACGTAAGTTATCTACCAATTCGCCCAGCACTGAAAATGTGAGCGTGCGCCACCTACACACATGCGCACGGCCTTCAACGTGTGTGCTTTCATGCATGTGCACGGCTAGAAAACGTCGCTAAACAGGATGGCAAAGCCCTGGGGCAGAGTTGCGGGGGAGGGGGGGCACCCCACCGGCAGGTTACTACTACCGGTTCGCCCGAATGAATACCACCTCTGCATGTGATCATGTACAGTGGTGGGTTTCAAAAATTTTTACTACCGGTTCTGTGGGTGTGGCTTGGTGGATGTGGCATGGCTTGGTGGACATGGCTTGATGGGTGTGGCAGGGGAAGGATACTGTAAAATCTCCATTCCCACTCCACTCCAGGGGAAGATTACTGCAAAATCCCCATTTCCTCCTGATCAGCTGGGACTTGGGAGGCAGAGAATAGATGGGGGAGGGGCCAGTCAGAATTTTTACTACCGGTTCTCCGAACTACTCAAAATTTCCGCTACAGGTTCCCCAGAATTGGTAAGAACCTGCTGAAACCCACCTCTGATCATGTAGTCTAATAAAGTTGCTAGTAGGTTTCCTAGCAGAATGATGAAGGAAAGAAGTTGCTTCACACTGAGTTAGACTATTAAAATTTATTTAATATTGCCCACAGGAATGGACAGCATTTCCTCCAGAGTTTCATGGCGGATGATTTTTCTCCAGCCCTGTTAATACTAAGGGGCTGGCATTTCTCATTCAAAGGTTAGGATTTGGTGCAATCAAACTAACAATGCTTCTTCCTGATGCAAATTGGAGTTGAAATGACCTTTTCCCCACTCTCTCTTCCAAACTGTTCAAACCACCTGGTTCATTGCATCACAATCCAAGCGTGAGACCCTTGCGTGTTTACACAGTATTTGGTAGTAAAGATAAGTTCACTCCTACAATATTTGAATTCTACTCTGTGTGTGTGTGTGAGAGAGAGAGAGATCATCGGCAGTTTTCCATCTGTGCTTCCCCTCTTTAAGATGCTTCAACTATTTTATTAGTCCAACAGGTAAAAATGCAGAATTGCAAATTAATGTTATCCTCCCCAAGAAGGAGAGACGTTTGTTTTTAAAACATTTACCTCCATTTCCTGGCACTGTCAAGAAGAAGAAAAGTTTCCTGCTGGATCTGTTAGCATATTTTTCCAATCTGGAACTTTCTAGATAAGCAGGAGCTGCAATGGTCCCAGCTAACATGATCATAAATCTCAATCCATCTGGAGGACACCATGCCAGAGAGGGATGAGCTAACTGAATGGATAGGTGCTGCCATGCTGCATGTTTTTATAGATGAAATCCCAAATCATCACAAAGCATACACTCCACACAAGTCAGCCAGTCACAGCTCCCCAGTATAACCATCTGGCCAACCCGTTGTGTCTGCCCAACACGTATTGGTTGCATTCACACAAATGTTTTCTATTCACATCTAAAAATAAAATACACAACCTAAAAATCAAGCAGCTATTGGGCAGGTGTGATGTTGGCAGCTGAGGAATGTCCAATGATTTTGTCAATCAAGTAGCTAACAACCAGCAAAAGGGTAAGCTTCCTTTAAGGGACTGTATAAATAAATATACATTGAGTCTGGAACCTCCTGAGTGTGACTAAAAATGCTTAAGAACTTTGGAATTCTGAATTAGGTCTACCATGACAATACTTCTTCCTATTACTGTGAGCAAAAACCACATATTTGAGTGCTTTTTCCTTACATGACAGAACCGAAATCAGACTAGCTCTCCTGGGAATTTGAACACAGGAATATTATTATACATTGTTACTCCTCAATACAGTAACCTGAACCTTCCTTCTGTTTGACGGAATCCTTTGTTCCAGTATCATAATCTGTTGCTATAGAAACTACTATGATGTCAGACAATAAGGATTATGGACCCTTGGTTTAAACAGAAAAGAAAGGTAAATCAGGGAGGGGCTGGCATCTCCAAATAGCTGTTACGACACGAAAGTTTTAAGCACCCCAAATGTCGATGGGGAAATAAACTGAAGGCTTTGGGTAATTTAGAATAAGTATATAGGAACATAATTCGGTGCTATGAACTTGATTTGTGCTTCATAGAGCCTCAGCCAGAAGTGTTTTGCAATTTTCTAGAGACCAGTTATTTTCTAAATCTGTCCACGGCTTTATATACTTTACTGTTCCATGACTAAAAAAAAACTTATAGCAGCCTAAGCGCAAAGGGACTCTTCAGCACTGCTCACATTTTTGATTCAGTGTACAGAAAATGGGAAAAGTTTTTCTTCATTTCCTAATTTTTTACATTTTTTATTTTATTTCTTTATTTGTATCCCGCCTTTATTATTTTTACAAAGAACTCATGGCAGCAAATTGACCTGATACTCCTTCCTCCTCCTATTTTACTGACAACAACTGTGTGAGGCATCCCAAAGATATATCTTTTTCCACAGATATACAACCATGTGAGGCAAGTGACTAGCCCAAAATTACCCACCTGGCTTTTATAGCTAAGGAGAGACTAAAATTCACAGTCTCCTGCTTTCTAGCCTGGTGCCTTAATCACTAAACGAAACTGGCTTTCATAATGTAATACTAAATAATTCATAATACTAAAGTTTGGGTTTGTCAAATAAAGGATACTGTTCTTTATACAGGCCATGGTTTGGTCTCAAAAACCAGGTCATCCAAATATTTGGACTGGCCCTACTGATGAAACAGCCACACTGAGTACAGGATGAGAACAATCTGGAGCCGAATCCTCATTCTTTACTCTGAAGGAACTCCCCAGAGCATCTACTTCTTTACATCTCAGGAGTAGAATAGAGCACTTTGTAGACGTTTGTTCATTAGTGAAGCATTGCTTGGAGGGTCCCTCAGAGAAATACTATCATCCTTTTGAGGTAGCATGTCAAGAATCAAACTCCACCAGAAATACTGGAAATCTACTTTATTAAGGTAAGTTATAATAACAAAGCCTGCCAGCATTTCCCTTCCTTCCTTCTTCAAAGCCTGCCAGCTTTTCCCTTCCCTTTTATACTGAAGAGCATCAAGCAGGGGTGAAATGCTCCCAGTTCAGACCGGATCACCCGATCCTGTAGCGATGGCGGTGGGTGGTTCGGAGAACCAGTAGCAAAAATCCAACACACCTTCCTCCTCCTATTTCCCCCCACAACAATAACTTTGTAAGGTGACTTGGGTAAAAGAGAACAACTAGCCCAAAGTCACCCAGTTGGCTTTCATGGCTAAGGCGAGACTTGAACTCACAGTCTCTTGCTTTCTAATCTGGTGCCTTAACCACTGGACCAAATTGTCTTAATGTCAGCCATACACAATGGAAAATGGGATGAATATATACAGTCCTAATTGGAAAAGAACCTCAGTCCATGCATCAATGTAACATAGGGGCATCTGCAGGAGGAATGTCAAAAAAAGTCAAGATGGGGATCATAGTCATTGATTTGACCTTTGACCTCTCTACCCCGGGATACACCCCTATGACTTCTTCCAAGTACTAATAAATGTAATGAAGGCCTGAGATTATACTTGCTGAATATTCCTTCTGAACCACCAGGGATTAACTAAACATGCAGCTACACATGCAATCAAAGTGTTCCAATAATTACTGTAATAAATCTCTATGAGTATCTTTTGATCAATATATAAATGTATTTTACTACTTTAATATCCAATTAAGGCCCCTTAGAATTATGTATTATACAAAACTTTTTTACCCACTCCTCTTTCCTCTGAATTTTATATTTGTTTTTTCCCCAAGTTTCTTATTTTTCTTTCGGCTCACTTTGATAATTAACAAAACATTTGGTTGGATTCAGCCAGCATCGAAATGCAATTATTAACAACATATTAATAAATAGTACAGCATTTTGTTTTTCAAAAACAAGTAGTGATTCTTTAGAAAGTATCAATATATCATTTTTCCAAGGAAAATATGTATTCCTACAAACGCCCCGCACACACACACACATAAAAGTCGATCTACAATTACAGTAGTCTGATTTTCAGATTTTATACTTTAATTACTAGTGCTTCTTTCCACTGCATTTAGTTCTCTAGTTATTTTATGGTGTAATACTGATATTTGGAGCCTGACATTTTTGCTGCCGGTTGCTTTATGGATTAATACAATTTTAATTGGGTGATGGGTTGTTGTCTAATGTGTGTATAGACAAATGTTTATGTAGGAAGCGGCTAGATTAAAATGGAGGCAATAAAAATAAAATATCTGTACCAGACATTTATTCATTATGATGGTAGGCCAAGCAAGATCAAGGAGCCGATGCATAATATTTAAACCACAAAACTTAAAGAAGGGACTGCAGAAAATGTCTACAGTCAAATGCTAAAAGATTTCCTCACTGTGCTTATAAAAATGGGTTCCCAGCTATGTGTTTTATTATGAAAATACAACAAAGCTACTTCTATTTCTTCTTTACTTCCTCTTTTACCATTTCAGGTGTTGAGGGAATTCTGGTTTTTGTACTTCTGGTGGCCTCAATCATTGCTATTTGATGCATTTGTATTGTGTCTTTAATGTTGTCTCTCCATCTTCTTCTGGGTCTCCCTCGTGTTCTTTGGTCTTCTCCTGTACGTGTCATGTATGGCATAGAATTCCAAGACATCCTCTCCAGGTGAGCAAACCACTTAACTTGCTGTCTTTATAAGTAATTTAAGATTGGTTCTATTCCAATTCTTTCTTTTATAATCTCATTTTTTATTTCATCCCTCCTGGTCACTCCGGCAGTTTTCCTCAAACATCTCATTTCCATGGTGATTAACTTTCGCTTATGCTTTACTGCAAGTGTCCATGTTTGGCACTGGTAACATAGGGTGTTACCAGTGCTTTCTATGAGATGCCTCTTTGTGCTGGACAGTATTGCTTTGTGTCATAATGGAGCAACAGCACAAATTTAGTGAGTTAGTATGAGATATTTATTGACAAGTGGTTCTCATCAGATCTGTGTTCAAACAGTTGCTTCCTGAAGCTAAGGCTAAGCAGGGTACTCTCACCCTTCTGGTTCCAAGCAGTGGTTGGATGCTGCTGGTTTAACAATCAGTTTGGTGATCATGCGCTTCGCGATCGTGCAGTTTTACAAATACTAACCTTCTGTGTTACCACTTGGGAGCAGTGGTGGGTTAGTCCCGGTTCGCCCTGGTTTGGGCGAATCAGTAGTGGTGGTGGCGAGAGGCTCCGCCCACACATCCACACAGACATCATCAAAAATGCTCTTTGCACAGAATAGCGAACCGGTAGCGCTGGGATTTGAAACCCACTACTGCTTGGGAGTAACACAGCCGAGGTGAGGCAATCTGTTCTGCCACGCCAATCAGCTGAGAAGATAAAGGTAAGTAAAGCTCAAGGGCGGGTGGGCAGGCTGACCTGATCATCGAAGCGAACTGGTTCACTTCCAGATGATCGTCAGAGCTACCGGTACACCCGAACCGGTAGAATCCCATCCCTGGTTCCAAGTCCAGACAACATCAAAGTGGCTGTTGAATCTTGTTTCAAGAATAGAGTCCTCTCCTTTCCTGAAGAAGGAATGTAGGCTAGCCTGGACATACTCATCATGTTACATAGAACATGGCGTACTTCTCCTTGTCTTTTCCCAATTTCTCCCATCCACATTTATGGCATCTACCTCTTCTGGCACTATGTTTATTCTGCCCAATGGTAAAATCACCCTCAATTTTTATTAAGATGATCTTCTTTCCAAATTAGTGTCCACATCATTGCCACGTCTACCTCTAGGTAGAATAATCTTATATATGTTTATTCCAATATCATACTATATTCCGTACATTTAATTGACAGATTATATGATATCAAGTCAGAATCAATTCTTAACAAGGACCCAGATGGTCTCTCTCCAGAATGTCTCCAATCTACCCCTTCAGGTCTCCTAACCAAGCCCTTCCCTGCTGAAATCAATCCATTTTGCTGCTGCTTGTCTCTTTCTTTCCACTTTTCCCACAGTGTGGACTTCTAAAAGAACCTGGGTTTTTGCGTAGTGTATCAAAGGAATCTAACTATAGAGCCAGCCTTTGAATTTTTTGGAGGCTGGAATTTCTTGGAGATCAGGACAGGATTACCATGAGTAAGTCTGAAAGTGATCAGTTATTCATTTTCCCCATCTCTTTCATAATATAGTATATCCCCCCCCACACACGAAATTTCTTCATAGTTTGTTCTTTTCCTTCTCTATATTAAATACTGTATTTTTCGGACTATAAGACGCTCCGAAGTATAAGATGCACCTAGCTTTTGGGGAGGAAAACAAGGGGGAAAAATCTGCCTCTGCCTCCCAGCAATTTACAGTCTTGTCAGCTTCAACAAAGCCTGATTTAGCACAAGCAGCTGATTGGATCGGCCTCCTGGAATACCGCCTATCAGCTGTTCCGGGCTGTGGGGATCACTACCGCCCGTCGCTACCTATTGCTGCTGTCGCCTATCACCACCTCCACCTGCCCTGTTTTTGGTGTCTGTGTGCAGACTTGTCCCCACCACCTGGAATGGGCCAAAAACAGGATGCGTGGAGGCTGAATATGGGGCATGCAGAGCAGTAGGTGGCAGCAGTGATGGGCGGCAGCAACAGGTGGTGGAGATTCTTGCAGACTGCAACAGCTGATAGGCGGTATTCTGGGAGGCCGATCCAACCACCAATCAACTGCTTGTGCTAAATCAGGCTGTGCTGAAGCTGACCAGGCTGTTTGCTGCAAGGAGGTAAATTGCCGGGAGGCAGAGGCCGAAGGGTGGGGGCCGGCAGGTGGGCAGGGCTTCGGCAACATTCGCTGTATAAGATGCACAAACATTTCCACCAAAAAAATATGATAATTATCCTCCTGGTTATAATTTTAGATCATTATCATTGCCTTGGGACAAATATAAATAACAAAATGTGCAAAAAGTAAAATATGATAAAATGAAACTAAAATAGGACTAGTTTTAATAACTCAAAAAATGAATAGAAAATGCTTACTTTAAACAAGAGCTTTAAACAACTCTGTAATTATAACTACATCTAAACTTCCCACTAATTCCAGAAGATGATCCCTAAAAAATCAGGGGAATTTAAACATAATTCAACAGGGAAGGGGTTCTATTATTGGAAGACTAAACTTTTTCTCTTAGGGCTGAAACCCTATTTAGAGTAACTGAATTATGGTAGAATATTGAAGGATATTTATCAGGCCAGTTTGATCTAGTGCAGGTGTGTCAAACCCGCGTCATCATGACGGCATCACGTGATATATCCGGACTTTTTTCCCCTTTGTTAAACCGGGTGGGGCCAGCATTTGACGCATCCGGCCCATGAGCCATGAGTTTGACAGCCTTGGTTTAGCGGTTAAGGTACATTTTGAGTTCTAATTCTGCCTTAGCCATGAAAGTTTTCTACATGACTTGGCTAGTTCCTCCCTCTCAGCCCACAATGGCAGGCTTGGGAAACAAGTCACTTGGTCAATTTCTGTTGCAACCAAATGGATCAACACCCACTTGATTTGAAAAAAAGTAAAACCAAGGCAAGTTATAATCTGGTCTTCCTTAACTCAGGCACCCACAGATAACTCCCAGACTTTCTCAGCTGAAAAATCATTGCAGGGAATTCTGAAAATTGAAACCTACAAATCTGGAGGATACACATACATGGCTCCAGGACTGCATTCCCCCCCCCCCACTTCCTCCTTTGGTTATGCTGCTGAAATTTGAGGGCATAATTTATCTCATTTTGAGGCAAGGAATACATGAACATTGTTGAATAAGACCTAAAATAAACTTAATGTACTTTAACATCCACCCCAAACTCTAGAAAATGTCATCCATGCTCATGGGCATGATACGGTCTTATCCATTTTATAACTGTGTCACATTCCTGTGGCCAGTGAACATTCCTGGCTAATAAAATGCTGCTTGTGTCTTGTCTGATTAATAGACGGCCACCCTTACATTTAAAACAGAAATCTTGAGTTGAAAGTCATTTAACTATGACCATGAAGTCAGCTTGGGCGCAATTCTTTCCGTGCTCAATCTGGTCTTCTCCATTATTGGAGATCTTCCCAGAAAGTGACCTTGATTTTAACTATTTTAACTTGATTACATCTATTTGGTGCCTGGGAATGCACAGCTTCAATCCCATTCATTTTGGGGATTGTATTCCTAAGAAATGTTTGCTCTGTGCCTGATTGAATCTGGGAACTTTTTAAAAAAAAATTCCTCATTCCATCAATGTCAACCACCACACACGATTTACAAAAATTACATATATTAATTCCACAAGCCACCCACATGCCTAACGGCTGTTTACTGTTGCTAAAAATATGCAGCTAATCAATATAAAAGTTGTCAAGGAGAAACAGTAAGCAGAGCGAACACATTTGGGGGCTGGGGAGCCAAGAACCGATGCCAGAATTAAAATACATTATATTAATTTGTCCCTAATAAGCAGAAAGCATATGAATATGCTTTGAAAATGTACAAGGACAAAACAATCACTAAACAAAGATCAGTTGATATTCATCCATTCACCAACAAAATAAAAGAATCTAAAACCTTTAAGGCAATTTAGGACAATCAGAAATTTCTTTCTCCAGTGGAATTAAGCAGAACACAAACATATAGAAGACACTAAACAGTTGATAGAACTTCCTCATCCAATTTCTCTTTCCATGCTTAAGATGGTTATCTTTCTGGAACAATATTTTTCTCTGCATTTTCATTAAGGATACGGAGAAAATCCTCCATAGAAAAATTGCTAAATAGGCACAAAAGCACCTGCTAAGCGTACCTTAGTGGAAAATGTATTCTTCATCGAAGCATAATCTGTTTATGCAAAAAAAAAAGGGGGGGGGAGACATAATGCACTATAATTGAGAAGTAATCTTTGCTTGCAATTCATTGGGGGCCATTACTTAGGGGCTGAAATAAAAAAATCTTTAGGGTACTGTTAACATTAGTTGTTGCTTGAATCTTCATCTGTTGAAAAATTGAATTTGAGGGTTTTTAAATTGTGGACTAGTCCACCATACAAACCTAGCAAATCCGTGGCTTATTCAACAAGCTATAATCCAACAAACTGAGGTTTGTTATTTGTTTGTTTGTTTGTTTGTTCATTTATACAATACCTATAGCCACCTATCTCAAGAAAGTGACTGGGCAGTGAACAGTCATAACACAATTTAAAACAGTTACAATACAGTACAAAATTAAATACATATAACAGTCAAGAAAAAAATGGTATCATAGATGGAAACATAGCCAGGAAGTCATACCCTTGGAGCCGCTGGCCTGGACACAAAGCCAAATCATCAAAGCTTTACGAAAAGCCAAGAAGATCAGGGTCATTCTCAACTCCAAAGGGCTACAGAAAAGAAGGCACAACTCCTACTCCCTGCCAGTCAACATTCCTTGGCTGATGGGACTAGTAACATGCCCATCTTGCCATACTGGATGGAAACTAGAAGAAGACAGTATCTTAGGTACCCACTCTGAAACTACAAAGGCTTTAAAGGTGTCAGTCATCATCCTGAATTGCACCCAGAACCAGGCAGGCAACCGATGCAGCTCACACAGTGTTACATGTATTGAATATCCAGCCCATTTATTACCTATGCACATTTTGCACCAGTTGAAGTTTTCAAATGCTTTTCAAGGGCAGCCCCATGTAGAGCATGTTTGCAGTAGTCCAAACGAGGTGTAGAGCATCTCTAAACCAGAAGTCTAGAGTACATAAGAGCATGAAGGATGGAACCAGTTTTTCTTACTGCATTAAGCTCTAACTTTGGGCAATATATCAGAAGACAGTAATCAGAACAAACAATGGCTACGGTGGTCAAAGAATGCATAAATACAAAAAACAGAAAGCATGGCCATTTTGAAAAAAGGCTAAACAAGGTTCTTTCCCCAAGCTGTGAACTGCATTTTTTTTCTTTTTGAAAAACAATTCCCTCTTCCGCTTTTTATGCCAATAGTTTTCAAAACCAATGGATTATTTATTTTATTATTTTATTTTAAAATCTTGAGTGTGGTAAGCAAGGGAAGTCTACCATGAGAAGTTCTCCATCCTTATTTCCTTCTCACAGGATCATTTTGTTCTGGGTGATATACATCACTGAAAACTGGTTATTGATTTTTAAAAGGCCATTCTGATCATCTAACAGAAGTCTATTGAATTTTGCACCAGCGCTGTTGCATCATGCCGATAAATTTCCAGGCCCTGATTACGAATAAGACAGCTAAAAAACACACTGTATTCTGCTAGCTTCTGTTTATCTTTCTGGTTTATTTTTGCTGCATCTTGTTTTGTAACTTCCCATTTATCTTCTCTAGCACAAACAAAGCAGACCATAAGAAAAATAAAACTATTTTATCAAAAATACTGATCTGAGTCAGGGCATATATTTGAGGGCCTCTTGTTCAAATCTACCTTTTGAGAATAAAGATTCACACTAACTGAAGTTGTGCAAGAGCATCACAAGCATTTCATTGGTTGAGTTTCATATAAGCCATACTGTAATTTGCACCGTGATTTATTTCTTTGTGGGTGGGCTCACACATTGTGCTAAGTTATAAGTCTCTGCCCACAAACCAGAACAATTTATACAACATGCTATGCCAAGCTGAACATTTTGGATCAACACTATATGTGGGTCCTTGTGTTCTATTTTCCACAGTGGTGTGATTGATCGTATTTCTTTTTAAGTTATACTGATATTTCTAAATTTAGATCTGTGTAAATGTATAAGTTGATACCTTTCTATATTGTATTTTTGGTGGATCATGTTTGATTATGAGGTAATGTGTAACTAAGTGCCAGCTATCCTGTAATTCTATATTAACATTAACATTCTTCTCTACAAAGAGAACTGACTTACACAAACTGAAGGCTTTGTGATATAAAACTACTTTATAATAGAGTTATAGTTTACAGCAGAGAGTCACAAATGATTATAACAGTTATTCTGTGTATATTTCACTGTATTTGTAAAGGCTTTACATAGTTATTACAGAATTGATGTGAGGAGGGCTGTAGCTGTATAATCCCAGTTGTATATCAGTGTCCCTCTATGTATAGCAAGCTAAAAACCACCCAATGAATTTATCATCAATACCAGAATGTAGGATCTGGGATCCCGAAGACTGATCTGGGCAGCAGAAATCTAGCCAGCCACTAGATGACAGCAAAGTGTTAGCATTTTATGTATCCCACTGCTCTCCTCTAGTGGTGGTCAGGATTCTGCAGCCACAATCTACTGGTACAAAAATGCCCACAGCTATTCACAGCTAGAACCAATAATACATCATGCTAGCCGGTTTATACATACATTTTTCTAATGCAATAACAGAGGCATACTAATTCCCACAAGTTAATATAGGCAGTCCTCATGTAACAACCACTGGTGACAGTTCAAAGTTGCAATGGCAACGAATGAGGGGATTTACAACCGTTCCACATAGTTGCAGCATCCCACAATCACATGATTGCAATTCAGTCCCCTGGTAACATTCACAATTACAATGACTGCAGAATCCTATAATCACACAATCACCATTTGGGGCTCTTACTGCCAATTCCTACAAGCAAGTCAAGGGAAGCCAGTCAAAGGTTCCAATCACCTGACATTGTGCCTAATGACTGTGCTGGATTTGCTTAACAACAGCAACACGAAGTGCCACAACTGCTGTTGTAAGCTGGTGCAGTCAGGCAACATGGCACTTTATGACTGTGTCCCTTAGCAGCAGAGTTACCTTCTACCATGAGGTGAGGTCTACCTGTACAGTCACTGACCCAGAGTGATCCTCAGTGGTTTCCATGTGAGAAAAAGTCCAGTTGATGATATTCTCTTTTCCCAAAATACATCAATAAAGAACTTGTATTCTGAACAACTGAAACTATAGCCACCTATATCTGTAGGCAATTGCAATTCAACCATCTTCAAAATGGACGACAAATAGAACTGAATTTAGTATATTGAATTCTCCTTCACTAAAGGAGTTTCACCTCCTTCTAGTGCAGGGGTCTCAAGCTCACATCATCATGTTGTTGTCATGTGACGTATTGCAATTTCACTAAAATGGCGGGTGGGCACAGCCAGTGCATGATACATCCAGCCCACAAGTTTGACACCCCAGTTCTAGCAAGTCCCATGGTAAACCATGCATACATAATCACCTTTCAGGACAAGAAACTTCTTGCAGAGCACAGACAAAGGGTAATGTATAGATTAAGAAATTAAAAATTAAGAAAAAGAAACATAGGTAAACTAATTGCCACTATTGTCTCCATACTATTTCATGCTTGGAAACCAACCTTGTATACCCATATCCATAACAACAAATGACTTCATACATTGTCTTTCCTGCTACAAACTTCACAATCCATTCTTTTATTCAAGAACTCCAGCTTCATAAAATGACAATCTTCTTAGTCTTCATCTTGATAGATTTACTCTTTTTTCACATATTTAGATTACAACTTGATTTTCACTTCCTATATGATCAAAACACCTTACCATACTTCTTTCATACCAGTCAGTTTCTATATTCAGTCCACATTCATTCAGCATCCATTCATTTTTAAGCCTATCCTTACTTTATCACATATTTAAGTACCTCATTCCCTTTGTGTTCAACTCACTTTTAGGTTCTTCATTGTGTATCCGGCTCTCACTTGCATAAAAAAAAAAGTAGAGAAGTGTGCTGTTGTACAAAGTCATTTTTCTCCTTTCAACAAACATAGATCCCGCACAAGGTACGACATACTTCCCATATACTAAGTTCCTGTTGCATCACACAATCTGTTTAACATTCACTGCAAATCATTCTATTTTTTAGCCAACAACATGCAATCATCTAAGAAAAGTATGCATTTAAAGATCTCCAATCAACATACTTCTAGTGACATCACACACATTCCTTATATGTTTATTCATAAATACCTTAAACAGCCAAAGACCCAATAGATAACCTCATCATACTTACTCCTTGGTGCTGAACAATTTGCTAAATATACCATGTATTCTCACACATTTTACTTCTATGATATGTTGCTTTTATTACATTCAGGAAGCAACCTTTAACTCTACAGTTAACAATAGCATCATAATCAAACAAACCAACAAAGGAAGGATAGATGTCATCATGAATAAAGAGGATTAGGTCAAGGAAGCTGAGAAGCAATCCTCTAACACCACATTCTAACAACTTCTGTCCTCAGATCCCACATCAATATACCAGAAAGAACTATAGAAAATGAATAAATATTTTCTTAAGGATGTACAAAATCGTTTCTACAGGAAACATGGTATCTTCTAACTATGTTCCAAAATACACAAGCCAAGCATTCCTAGCCTATCCCATTGAAAGAATCACAACCATAATATCAGGTTTCATGGACTTCGTAGTCAGATTTTATGCTAACAGCACTCCCAGCTCAATGAGACACCACAAACTTCCTAAGAAACAACTCTAGGCAAATCACCCTAACAACACCATGATTATTGAGGCACTCTGTACCAACATCCCCCACAAACTTGCATCTTGCCATGCCCAAGCAATAGATCAACACATGAAGAGTTAAAGTTGACTACTTTATTGCTATTCAACCTATAATAAAGGAATCTCTCCCAAACTCCCTTGGGTAAAATAGGTCTCCATGGAGTTTGAGGGAGAGTGATCAGTCCTGGATCTTTTGCAGCTGGATAACAATTCAAGGCTTACTCTTTGCCTGATTTCTCCTCCCTGCTTGACTGAGCATTTCCCAACAGATCTAAAGCCATCAAGAACTTCATCACTGATGCCAAACAGCATGTGCCTTGTCACCATATCAAGTAACTCAATTTCATTTTTGGCAATAAATGTACCTCCACATCAATAGCACAACCATGGGGTATACATTCATCTCTTCAATATGCCAACATCTTGATGGTTGATTTTGAGCAACATTATCTTAGTTCTTAACCCCTGAAACTCTTTCTTTACTTGAGATTCATTTTCATCAACTGGATCCATGGAAACCATTCCTTTATCATATTCTATCATGATTTTAGCAACTTCCACCCCTTCATTAATCTCAGCCTAGATCTATTACAGAAAAAAGTCCACCCCCTTTATGTCACCATTAAAGTACACAATAGATGCATAAACATCTGTTATAGAGGAAATCTACTTATCACCACACATATCTTTAAGCTTCCATCCAGGACATGCCTTCAAATATATCTATACCAAGCTCTCTGCAACAACAGCATTGGTTTTGACCCACTTGATGGAGATGCTCAAATGATGGAATTAAATCAAGTATTCAGGAGACTGAACTACCCATCCAATAAGATTAATGGACAAATCAACGGGGCCAAATCAGTTCCCAGACTAGAACATCAGTATTTAAGTCTATCCCTTTTTCAATAATCTCTTTATTTATTTCGCACCTTCTATATAAAAGATCAAGGCACCATATTTCTTGCATTGCATATTTCTTCTTAAACTACATCACTGGTTCCTTCATTCTGTTGGAAAAAAATATCCTTCTGGGTTCAGTTCCAAGTGGGGAAAAGACACTGGATTCATGGAAGTTGCTCGGAAAGAAGATTTATTGATGAACAGGATCACATGGCTTGAGCATAGAGCAGGGGTCTCCAACCTTGGCAACTTTAAGACTTGAGGACTTCAACTCCCAGAATTCTGGCAGCTTTGCTGGCTTTGCTGGCTGAGGAATTCTGGGAGTTGAAGTCCACAAGTCTTAACGTTGCCAAAGTTGGAGACCCCTGGCATAGAGGATATCTGAGAAACTGGCCCTTTTCTGAGTACAGGATTACTAGAAATAGGTCCTATTCATTCAATCTATAATTGGGAATTGTCTAGCATCCCACAGCTGGTACCTGGATATGTTTCTAAGGTTTGGTTTAATGACCCTTCAATTTCTAGCATCCAATGCTAGAGCAATGTTACATTTTGGCTTTTGATCTTGGATTCAAGCTGGATATCTGTCTTTGGACACTGTAGAATTACCAAGTCTGGGCTGCAAAAATTCATAAGACCACTGAATAGCAGCAAAGGGATTTGGGAAACCAATATTTGCTTCCATCTGGTGTCATGCCGATTTTTGCAGACAAGATCTGAGATTCCTCCTGTAACTGCCTCGCTTCTGGCTTGAATTCTGTAATGAAGAACCACTTTACCTTTGGGAAGAGGTCTGACCCATTTAAAATTAATTGCCAGTGCTAGTTGCCCCCACAAGATCCTGCTCTTTCTAATGAACAGATTACTTATCTGTCTTCCTTACTTATAAAAGACAGCAGGTCTTCCACCTCCTACCATGGTGCGTAAGTGAATACATGCATGGGGCATTTTTACCTGGTTGTTCCTTATTGCTCAGGAGGTGGGAAAGATTGCTTTCTGAGACCTGGGAGAGCTGTAGTCAATCAGGAATAGACTATATTAGCTAGCTACATAAATTAAGATTCTTACCTGGTAAAAGGCAGTTTCTTAGGTTCTCTCTATTCTCCAAGCCTGACAAGATACAAAAGGCTTCTGAGTTGTCTTGCCTATGGGAACCCCAAATCCTAGGAATGTCTCTTAGATCACTGATCATGCCTTCAAGCACTGAACTTCAGCAAGTCCCTGAACCATTTGCACTACTATCTATTTATTATAAGTGCATTGTACTGTTTATGATAAATGAAGCCATTTCTGGCACTTGAAGGCCTTTCTGCACAGCGAGATTGGTGGAAAGGGACCATAAAAAAAAACAGTGACTCAAACCTTTTTTTTATACCTCAATGAAACTCAGCAGAAAAAAAAGGAGCTTTTGCCAGGGAGCACCCACTTTTTATTAATCATGGCATTATTAAGATGTTCAATTATCAGCATCCGCATCCTGCAGCAGTCTTACTGGCTTTGCAGAAGTTCTGTTCCACAAGGCTCAAGAGAATCATTATCGATTCAAGGCATCAGATGCCAAGCACTAGTTAATACTTGGGGAAGCTAGAACTGAAAGTGGGAAAACACTTACTCATGACCGCAAAGCAAGAAGCAAGGCATTTGTTGCAATCCAAGCATCATAATATGAGAAAATCCACTTTGGCTTTTTCTACTCCAATACTGAAAAATAGTTTGACAAAATGCAGAAATGGAGAATGAGGTGTATTTTTTTCAGGTACAATAAAAACCCAGCCTACCAGCTTCTTTCAGTGTGAAACTGGTCAAAATCTTATATATTTCACATTAGATGACAAAAGATGATTCTTTAAAATGCCATTATTTTAATAATCTGGATCATTTTCAAATTGTTTTGTTCCTAACTGAGCCAGAAATGTCAGTGGATGATATTAGATGCTGGTCCTAGTGTTATAGCTCCTGCACTATCCCTTAAGAGAGCAATATATAGAGTTGGTTCCAGGTTTGGGGGGGACAAAAGTATAATTTCCAGTTGGGGAAATGGGCTTCTTCTCATTCATGTTACTGAATCTCTCCATTTTCAACCTCAAATCACAGGAAGAACACAGACTCTGCTTTATGTTAATAAAGGACTTTTGCCTACATCCAAAGTAGATCACATGTTCCCAGCAGATATTTTGGATCACAATTATCATAGTTGCTTACAAGTTGAAATCCAGTTATTTTGAAATCCAAAATAACTGGATTTCAGTTATTTGGCATTTCAGTTAAATGGGCATCATTTTCATTCTACCTGATTGACAAATAGCTCTCTGGGACTTCAGACAAAAGTCCTGCCTACCATCACATGGTAGTTGGGTCTTGGTTCAGTCCCTGAACCAAGACCTTTAACATGCAAAAACCACCTGCCAATAAGCTACAGCTTTTGCTATATATCTCTTAATATGGTTCTCACTGTTTCTGATGTGCTGCCCTCTGTACCACAGCAGCTGGCACATGGTCTATATGAATTTTTGCCCACACATGGTTTTGAAAATTCTTGGCTATGTTGACAAAATCCAGCTGGCCTAATCTACCCCATACTAGACTACATACCGGTAAATAAAAGGTGAAGAACTGCTGCCTTAATACCCTACTTTATTTAATTTTTCCTATTTGCAGGATTTCAGATGACTTGGCTCTGCCCATGTCTCCAGATCATTTCTACACTTCTTCAGTTCTTGCTGCAAGGAAAACTGAGGTATATTAGCCAAAAGTGGTATGCAAATATGAAGTTTAAAAACTGTTGTAGTGAAAATTAGATTGCACTATAGACCTATCTAGTGATCACATTTCCCTTTTGTCTCCTGTTCAACCACTCAGCACCATTCTATACTTCTACACCTTTTCTTCCCTATTAAACTACTACAAAAAAAAATTAACCAGTCAGTCAAATTCTTCTCCAAATTCTTACTCATGATACATGTAATTTTCTCTAACAGTCATCAGCGGAACTTGAGCTGAACAAATGGTTCATTTGTTTTCCAGCTGAACACAACACAATTACAAAGAACACAGAGTCAATCTGGTGTAGATCCAATATTCAAGTCCACTCAGAGCCAGGGAAACTAATGGGTGACTTTGGAACAAGCATTATCTCCCAACTTAATCTACCCCTTGGGTCTTTTGTTGGGTGGGAAAAAAACATTAAAGGAAGAATGCTGCTGGGAATTCTCTAATATGTCTTTAACTAGATTCCTCTATTGTTGTCTGTGGGTACCTGAGGATGCAAACTGGGTCATCAGATGAAGGGCATATCCTGCTGAAAGCTTCCAGACAGTATTATCTGCTATTATACCTTAGGGGATTTTCATGTATTTCATTTACTAGGGTTTTTTCTATAGACATTGAAAAATCTTACACTTCAGTGTGTGTGTTTCTCGAAGCAGATACATTACAAAGGCAAGCAAGATTCACCATAGGTCCCTGAACAGTATTTTTTGGCTTTCCAGTTCCCAGATTTCCTAAATCCAAGGAACAAACATGAACCTGGGAATTCGTCTTAGAATAGAATAGAATAGAATAGAATAGAATAGAATAGAATAGAATAGAATAGAATAGAATAGAATAGAATAGAATAGAATAGAATAGAATAGAATAGAATAGAATTTTTTATTGGCCAAGTGTGATTGGACACACAAGGAATTTGTTTACACACAAGGAATTTATTTAAATGAG
Source organism: Masticophis lateralis (assembly GCA_030761175.1). NCBI lineage: Eukaryota > Metazoa > Chordata > Lepidosauria > Squamata > Colubridae > Masticophis > Masticophis lateralis. The sequence goes on from JAUDYJ010000006.1 coordinate 23,249,813, forward strand.
ATGCATATCCCCAGAGGGGATACTTAAAGAATTGGGGAGGGGGGAGGGGGGATATGCTTCTTCACGTTTGTCAATTTGTCAAATACATTTGCATCTACAAGAAGCACTGATGGCCATCTTTTTAATAGAAAATTAGACAGATCTGTAGAGATTACCCTAGCAATGTCCATTAACTGTACTGGCTAAGATATAACCAGTTTCAGATTTAAATTTTCTGAATTCCACTTGTAAAAAATGGAAATTGGTGGTGCTGGTGACCAGATGCTGAATTAGATACACATTTAATTTGACCCACTACAGCTCTTTTTAACTTCTTACCTCAACTTAGTTTTTTAGCAGCCAGATGCATTGCCTGCTTAATCTCTAGAGATTTTCAAGTCCTAACTTTATGTTTAAAATCCACAGTTCCAGGGGAATGCCAGAGGCTTTTTTTTTCTGGATGGGGTATATAAAGAATCGGCAGACTCTTTTCAAGATGATAAGCATTGGGGAAAAGAAAGCCATTGAAAAGTAGAACAAGAACAAGCATCTGATAGTTCTGGACTCAGACAGATAGGCCCAAATCCAGTGAAGACTATGCAGAAGGATCAAAATTCAATGGAAAAAGACATACTTTGTATGGAGATGTCCTCTCAATTCTTGGGTCTCTCTATTTAAAATGATCTAGAGAATCAATTATCTCCCCCTGCTGGTGATTCTGGAGCATCCCCAGCTTAAAACCCTTGAAAACGGGGAAATCAGTGGTGGGTTGCTACCGGTTCGCTCCCGATTGGGCAAACCGGAAGTGCCGGTGGTGGGAGGCTCCGTCCACCCACCTGGACGCTTCTGCACATGCGCAGAAGCATTGCACGCACACGCAAGTGCACACACACAAGCAAACTAAATTGAAACCCACTTCTGGGGAAAATAATTAACACTATAAAATGTAGTCCTCGACTTATTACCACAATTGTGCCTATAATTTGTTAAGTGAGGCATTTGTTAAGCGAGTCTTGGGCCACGTTACGACCTTTCTTGCCGCATTTCTTAAGTGAATCACTGCAGTTGTTAAATTAGTCACACCACTGTTCAGTGAATCCGGCTTCTCCACTGACTTTGCTTGGCAGAAGGTCACAAAAAGGGGTCACAGGACCTCCAGGACACTACAATCATAAATAGGAGTCAGATGCCAAGCATCTGAATTTTGATCACATGACCATGGGGATGCTGCAATGGTCATAAGTTTGAAAAATGGTCATAAGTCACTTTTTTTCAGTGCCGTTATAATTTTGGACAGTCACTGAACGAACTGTTGTAAATTGAGGACTACCTGTACGGATTTTGTCTTCTTCCTCAATCTGTCACTATGAAGTTGGGCCAGATTCTATGTGTATATCATTTGCTTGGTGCGTGCAAAAGGTGGGATAAAAAAATCTTTTTTAAAAAAAACATCAAGTAATGTATTGCATGTATGAATAGAGTGCCACAGAGCCCCAAGTTTTCCAGTTCTTCCTATGACCTTAAACAGAGAGTTTTCAGCAGCACTGAATTACCTTTTTACAGGACAGAACCTATTTTTTGAAGGGAAGGAAATGAATGAAGCAATATATATGTCGGGGTTCCGACAGATGCCCTAATTAACTCATGAGCCTCGAGCCTTACAATATATATATATATATATAAGCATGTGAGATCCAACCCCAAATGATGTCCAACAGTATAACTACTGGCTAAGATACAAGGAAATATTCTTTCAGAGGTGCTATATTTATAATGCCCGTATGAATTATCAATACACTTTTTGTTCTGGGTATAAAATATACTAGACTGGGGATACTGAGCAAAGTCACCTTACAACATTTTGCCCACAAATTCTAATAATACATATATATTTATAATATCCGGAATTCTGTGCCACTCTTTTGTTGCATATGCATCGCCTGGACCTATAAGCCTTTTAAGTTCAGTACAAAATTCAAAAATGTTTAAAAGGCAAAATGAAAAGGTAAAGCTGCAGTGCTTAATAGCACTTGTAAAAAGGATTTCAAAAATGTCTCATTAAAGTCACAAAGCCGGCAAAGGTGAGCGATCACGTCTTCCGAAATGTGCAGTGCTAGTGAAGCTAAAGGAGTGCTAGGCTTCCTAAAATGCTAAAGGATGATCTTTTTACCCTTTGGTAGAACAATCCAAGAGACCCGACAAAAAGCATGGCTAGAGGAATGCCCTGGGCCCATCTGAATCTCTCGTGGGTGATCCTTCCCCAACCTGTAACTAAAGGTACAATGGTCCCCGTGAAGAATACAGAGGATGGAGAAAGTATGCAACATACATACTCAAACAAGATTTTTCCTTGGAATGGCAACAGACTGTATGGGCACAGGGGATAAATACTGTCAGGTCTATCAGTCATTTTTACCAGAATTCAGATATTGGAAGCAGAGGATAGGAAAGCTTCCAGCTTCATCTTGACTCTGTTCTCACCACAATGTCAACCAAATGGTAGCCTTCACAGCCTTACCAAAAGTTTGGGTAAAGGATGCACACAAACGAAAACCAACTTCTTCACTTTGGAAACCTTCAGGCCTTCAAGAGTCCCAGTTTTGTCTCCTGAGAATCATAGGGGTTGTATTCCAAAATATCCAGGGAAGACTATATAAGGGAAGGCCGAATGACAGCATCAGCATTAAACATAGGAGGGAACGACAGGCTCAAATCCCATTCTGTCATCCGTAAAGGTCACTATCAGCCATCAAACTCATTCTACCTCAACCTAAACCAGTGTCAAATTTGGCAACCGATGTATGGACTTCAACTCCCAGAATTTCCCTGCATGGCTATGGAATTCTGGGAGTTAAAAGTCCACACATTTTAAAAGTTGCTAAGTTTGGGAAACACTTGTCTAATCCTTCCTATCTGCCAAGGTTGTTTTGAGAAAGACCCATGTATATGAAAAAGACCCTATGTTGTTGGATAAAGGGCAGGGTGAAAATGATTTACACTATCCTTAATTACAAGTAAAAGAAAATACTACCTCCAATATGGAAAAAGTCCATTTAAAATAACCTTAACAGATCTACTGATTCATTTATAAATGACTTTTCAAGAATAGAAACCATGCAATGTGTTCAGCAGAGGGCGCTTTAGGGAGTTATTTAAAGAGAAACCTTTTTTTCCTTCTTTTTTTATTTTTTTAAAGCATGCCAGGCTGATCTAATCGCTGTAGATATTTTCTTTCTTTCTTTCTTTCTTTCTTTCTTTCTTTCTTTCTTTCTTTCTTTCTTTCTTTCTTTCTTTTCTTCTTCCTTCCTTCCTTCCTTCCTTCCTTCTCTCTCTCTCTTCCTTCCTTCCTTCTTTCTTTCTTTCATAGTTTTAATAACACTAGCACACTTTGCTTATTGTCTCTTAAAGCAACAGAAGGTTTGTCCCTTATTTTTCTCCACCCTCCCAATCCCAACCTGAGTGGCCTTCACCTTTTTGGATTCTCACTTTTATTATATATTTGCTTTTTTCTTTCTTTCTTTCCCTAATGGCTACCTTCTGATCTGATGAACTCACCATCTGGCCATGAGAGAAATCTGCAACCGTAAGTCCAATACCTGAGTCTTCTGTTATTCTTAGGTCTATAATTTCTGCCCAAGCAACAAAGGATTTAAAAGGAAGGGGTGAAAGCGATCTACCAACCCATGCATTTAGGACAATCGACTTCAGATCATAACTTTTACAGGCCCGAGGAAACCGGTTCTTACGAAGCGAAAAGAAAAGATTTGTCTGTACAACTAACGTCGGGTTTTCTCTTAAGTTTTATTGCACTCCTTCGTCTGGGCCAAAAAAAAAAAAAAGAACTACTCTCTCTTTCACACACGCTCTTAGACAGACTCACCCGGGTTTCGCATTTTAACCTTGTTGTGGCTGCGATAAAAAGAACCAGACGAGACGATTCTTGAACTGAAGCACTAAATTAAAACGGGACGTCTCTCCCGCATTTTCGGCAATCAAAACCGAGCCCGAACGAAAGAGAAAAAGGGGACGCGGGGAGGAGACGGGGGAAGGGACGACGACCGAATAAGCGCAAGGTGGTTTTAAATGAAGCCGATTCAGGTATTGTTCTTCTTCGTGGTGGGCGAAGAAAGAAGGACCAGAAGCAGCCACAGAAGGGGCGGGGAGGTGGGGGGCGAGAAATACCTCCTTCCCCCCAATTTAGATTCCAACGAAAAAGGCGAAAAATCAACTTCGCGATCTTTTCCCGTAAAACAACTTCAGTACCACCCACCCACCCACCTCCAAGCCCAGTTTGCTTGAGCTCGAAACAGAAAGAAAGAAAGAAAGAAAGAAAGAAAGAAAGAAAGAAAGAAAGAAAGAAAGAAAGAAAGAAAGAAAGAAAGAAAGAAAGAAAGAAAGAACTGGACGTGGACGTGGACGAAGCTCAAAAGAAAATCGCTCGTGGGTCCTTTCTCCTTCCTCTTTCTTCTTCTTCTTCTCCCCACAAATCCTCCCCTTTGACATCTGGCCAGGCACTCGGCTCCGGGAGAAGCTCAGATACCGGCGTGTTACCTGTAAGGCATCTTCTCCTTCTCTTTCTCTTTCTCCCCCTACGGGACCTCGGGGCTTCAGCCAGCGCTTGGGCAAAACGGGCACCTTCACGAGCCGGGAAGGTTCGGAGAAGGAAAAAGAAGAAGAGGAGGAGGAGGAGGAGGAGGAGGAGGAAGAGAGGTTCCCATTTGTGTGCGAGAGCGAGCCCCGCATTAGAGAGCGCCCGGCGGGCCGGCGGCGCAGCCCCCGCCTTGTCAATTTCATTGTTCCAAAGCCGGCACCGCCAGGAGATTCCCGCAATATCAGCCGCCGAGGGGGGGAAAGAAACACCCCCACATCCCCACGGGAGCTCACACTTTCTCCACAAGCCGCGGGAAGGGTGTGGGGGTGGGGGGGATGGGATGGGAATCGCCTTCTCAAAGATCTCCCTAAAGCCGGGAGACGAACCCACGGCAAAGCCACCCGCGCTCCCCCGGATCTGCATTTGCTCTCCCCGGGCGCACATACAAAGAGGGATCGGCGCCTCCTTGGATCTCCGCGCCGTTTTCAACCGGTTTCCCTCCCCCCCAACCCACCGATCCCGGGAAATCCAAGGCAGCCGGCTTGGAGAGGGGGGGTCTTCCCTCTCTTTCCTCGCCTCCTTTCGCTGCCTCCCCCCCCCCCGCTTCTCTCTTTTTCTCCTCCCCCCCCCACCCGCCCCCAAGAAAAGCCGGCTACGGGAGCGATGTCGAAGAAAGCAGGAAGAGAAAAGCCCTTCCAAGATCCGAAAGGTGCCCTTACCTTCGTACATGGGAGCCATCGGTGCAAGGGATTCTGTTATTCATGGCAACGGAAGAAAAACGAAGCAGGACTTCGGCTTGCGCCCCCCCCCCCCTCCCCGCCGCCCCTTTAAACTCAATAGAAATCTGCCATCTTGCGCCTGTGTCTCTCCGTACAGCCGAAGCGGCCACCAGCCTCCTGCATCTCGCTTCAGTTCACGGAGAAAGGCGGCGGGCGAGGGGAAGCCGCGGAGGAGTCCATCCAGGAGCTGCTGCACCAGCCGCCCAAGAAGAAGAAGGAGAAGCAAAAATAGAAGATGGGCAGGGAGGGGGGGCGGAGGGTGGGAGAGAGGGAGGGGAGGGGGTCGTCGCCCAGTGAACGGGTCAAGTGGGGAGGGGGAGGGGGTGGCTGGAGGTCCCCCAGATTTAGGGGCTTGGGGGCGGGGAGGGGGGGACAGGAGCGATCCCCCGACCCTCTCAGCTCAACATGTCTGTGCGTAGTGTTGGGGGGGGGGCGGTGGAGAGAGAGATTTCTGCAAAAGTTGCGTTCGAAGAGAGAGAGAGAGAGAGAGAGAGAGAGAGAGAGAGGGACGGGGGAGAGGCAGCGAGCGAGCAGAGAGTAGATGAGCAGCGAGCAAAGAGCGAGGAGAGAGCGAGAGAGAGGAGGAAAAAAAAGCCCAGGGACTTTGCACATAATCGACCGCCGATGGCATGGATCGCCGCTTCCCAGAAGAAGCGAGGGGAGGCGGTAGAGAGGCTCGAACACCCCGGCGAACCCCCGAACAACTCACTTCCCCGCTGGCACGAGGGAGGTGGAATCTGGTTTAATCACGCGTTTCGGTCAGGGGAAAAGAGGGGGGGGGAAGAGGGAGACAGCGTGGATCGAGGAGAAAGGACGAGGAATTGGGAATTGGCGGATCCCGACGGCCGGAGAGATCAAAAGAGATCTGTTTTGGTTTGCAGCCGGTGGTTCAGATTGTATGCCTCTTGGGGTGCAGAACTATCTTCGATCTTCTCTCTAGCTTCTTCCCGTTGCTTTTTGTACCTGGTGCCAGGCCAGGGAGACGGAAGATGCTGCTGTTATTGTTATTGTTATTAATAATAATAATAATAATAATAATAATAATAATAATAATAATAATAATAATAATAATAGTGTACTGAAATTCACAGACTTTGAGGCTGGTTAATAGCTCAGCACCTCGAGTCTTCTTCTTCTTATTATTATTATTATCTCTTATTCATTAAACACGAAACTCAGTGATAATAATCAGTGATTGTTGTTGTAATAATAATAAAGTGCTGTTTTTCTATTGTGCCTACAAATTCTCCTCTCGCATTTTACTTATTTAAATTTCTCACCATTTCTATTTTGGGCCACAAAAATATGATCAAAAGGTCTTCCATTTCAACAAGGGGGCACATCAGTTTGGTTGTCTTATGTGGATCAGAAAAATAAACTAATGCGGGGAATTATATTCATTCAAAGTTCTCAAAATTCCGATTTTGTCCATCTTTGCCTGCCCAGTTGTTGGAGCATGCACCTCAAAAAACTGAATGTCTTTGCCTTTCAAAAGGTTGCACATCCCAATACTGCAAGATCTATTTTGCAATGCAATATGAATTTTGCAATAAAATAAAGTCCCTTTCAAAACAGATACTCTGTTTTCTTTTTGCATTTTGCAATCTTCTTTGGCCGACGAAAGTTCTAAGATGTTGCCATTTTTATTTTTAAATTGCTTCCCCTCATGTCATTTGCTATAAGCAGAGTGAGAGTGGATATTTATGGGGTATATATTGTTTAGATAAGCATTCAATGTTGCTTCCAAGATATATATTTTTCTCCTAAAAATGCCACATGAAAACTGTGTTGATAAATTGAGTGTGATGGGCAAGCGGCCTCCACCTGTCTTCATTTTAAATGGTCCATCTCTTTTGCTCAATTTCTGCCTTGGCACTGCCAACTTGCTCCTTTTAAGTTGTCTTCAAGACATTTCCCCATGGCTGCTGGCAAAAGCCTTTCTATTTCAACTTTTAATGGAAATTAACTCTATAGACAACTCTTGGGTATTGTGTTGTGTTTTTCACAATATATAAATTGGCCCCTGGATCACCTCCCAAGGTGCTCTTACTAACAAATTCACTCAAATCCGTTGTTGTACATGCTGTGCCACTTAGATAAACAGATATCATAACACAAGGGAAGACATGTTCAGACCAATGGTATGTTTGTTCCACACTGGTTCTGTATACCTTCCCAAAATAATTAAGCAAAGAAACGACTGACTAAATCTTAACCAAGTTTACCTTGCAACCCAGTTAAATACGTAAACTTTTTTTTCCAAAAGTTTTGCCTCCTGAAAAACGTTTCGTGGTAATGATAGACCCCTTCAAACTCAACACAAATATAATTTCAGAATGACTGTATTATGTAGGAATCTTGAAAAATACGAAATTAACTTTTAATACTATAATGTATTTAACTGCATAATGTTTCTGACAGGCTGCATGAATTCAGCAGGACTAAAAGTGTTTTGCTGCTGATTTTTGTTTGCATTCTGTTTCTGACACATCCCACCGTAGTGTCCAGCACTGATGGATTCCAGTTGCCCTGATACCATTTTTCAATTGTGGCGAAGTCTTGGTGAAACTTTCACCATATTTATCCTCACTGCTCCTAGATTTTTGAGGAAGAAGTCCCAAGTGTGAATATAGAAAATGAATCTTCAGTGACATGTTGCACTTCAAGGTCTTGTATGCTGTAAGAAGTTTGCCAACCAACTGAATATAGTTCGATGCTTTGTAATTGAGAAAATTCTCAGTGACATCCTTGAATGCTTTCCAGGTGATTTTCTCTGGGCCAATTAACAGTCCTTTGAACCGCTTGTCATTGATGACATACCTGTCATCACCTGTCACCTGTTGATCTGTAGACCAACAAAAATGCCTTCCTTAATCTTGGCATCAGATTTTTTGGAAACATCTGTCTCAAATCATGAAAACTTTTACCTTCTTTGTTCATCACTTTCAAAAAATTTTTCATCAGCCCAAGTTTTATGTGAAGCAGAGGCAAAAAGTATATTTGAACTACTTGGTCAACAAGTAGTTCATGTGCCACTTTTTTTTTTCAGTGTGGCCATTTCTTTTCAATGTAATGTGACTCTCACATGCTGCATTGCTCCACATCCATCCTCCAACCCCACCTACCAACTGTGCTTTGGGTGATTAATCAGAGGCCTTGAAAAGACTTTGGATTTATCCTCCAAACAACTGTTAAGGTATCTTTGCATCCACACTACCTAAAGCTTCTTAAGGAACCATTGACAAATTTTTACTAACAGCTTTATACCATCATAAAGGTATTTGTCTTGATGTGTTCCTGAAAAGGGAACATTTCTTTGAGAAAAACTGAGAAAAAACTGTCTGGAAGAAACTGCACCAATGTCATGTTTGTTCTACAGTAAGTGATTGTCCAGAAAAGGCCATTCAGGTTTGCACTAAAACATTTTGGAGAACAGAATCTGAAGTAGTTCTCCACTTCAAGCAAATATTGATGTATAGATCAAGTTGACCGAAATCCATGACTTTGGTGCCATAAGAGAGCATCCTGAACTTTTGATATGTATAATGTATTTCTTCTATCTTCTATTAAAAGGCAATCGATTGCTTCCTCCCAGAAGCACCAAAAGTGATGCTCAACAAGATTAGAAAACTTCCTTCCCAAAGATGACAAACTCCAGATGTGCTGAGAATGCAACTCTGAGATTTCTCAGGAATCCTAGAATTTAGAGGTGCCAGTTTAGGGAAGGCTGCTGAAAATAGCAAAATGCAATTTCTACATGCATGGAGTCGGCATTCATATCTACTACATTCATACATTCATAGCTCACATATGTATGAATTCATGAGTGATTTAACTATGGTTTCTTGGATGAACCACAATTGGCTGTATTCACATAGTGCATTGAACTAGAAACTGTGATTTACATACCAGAAGAGCTGATTTCAAACTATGTTATGCAAAAATCAAAGTATAGCAGTTATAGTACCATATAGCTGTAATGTATTGGGTCAGCTAACCATTGTGTATGGGGAGTGGAGGTGATTGCTAAATACCAGACACCTAAATGGAAGCCACATTCCTTCCTAATCATGATGACCTGCCCCATGGCGCCATGTGATTTCCTGACTTATGCATTCAGGCATTTTATTAATCTCCTAACTCTCTCCTTCCACGATAACTCAAAGCCATGCATTTGCCTGGGTTTGCCAGTATTTTATATTTAGCTTTTGCCTTGGAGATTTCCTGGATAGAAACATGGGTAATCCCTGCAGTTGCAGTGAGAGTTAGTTTTGGGTTAGAGAGTTTGAAAGTTAGAGCAAGAAGCAACTTGAAATTCTCTTTGGACAATAATGTATGTGGGGCTGCATCAGGGAGTCTCTCTCTTAATACCTTGTTTCCCTTGTTCCAGCTTTCCTAAGTGATGAAAATACCATTCATTCATATAAAATACTAAGCCAAAATGTGTTTTTTAATGGCATTTTTCATGGGGTTCTGTGTATTATTATCAAATGACAGTAATAATACTGCTAATAATTTATTACATTTATATGCTACCCAACCACCAGCAACTGCTAGACTCATAATTCTACAGATACCTATGTGGCATAGTGTTGCATGAAATCAACCACTGAGATTTGTAAAGTACAAGGTATGGGACGGGAACATAGTAAACTGTGCCTTTTCAATACACAGTGATTAAAGAATTCTTTAGCATGTAGCATGACAACATCTTCATAATGTTTTATGAACCAGATTAGAATTTGTGACATTGATTTGGATTACAAATTGTGAGAAATCATGGTTTGTTGAGTAAACCTCAACTGCTGGGTTTATACAACACATTACATCATGATTAAGTTAACTACGAATTGTTAACTGAATCACAATGGCTTGTTTGTAGAATACAATAAGCCAAAACCAAATAAATCATCGTATCACTAGTGCAATTTGTGAACTATACCACTCAGGATTTCCTTAATTTTATTTCCAAGAAAATTTATATTTAGAAAAACAGGTTTTAGAAAATGTGGGCCCTAATGCTTAGCTTGGTACTTCTAGACCAACACATCCACCACTATCAATTAAAAGCAGCTACCCAGTTATTGGGTTTTTGTCTCCTTAATAGGATTTTTTTTTTTTTGGCTGGAAAAAGGTAAAAAAAAGTGCTTGTCTACAATTTAAAGACAAGAACATCTGGAACGTCTTCCTTTCTTCAAAGAAGAAATAACTCTTCTTTGAAGAGTTTCTTATTATAACCGGGGAAAAAACCAATGTTCCCTGCTCTGTGTTTCCTTTTTCTTGCTAGCATTTTCCAGCAAGTGCAAGGTCTATTCTATCAATTTAAAATGTTCATAGAAGAGCAGACAGAGCTGGGGGGGCGGGGAGTTAAACGTACTCTTGGTGGGTTTCACGTAGCAGTGGTGGGTTTCAAATTTTTTTACTACCGGTTCTGTGGGTGCGGCGGTCCACTGTGGGGCATGGCAGTGGAAGGGTACTGCAAAATCCCCATTTCCTCCTGATCAGCTGGGACTTGGGAGGCAAAGAATAGATGGGGGCGGGGCCGGTCAGAATTTTTACTACCGGTTCTCTGTACTACTCAAAATTTCCGCTACCGGTTCTCCAGAACTGGTCAGAACCTGCTGAAACCCACCTCTGGTTTAGAGTCCTTGTGTTACCAAAAGAGATTCAAGTTCGCCCCCCTCTCATGAATTCCATTGACTCTTATCTAGCACCAATTTAGTACCGACCATTTGTTGACTAGTTTCTTGTCCATAGAGACTGAATAAATTATCTACGCTGCAAATTTAGGAATGATCCTGATTAATTGCGCCTGACATCGTCGTATGTTTCCCTCTTTCATTCAGCTGAATTAGCGACAAAAAAGTCTGTACCTCAGACAGAGCCATCTCCAATCTAATGCTCTCCAGATATGCTAATCCAATACATTTCAATGGCATCACTTTGCAGAACTAGAGTGATTCGTATGAATTTGCTAGAAATGCTAATCTGATACCTGTGAGAACAATCAGCCAATGGAACAGCTTGCCTTCAGAAGTTGTGGGAGCTTCATCACTGGAAGATTTCAAGAAGAGACTGGACTGCCATCTGTCAGAAATGGTCTAGGGTCTGCTTGGGTGGGGGTGTTGTATTAGATGAGCTACAAGATCCCTTCCAACTCTATCAATCTGTATCTATTTGTATCTGTACCTTCTTGTGGCCATCGAAGTGTGCAAAGGGAGGGAATTTTTTTATTTTTAAAAAAAGCAAGGAAAGGAAAATGAACAAAATATTAAGGATTTTAATGGAAGAAGAGATGAGTCTGAACAGACTGTTAAACTGAACTACTTGTCCAAACAGCATTAGAAAAAATATATATAAATTAGCTATTATGAAGGAGGAGATGGAGAAGCTGTTTAAATAGTAATAAAAACAGATACCTAAAACCTTTTTGCAAATAAATAAGGCATTTTTTTCCTAGTAAATATGCACAAGCTTTTTTTTTTTAATTTAAATGATTGTTGCAGTTAGAGCTTGGAACATTTAATGAAAATGGAGTTATTGCACACAAGTGTCAAGGGAGACTGTTTTATTTGCATCAGAGTGTCTCATATTTTTAAACAATGATTCATCTGCCATTTCAGTTTCTGTCCTCAGAATGCAATCAACACACAAAATAGTTACTGTTGTACTGAATGTACTGATTGTGGGTTTTTTTTTCCAGGCACAGAGCAATGACTGCTGTGTCTGTGGCTTGCAAGTGCCAGCCTAGCCAGCTGTTGTGAATTGATAGCTCGTGCTAACCCTCTACAGCTTACATTAATCAATAGCAAAGAACATGGAGACTGGTACGTTCCAGTCTAAATTCCATGCAGAAAGTAGGGAAGCTATGTAGATTTAGCAGGAAGGGACAACTGGTCTAGTTCAGAAAAATAAAAGTTTGCTTTGGTTGGAGTGATTTCTTCTATTTGCAAAACAACAACCACCCTGTACTGGGGGAGGGGGGGGACAACCACAGATCTTTGAGTATCATTTTTCTGTGTCACTGAAATAGCTGTTTCAGTGTGGATGAGAAAAACCTTAAATCTGGTTGATTGGCAACCACCCCCCACCCCCCAAAATTGCATGCAGCCTTGGCTTAAATATAAACAGTTTTTATAAACGGTAAGATCAGGCATCTGACTAAAACAAACTGTCCCTCCTTTTCTGGGTGGGAAGAAAGAGGGAGAACAAATGGGGAAAATGTGAATGTACGTATGTTAGAAAATATAGAAGGCAGGCGAAAGGTGCTTTCAAATGAGGTATTTGTGTGGTAATTGCTCGGCCTCAAACTGTACAGAATAATATTTTTTCCTATTTGTAACATGCTGTCTTTTTCCAATGTCTTTTACATCTCTTTTCTTCTCCCAAACAAAAACTGAAAAGATAGTATAGGGATCAAGTAAAGTTGATCTGGCCTGTAAGACTCAAAACGACCACTAGATGGAAGGAAAGTGGTAACTCCTTGCTGCCATCTAGGGGTAGCTCTGAGGCAATGGATAAGCAGTTTTAGAAACAGCTGTCTATGGACATTCTCAGTCATCCAGGTCATGGTTTATTTATTTATTATTTATTTTATTGGTTCGATTTATATGCCGCCCTTCTCCAGACACTCAGGGCGGCTTACAATGCATTAAGCAATAGCCTTCATACTTTTTGTATATACCTGCTTAGTAGCGTTTTTGGCCCCCCCTAAGTGGTGTTTTTTTTATACAAAGTCAGCTTATTGCCCCCACAATCCGGGTCCTCATTTTACCTACCTCGGAAGGATGGAAGGCTGTTGTCCCAAAGGTGCTTTTTTTCAAGAGGCAATTGGACTTTCTGGTTTTTCTTTGAAGACATTTTGCTTCTCATCCAAGAAGTTTCTTTAATTCTTCAAAGAAAAACCAAAAAGTCCAGTCGCCTCTTGAAAACACCACCTTTTGGACAGTTTGTCTACAGAAAAAAAGAACAGAGACAAAGATGACTCACTTCTTCTGTTCTGACCCAATCAGAGGTGGGTTTCAGCAGTTCTGACCAGTTCTGGAGAACCGGTAGCGGAAATTTTCATTAGTTCGGAGAACCAGTAGTAAAAATTTTGACTGGCCCCACCTCCATCTATTCTCTGCCTCCGGAGTCCCAGCTGATCGGGAGGAAATGGGGATTTTGCAGTAACCTTCCCCTGCAATGGGGAGGGAATGGAGATTTTACAGTATCCTTTCCCTGCCACGCCCATCCACCCATGCCATGCCCACCAAGCCACACCCACAGCACCGGTAGTAAAAAAAATTGAAACCCACCACTGGACCCAATCCATTCCTGGATTCAGTCCAACCTCTCCTGACCTACCCCAACACGTTATCATTGAAGAATACAGTTCTTTGCACAGAAAAGTCATTTTCTTCTGCTTGTGCTTGGCTAGGAGTACGAACATCAGTGGTATTCCCTAAGTTAGTCCCCTCCAGATTCAATGGACCAATTCCTGTTTTCAGCCCTGTTAGGGAACCTGAACTTGACCATTTACTTATTGGTTCCCTCATTGCATAACATCACAGCAATGAAACTCACTTGCATGATGCACTGGGTAATACTGATAATTATTATAATTAGACAAAGAACATCCTATTTGAATGAGGTACTAATATCAGTCTATAAAGCCCTAGTAAGACCGCACCTAGAGTACTGCAATCAGTTTTGGTCACCACACTATAAAAAAGATGTTGAGACTCTAGACAAAGTGCAGAGAAGAGCAACCAGGATGGTTGGGGGACTGGAGACTAAAACGTATGAAGAACAGTTACTAAAGGCATGGCTGGTCTAGTGAAGAGAAGGACCAGGGGAGACATGATAGCAGTCTTCTAATATTTGAGGGGCTGCCACAGAGGTGAGGGGGTCGAGCTATTTTCCAAAGGACCTGAAGTTCAGACAAGGAATAATGGATGGAAACTGACCAAGGAGAGATTCAACCTAGAAATGAGGTGGAACTTTCTGACAGTGAGAACAATCAACCAATGGAACAGAAGTTGCCTTCAGAAGTTGTGGGAGCTTCATCACTTGAGACTTTCAAGAAAAAATTGGACTGCCATTTGTCAGAAATGGTGTAGGGTCTCTTGCTTGAGTGGAAGGGTGGACTGTTAATCTGAATGTATTGTATAGGAGAGAGACGGTGATTTTAACTTTGTGCCTTCCTTCTGAACATTTGAATCCAGCTTCAGATCCAGAAATATTGCACAGCTGAATCCTGTTCCAAGATTCAAGATAGCATCATTTGAGTTGTACATGTTAAAAACTAGAATGCATTAAAGATTCAAGGAAACAATTAGAAAACCAAAATTAAAATGAGAGGTTGTGTGCATGATGTTTGCTTGTTGATTTTTTTATATATATATTGTATGACCAGCTTTGATTGTTCACACAGGGTTTTGAAGAAGAAAAAGCACTAGTATACAAAAAAAAAAAAACCAAATCCCAACCTGTGAGCCCTTTTTCAAAACACTTAATACTATGAACTATTAAGTCTTTTGAAAAAAAGCTTTTAGCTATATACTTTTCAGGCTTCTGTTTTGCTTGAAAAGATTTTGCATTGAAAATTACAGTTTGGTAACAAATTTTGGAGGCCTTTGGAGGCTGAAGTCAATACTTGTAAAGAGCCACAGACTTCAGAGGGATCTGCATTCCTGATCAAAATGCTGCCCTTTGTTTCATTTTTCCCATTATGGAGCACCTCAAATATTATTATAGCAATAATAAGTACTGCAGTGGAGTAGAATTGAATTTTTCTACCATTGGCATTATGCTATGCTGAGCTACTGTAGGGGTTTAAGAACCAATGGTACTATTCTTAGTGGCCATAACTTGCAGATAAGATTCTTTTGTAAAGGTGAGATCATAACATATGTTGGCAATGAGGAGAAGAAAAAGTAAGAGTGATGTCATATATTAATTCTTGAGAATGTGGGAAATCTTTTTAAGCAAATTAGAAGCCTATCTTCTTTTAGCAACTGTCCCATTTAATATTAAAATATTGGACTTACAGGCAGTCCCTGTGTTAATTAGGATCTATTAACTAGGGACTGGACCTGGGTTATTAATATACTGTGTTTTCCCGAAAATAAGACTCTGTCTTATATTTTTTTTGAACCCTGAAATAAGCGCTTGGCCTTATTGCCATGTTCTCAAAAGCCCAACTGGGTTTATTATCAGGGGATGTCTTATTTTGGGGAAAACAGGGTATTATATTAAGGCCATGGACTTATACAGGTAGTCCTTGGGTCTGTTAACCCAGGGATTGGGTTAACCTGATTAAAGGCCTAAAGACTAAAATATACGAAGAACGATTGCAGAAATTGGGTATGGCCAATTTAGAGAAAAGAAGGACTATGGGGAACATGATAACAGTATGCCAGGATTTGAAGGGCTGCCACAAAGAAGTGGGGATCAACTTATTTTCCAAAGCACCAGAAGGCAAGACAGGAAACTATTCAAGGAGAGAAACAACCTGGAATTAAGGAGAAACTTCCTAATAGTGAGGACAATTAACCAGTGGAACAGCTTGCCGTTAGTTGTGGGTGCTTCATCACTGGAGTTTTTTAAGAAGAGACTGGACAGTCATTTGTCTCAGATTGTATAGGGCAGTGATGACAAACCTATGGCACGCAGGGGTGGCTCGCAGAACCCTCTCTGTGGGCACGTGTGCTGTTGCCCAAGCTCTGTTTCGAGTCTCTGCCATGCATGCACACATGTCTCCCACTTGCCAGTGGTCTTAAGAATTCTGCCATGCATGCATGGGGCACACACGCGCAAGCACCCACAACTTGCAGCTTGGGCGGGGCACGGGTACATGTGAGGGGGATGTGCATGTGCCTGTGCCTTGCAGCTTGGGCACACATGCGCACTTTGGGAACTCGGTGCCTAAAAGGTTCGCCATCACTGGTATAGGATCTGCTGCTTGGGGAAGACTTCCAAGGTCCCTTCCCACTCTGTTCTGACTGATTGTTCACAAGTTCTGTGTATAACCCAGATATGTATTTCAGTCAGAACTCATACTTGCAAACAGACTGCCTATTATTAAAAATGGAGGCCCTTCCTTGAGGCGAGAAAGTGCTGAAGATGTGCAATGGTTTCAGCAACTGCTAAAAATGGCTAAAAACAGGCTATATATTAACAATGTGCGGCTTCAGCACTTCAATGGCTTGAAGAAGGTGAATGCAATCCTCCATTTTTAGTCATAGGAAGCCCATTCATGTCTATGAGTTGCCTTTAAATCAGGCATTCTTAATCTGGGGAGTATCTGTATACTAAACATCACAATACACAGACCTACACACACACACATTGTCAGTAAAATCTGAATGATTTTCTTTTTTTAAAAAAAAAAAAAGAAAAACATGATTATCAGATAATGGAATGTAATTGTGGTCAAATCATTCAAACATTAAGGACCACAATTTAATTGAAAGTAATTATAGTCTTTCTGAAGTATAATTGTAGAATCTTCTTTCCCTTGACATTTCTTCTGCAGAATGAAACATAAAATGTTGTCAGAATTGTGCATTTTCCGTTGCACGATTCCAGTCTGACAATAAAAGAGGCTAAGTATCAGAGCAGAAAGAAAAATTTGGGGAAACAATTTCACAGGAGAAGATGCTATGAATGTTTTTCTTTTATGTTGAAGAAAAAATGAGCCCCCTTGTATTTCAAAACCAAATCAGCTCTGGAAATTATTAAGAAACTGTGCCAAAGACTTCAGACAAACCGTGAAGGATCAGTCATCCAGCTGACTACCACTGCATTCTCACAGTGGACAAATAAATGTTAACAGGTCACCAAAGCAGCAATGGTCTCCTATTCCTTTTTGCTCAGCAACTGATAGCAAAAGACATTCTAGCTACTGCAAATCTTATGCCTAGTTCCTTTTTCAAATGTCCCAAGGGATAGGTATCTCAATATCTCGAGGCAGTGAGTGCTATAGCTTAGCTAGTTGCAGTATGAACAAGTATTCCATTCATCTAGTGTGAATCTCTTTTGCTTCAGCTTCCCTAGATTCACTTTCTCTACATTGTCCCAAAGGTGTTTTTTCAAAAGGCAACTGGACTTTCTTTGTTTTTCCTTGAAGATGTTTCACTTCTCATCTAAGAACAGAAGAAGCTTCTTTGATGAGAAATGAAAGGTCTTTAAGGAAAAACAAAAAAAAGTCCAGTTGCCTTTTGAAAAAGCACCTTTGAGACAAGCATGACCTGGATAACTGGGAATCACCATGGATATTCTCCACAGTGTATTTATAATGGTAAGAACTCTGAATGTGTTCTTTTCCCACATTGACTGATTCATTTTTTTTCTTTCAAAAGTAAAAGTCTCCAATTGTAACTGTTCCTCATGAGGAAGATTTTCAGTGCTATTGTTCTTTTCTATATAGGATTCCTCTTGCTCCCCAATAACCTTCCTGAGAGAAAGGGATCAGAATTATGACAGTGTTTAATTCTAGGTAAAACTGATTACATAGCAAATTCCCCGTGGTCATGCCCTATTTTATTCTATAGGATTTTCAATATGGTGGCTCGGCAGACTAAAAGCATTGTGATTAACACCAGCTGTCTGCAATTACTGTAAGTTCGAATCTCACCAGGCTCAAGGTTGACTCAGCCTTCCATCCTTTCTAAGGTAGGTAAAATGAGGACCCAGTTTGTGGGGGCAATAAGCTGACTTTGTAAAAAAAAATATATAAAAGTATGAAGGCTATTGCTTAATGCATTGTAAGCAACCCTGAGTCTTCGGAGAAGGGCGGCATATAAATCAAATTAAAAAAAAATTGGACATTTCTCTTGGATGACTTTCTGGAAGATGTAGAACAAAATAGATTTGCCTTTTTTATAATTTCTGCCCCTGGATTCACTCACACATTACATTTAGTGGATCGTATTTACACATCTCATGTGTGCATATAAATCATCTGACGATCCTAGGGAGGTAATGGAATTTTTGAGGGAGGATTTTAGTGTCTTGTGGGATACTAAACATAGTGAAATATTTTGGGAAGGAAATGGTTCAAAAGAAATGATCATCCCATGGCTGCTGCTGACCTTGTCAATACCTGCTTCCTAGGATAAGTTCCTTCAATCAGCCCAATGATAAGGCTGGTCCTTGCCAGCTGCATTCAGAGGTCTTTCTCTTCATTTGGTTGCCCAGATTTCTATTCCCAAAGACCTTCCCTGTTTATAATCGGTTGAGTAAAACATAAGTTGACTATATTCCCCCATAGCTCTAAGCCAGTGCTTCCCAAACCTGTATATAAATTACCCAAAACTGACTAAAAGTGATTTTTGTTTGAGTAACAACACACAAACCCACTAGCCACTATCCATCACAATAGAGACATTTAAATAGCCTTTAAAATTGCCAAATGTACTAAAATACCTTATATTCAAAACTCTCCCAAAGTATTCCTATTAAAACAAAAATCAATGAAGGCACCAATGGTAATTTATTGAAATGACATAATGATCATTCAGTGATACTGTTTTTATGATAGAGGTAGTTCTCAAGTTGTGACCATTTGTTGGGCGATCGTTTAAAATTATGACGATGCTGAAGGAAGGAACTTAGACCAGTCCTCAAAGTTTGATAAGACTTTCTAATAAGTGATCTAGAATTCAGTGTTTCTCAACTTTTGCAAGTTTAAAATGTGTGGACTTCAACTCCCAGAATTCCCAGCAAGACTAGCTGGGGAATTATGGGAATTGAAGTCAACATATCTAATTTTTCAAGGTTGAGAAACATTGGTTTAGATAATGAAGGAAATAGTTTGGGAAACAGTACTTGGTTTTCAAACTCAGAAAGGATTTAACTAGACCCAAGCAAATCACATTAGGATTAAATGAAATGGTATTTGCAGGGGGGCAGGGGAGACAGTAATGTTTTTATCTTTATCTTTTATTAGATTAGATCCTTTCAGACTCAGGGTGGTGAACAGCCAGAGTAAAAACATTTCTACACAAAAGTTAAAATAATTTTAAAAGTAATTAAATAAATTTGGCCCATAATTTAAAACATTTCAATTAAAATCAGTATCAAACTTTAAAATCAATGTAAAATCAGGCCAGCCCAGCTAACTGAAAAAAGTAAGTTTTTAGGGCCCGACGAAAAGTCCAAAGGTCTGGGATCGTTCGTATCTCCGGTGGTAGATCGTTCCAGAGGGTAGGTGCCACCACAGAAAAGGCTCTCCCCCTGGGGGTCGCCAGCCGACATTGTCTGGCTGATAGCACCCTGAGGAGGCCCTCTCTGTGGGAGCGAACCAGCCGGTGTGAGGCAATTGGTGGCAGAAGGCGGTCCTGTAAGTACCCAGGCCCTAAGCCATGGAGTGCTTTAAAGGTGGTCACCAACACCTTGAAGCGCACCTGGAAGTCCACAGGAAGCCAATGCAGCTCGCGCAGGAGAGGTGTCACGTGGGAGCGCCCGTCGCTCCCATAATCCCCCGCGCAGCTGCATTTTGCACCAGTTGGAGCCTCCGGGTGCACCCCAAGGGGAGCCCCATGTAGAGAGTGTTACAATAGTCCAGACAAGAAGTGACGAGTGCTTGAGTGACCGTGCGTAAGGAGTCCCGATCTAGAAAGGGGCGCAACTGGCGTATCAGGCGAACCTGATAAAAAGTCCCCCTGGCCGTCGTATGCTCTTCTAAAGACAGCCGTGTGTCCAGGAGGATGCCCAAGTTGCAGACCCTTTCCGTGGGGGCTAGTGATTCGCCCCCAATAGCCAGTGATGGCGCCAGCTGGCTATACTGGATGTCAAAGCAATCAAGATGGCCATGGTTATGTGATTGAATACTTTGCTCTGACGCATGTAAAAAATTGGATTGCATAATCGTGCCTTCCATTTTGACGTTTTTGCACCACTCTCCAAGCCACCCACTTCACCCAGCAGATGGCCTGACAAAACACTAATTAACATCCCATGAGCAAAATATTGCTTTTAAATTCTACTTTCCTTCCTGGAAGCCATCAGAGGAATTTCTTGAAGGCTGGCTATTGAATGTAACATGCATTAGCTTTGCTTTCTTTTGGCAGGTGATCCGCATGGCCTCCTATCAGGATTCACCTCCTATTTAACTGCCTTCTTCAGTAAGGAGCAGCATTATTTACTATAATGAGACATCTAGGCGGAGTTGAGCAGTGAAAAGGTTATGTGGTTATGTCCATTTGTTTTATGTCTTTGTGTTTGGCACTAGGCCTTGAAGTAAAGGCTGCTTTGTTGTCAAAGGTGGGCAAGCACATTCTATGCACTCCTCTTCTGGTGAAAGGGTTATGTATGTCTGTGTCACTGCCAAGCAGGTTGTAATGATTCAAGTTCATGCATTGTGGCCTAATTAAGTCTCTTTGGATCTATAGAGCTTTTAGCTGACCTGCAACCAGCTGTACTGTGCAGTTGTGTCCAGAAACAACATGCATTAAATTGGAAAACTTCAAAATCAAGTGAGTCTAATTTTTAATTACTAGCTAATATGGCTTTAGCAAGTTGTAAGAATGAATGTACAGCTACGTCAGGGTGCTGTTGAAAAAAATCCTCTTTGTGGTCTTAATATGTTTATTATTTGCGCAGCTTTATAAAATAATATTATTTTGCTTTATTTTTCTAAACCAGAATATAACAATATATTTGACTTCTTTATATATCTAAAATATGTCAGGTTATGCATATGCAGATATGTTAGGCTGAAATATAGAGAAAAGGGAGAACATTTCCATTTTTACTTCCTTTTTACATTTTATGAGAAGACATTTCCTCCCCCCCCCCCCCCCCCCAGTTTAGAATTTGCAGAAACATATATACTAGGCTGGCCACTACCTTTCAATTCAACTTACTTCATGGGTTGGGGGTGGTGAAATGAAAGAAGGAATACTATCTATGCTCTTAGAGGAAATGGAAAATGTTTATTTAATAAATAATAAGTCTGCAAAGAAGAAATAAATACAATAGTTCTGGACACGAATTAAAAAATGCATTAAGAAAGTGTTCTATGTAGATAGGTCTATGTAGATAGGTCTATCATTTCACTAACTTAGAATTTTTTTTAAAAAGAAGCTTCAAGCACATTTTGTTATACTAACATTTGATTGTGTATTGATGCAACAGCTGTGCGATGCAATCTTCAGTTCAAATCACGCCATTTCACAATGTCACAATGTCTATGATGTCAATTGTCTTCCCCTCTCCCTCCCCATATAGTTGCCCACAGAGAAAATATGCCTTAAACTTTTTTTTTTTTTTTTTGGTCATCTGATGTCAAATTATCAGGAGAGTGGTAGACGTATTGGGATGGAATAGGGTACAACAGTGGTGAAATGTAAAATTTGTTACTACTGGTTCTGTGGGCGTGGCTTGGTGGGGGGCTAATGTGACTGGGTGGGCATGGCCAACTTTTTTTTTTAACTTTTAAAAGCATTTTTTCAACAACCTCCTCAGCTGAAGAGGTTGTAGAAAAAAATGCTTTTAAAAGCCTCTGACGATCCCAGCTGAGCCACACGATCATCAGAGGCTTTTTTTTTTTTTTGCTTTTAAAAGCATTTTTTCGGATGAAGAGGTTGTAGAAAAAATGCTTTTAAAAGTTAAAGAAAAAAGCTTCTGATGATCACGCTGCTCAGCTGGGCATGGGGTGTGTGTGCAGGGATTTTTGCTACCTGTTCTCCGAACCACCCGCCGCCATTGTTATCGGATTGGGCGATCCGGTCCAAACCAGGAGCATTTCATCCCTGGGATACAGTATGTTCAAGAAACAGCTGGCCTCATGCATGAAGCTATTTTGACAGAGAGGGAAGCTTTTAAGCCAGAAATTCCATCAAATTACGCGAGTCCTGGATGTTGAAAATTCCGGTTGAAATTTTCTGGCTAAAAATGCACTATTCTGGCTAGAAATTAATCCAGCTCCTTTTTCTAGCTTTACAGGTAGAGAGTTGATCTCTCATGGATAAACCGAATAGATGGCAATAAAGGAATATGTAACTACATACTTTCATATACTGAAGATAACAAGCCAGAAAAATTCAGCAACAGAAAGTAACCTTGAGACGGGAAAAAAAAAGTTGGAAGGTCCTTTGTTTTAAATTCCAATCCTATTTTAGCTTTATTTATGCCAAACATGCTTGTTCTTTTCATTCTAGGCAACATTCCTTTCCTCTCTTCTAAAGTGCCAGCCTATGCTCTTTTCAAGCCTGGAAGTATTATTTATTGGGGAAGAGATTTTTAAAAAGAAGCAGCAGCCAAACCCTCTTCCCATCTAAACTCCAGGCGGTGTTGCAGAATTGTAAACAGAGGCTAAACTTAGCTCAGTCTGATAACCACAAAGAGGAAAAGCTTCCTACTCCACCCATAGCTGCTATTCAGTGCCTGCCCCATTAAGAAAAGCTTGGGAAAATTCACAGATTTAGGACTCTTAGTTCCAGCAAGCAAACATTCCCACTGGAAGAGAAAGGGGCTCCTCAGTTCTGCAAAACACAATGTGATCCTGTAGGATAATGATTTAAATTTATTTATTTAAAACATTGATATAGGTGCTCACCTTTCAAACAACTCTGGGAGGCTCCCAAACAAAGATTTTAAAAAATATCATTTTTATGTTTGTTACAAATCTTTATATCCAAAATGTTTACGTTATTTGCTGTACTGTGATCCCCAATCTAAGAAATGAGCGATGCTCCACTCTCTTTGGGGACTAAAGGGCACATTTGGAAACATATTACAGATTAACAGAAGTGACCTTGTAGGTTATTTAGTCCAACCCTCCACCCAAACAGGAGACCCTACACCATTTCTAACAAATGGCAATCCAGTCTCTTCTTGAAAGCCTCCAGTGATGAAGCTCCCACTTCTGAACTTCTGAAGACAAGCTGTTCCATTGCTTGATTGTTCTCACTGTCAGAAAATTTCTCCTTATTTCTAGGTTAAGTTGAGTTGAGTTTATTATATTTCTATACCGCCCTTCTCCCGAAGGACTCAGGGACGTTTACAGCCATATTAAAACAACCCCACACAAAAATTAAAACAATTAAAATGATTTAAAGCTATTTGGCCGTAATTCAAAAACCCCTTGCTAAAACCCCTTTAAAACCAATTAAAACCCATTTAAAATTTATCTATTCAGTCAGGCCGGCTTGGTGAAACAACAGAGTCTTTAGAGTCCAACGGAAGGCACGGAGGTCGGAAATCCTTCTTATATCCGGGGACAGTTCATTCCATAAGGTAGGAGCCCCCACAGAGAAGGCTCTCCCCCTGGGGGTCGCCAGCCGACATTGTCTGGCCGACGGCACCCTGAGGAGGCCCTCTCTGTGAGAGCAGTGGGAGATATTCGGTGACAGAAGATGATCTCTCTTGAAGGTTGAATCTCTCCTTGATCAGCTTCCATCCATTATTCCTTGTTTGGCCTTTGGGTACCTTGGAAAATAGCTTGATCCTTTCCTCTCTGTGGCAGTCCCTCAAACATTGGAAAACTGCTGTCATGTCTCCCCTGGTCCTTCTCTTCACTAGACTAACCATGCCCAGTTACTGTAACCGAAAAATTGAATTTTGAGGGCATGCAATGGACATGTCTACAAAATGGCTACCATTTGCTGAGCTTGGCCAATCACAAAACACCCATTTCTCAAATAGCAGAATGGAGCTGCTCCTACTCAGGGTACTCCCAATACATTTGTCCTTCCTTGACAGACCACTTTCAGACAAAACACTGCTGCTCACCACAATTTTATTTTCAAAATATGCCACTTATGCCTGTTTGGACCCCACAGGCATCATTAGGAAAGATAGGAAGCTTGAAGTTAATGTTTTGCTTGGAAGCCTGCTACTTTCCTATTTATTGATTTTCAATGCAAAGAATGTTAAATAATTAAAACCAGGTGATGTCTGGCAAATTGGTGTACATAGAAATGCATTAGGGCACAAGGCCTATTATTTCAAGGATAAATGTAAATAGTAAATTACTTTATTGCAGTCATTAACCAGCACAAGAGAAATGATATTCAAATATTCAAAATATCCAAAGTTAAATTGACAATGTCAGGATAGTTATGAAAAGTACACACAGGAAAAAAAAATACTGCCTTTGTTTTAAAAATCTCAGATGGTCTATATGGTTGTTTTTTCAGGCTGGGTTCACACATAAAACTACTCCACAGCTTCTTAATGCTGGTATGTTGAATAAACCAGAATTGACTAGAGATATACAGGGTAATAATATAAGCTGTACTTTCTAACGCTCATTGACCAATTCACACATCTGAAATCCACCAAACCAATCTTCTTATAGCTTAATGAGATACATAAACCTAAACACACAACCATGAGGAACTTGTGAGGTAGCTTAGGAAGAGACATTATGGTTGGATTCACATATCAAACTGTCATAATATGGGCTATTTTATGTCAGTTGAGTACATTATGTGAATCCAAACATCCTTCAGGTTGGGGTATTTTCAAAAGAGCGTTGGAAGATTTTGTGAGATAGTATGAAGTGTGAACCAAAATGTTACAGCTTTTTAGCCATTCTGTGTAAAGCTAGCCAATTGTACCTTAGTCAATAAATTTTGGTTTAAAAAAAACCCCAGAGCTACCTTTGATGTGAGAACTCACTAGTGACTGAACAATCCATGATGGAAAGATGCAATACAAATGCAACATACTCAACAGGATCAGCCATTTGGCTAAAAATCACCTCATGGAGAGATGAGTGGCAAACAAATTAAATATATTAAATAAATAAGATCAAAAGTAGCAACAAATCAAAACAAACCATAACTTACTATGATGGCTTAGTTCAGGGGTCTGCAACCTTAAATACACAGAGTCATTTGGACCCGTTAATGCATAGTACCTCTGTTTACACATGTTTACCTGATGGTTAACTAAGGGGGCTTTTTTGGTTACTCCATGTTTTTTGCATGGTTTTTGCATGTGCTTTCAAATTAGTTTTTGATTCCAGACAATTGCCTGGACAAGTCCTGGGAGTTTCCTTGTCAAGGCTTTATGGAAGTGGTTTGCCATTGTCTGTTCCTAGGGCTGAAAGTGACTGGCCCAAGGTTTTGTGCCTAAATCAGGCCTAGAACTCACATCTCCTGGTTTCTAGCCTGATGCTTTACCAAACTGGCTTTAAATACCAATGTTTGGGGTGAGCATACCTCACTGAACTGCTGACTCAGTTCTTACTACTTGCTTAGTTACAAAGTTGTTGGTTTATTTGTGGTTCAACAGAGGCAGTCAATGAGAGTGGCAAGGAGGAAGGAGGCAGATGGACATTTGTATTATTAATAATTCAGTGTTATTAATGCCACTGATCAATACTCCAGTTCATATGCTCGACAGACAATACAAGCACAATGTAAAATTTAGAGTCAGAGAAAATTAGATAATAAGCATATGAATCGTTATTCTATTTACGTACGCTTCATTCCTCTCTAAATGCTGCTGCTCAACCATTATAAACAGCCAGACAAAATCTTATCACTTGCTGTGTAATTCTACAATCACAAGTAAACGGCTAACAGAAAAACCATCTGAGGCATCAGGGATTTTGCCAACTATAGGATATAATAAAAGTATTGCAAAATAAAAGGAACCATGTAGAAGAATGTGAGCCAGTCAGCCAGCACTTCGATTATATGTACTTCACCAGGGCAAAGCATTTTGTAATAGCATATTTTTTTACATACCTACCTTCCACAACTGCTGAGAAAAGGATATTAAACTGAGCCAAAGTAAATGCTCTATGCTATTTTGCTAGAGAAAGATGTTCCAAATATTTTGTCACCTGGGGTTTGAACATCCCTTTTCCAATTATTACATCTGTAGTGATTCTATTATGCTCTATCTTAATGTCAATAGCAATTATCTTCTGTTTTAACAGTACTTTAGCTTTATCATATGCCATTCTCAGAAGCATCTATGGGGCAAACCCAATGCAAATCATTCTAGTCTCCTATACTGGAAGCCAGGAAGTGATCAGGGGACTTGGTTACGTAGGCTCTTCTTAAGCCAAAAATTAATTATTCTTAGCCAAGTTGGACTCTGGCTTTTTCAACTTGCTTCTAATCAAAGCGCTGCATTTGAGCCACGATTTCCTGCCTGAAAAACCTTTTTATAAGAACCTGGATTGTACAGGTAGTCCTCAAGTTACAACCGTAGTGGAACCTGCTTTTCAGGTTTGTAACTTGTGACAGGCATAAAATGAGTTGGTCACATGAACAACTCAATTTTACAATTCTTTTGTGGCGGTCCTTAAGCAAATCACTACTGTTGTTAAGTGCAAGTGAAGCAAGCAAGCGCGTGTGATCCCATTGCAAACCGGTAGTAAAGATAAGTAGAAACCACCCCTGGTGCAGTTTTCCCCAAATGAGACATTTGTTAAGTGAGTTTTGCCCCATTTTACAACCTTTTTTACCATAGTTGTTAAATGAAACATTGCAGTTGATAAGTTAGTAACTTGGTTGTTAAGTGAATCTGGCTTCCTCATTGACTTTGCTTGTCAGAAGGTTGCAAAGTGTGATCACATGACCTTGGAACACAGCAACGGTCATAAATATGAACCAGTTGCCAAGCATCATTTTGATCACATGGTCATGGGGATGTTGCAAAGGTCATAACTTTGAAAAAGGGTCATAAGTCACATTTTTCTGTGCCATTGTAACTTTGAATGGTCACTAAATGAACTGTTGTAAATTGAGGAGTACCTGTATAAGTATTGTTCCTAGTTAAAAAAAATACTCAAAGATCTATGTGATGAAATGCACTATCTGTATATTACTCCACTGGGATATATTTATTTGCAATTTAAGGGGGATCAAATTCTATTTTCTCATGTTTTCAGTCTGGATAAATATAGAAATTACAGACCAATGGGACAACAAATATTCTGGTTGTCTCTGTTCTATAAGGAAACAGTCAAACTTGTAACCAACATCTTACAATATATGAAGATAATAATCTTAAAAGTATCTTATCAATAAGAGCAAGTAAACAAGTCAATTGATGTGACTTCAAGACTGCCCTATAGTTTTACTGCTGAAACATGGTCAAAAGCCTGTTTGAAAACATTGAACGCAGCATATAATTCAAACTTGAGTTGCGATGTATATTATTCCACTAGATAGTTTACAACACAATTCACAGCACAAATGCTCGCTCTTGCGTTAAAATACTCTGCAACTCCAATCAGTTTGTGGCCTTCTAGAGTAGGTGTTATATAGGTCTTAACTAGGTTTAACAAAACCAGGCAGTAATTAGCCACTTTGTTCTTTTCCCATCTAAAAGATTACTAGCCTACCCTCTTGTCTTGTATAAATGGCCGTGCTATCTATATAAAGGACATTAAGATTGAAGCCTGCAAATCCAGATTATTTTTAATCCGCTCTAGGGGAATTAGGTCATCTGCCCTACTGCTTTTCCAGCTGTTAATTGATTAATGAAACATCCTCTGATACCGAAATAGGAAAGAAAAGGGGCAGGACTCCAAAATCTCTTTCTGAAGAGACTGTGGGACTGAGCTTGTCTGCATATAAAGCATGAAAATATTCTTCTTGTTTCATAGCTGGGATATGACATTCCAAAGCAAGTCCCAGAGAGTTGAAGATACTAATCTCCAAAATCTGGAAGTGTATTTTGATTCAGCAGCTTTCAATAGTTGATACTTTTTTCCAGGGGTGAAATTCACTTACCTTCGCTACCAGTTTGCAAATATGAGAGTGTGCGCCTCCTCCACATATGCACAGAGCCTTCTGCGCATGCACAGAAGGTCAAAAACAGGACGTGATGATGTCAGGGTAGGTGGAGGACCTATCGGTTCGTCCGAGGCAGATAGAACCGACTGAATTTCACTCCTGTTTTTTTTCCCCATTTCCTTTTTCTTTTTTTCAATTCCTTATTTGTTTTGTTAACAGGAATTTATAAAACTTTGAAAGATACCTGAAAGATACCTGAAAGATACCTGAAAGATAATTATCATCTGTTTTTTAGGCCTTATCAGAACCTGAATAAAACCATTGATTAGTGAGACCATCTTTGTTTAGTTATTTTCTTTTATGTTCGTTTTTAAGACTGTACAGTATGAAGTCCTTGTACCAAAGTTTTATAACAAATCAAGGTTTCTGAGCCAGGTTTTTATTCTCAGCATCAGACTTGTTTGATAGTATTTAACAACCTAGTTAAGATATTATTGGGGATGAGCCATTAAGACACTGAGCTTTTTGACCGGAAGTTCGAGACTTAAATACTGCATGACGGAGTGAGCTTCCGTGATTTACTCTAGCTCATGCCAACCTAGCAGTTTGCAAGCATATAAATGCAAGTATTTTAAGGAGAAGATAACTGTTCACTTTTTGCATATAGTTATGCCAGCTACATAACCATGGAAGTCTTTGGACAGTGCTGGCTTCAACTAGGAAATTGAGATGAGCACAGCCTTGGAACGGATACGACTGGCAGGAGAAACCCTTACCTATATCTTTTAAGGATATTTTTACTTTATTCTATCCATCTTGTTGTTTGAGTTAAATCTTCTCCTTAATACCCAGTTTCAGTTTACCCTTGGTATATAAATCCTGTTCTCCGAGTTGAAGCCTTAGCATCACAAGTAAATGACTATTAAGCAACAATTCACCCTAAACGTAATCATGGATGCAACATGCTATGTAAAATATCAGAATAGTCTAAGGCAGGGGTGTCAAACTCGACTTCATTGAGGACCGCATCAGGGTTGTGTTTGAACTTGGGGGGGGCTTGGGGGGGGCTGTGGCCAGCTTGACATCATTCGTGTCGGGGGGGGGGCTGTGGCGGCTTGAGTGCTCTGCCAGCGAAACGGGCTCCCGAGCTGTTGTACTAGGGAGGTGAATATTGCTGGAATTTCCATTTCTTTCATTTCTAGTCTAGCATTAAAATCACTACCTCATGTTAAATGAGCTTCCCGATAGCCCATTATCAAGTTATCCAAATAGGTCTTCAAAGAGCAGCAATAATAATCAATTTGTGCTTTAGTAGTGTTGAGAGGAAGATATGCATTCACTAGTATGAGATTAATATGTTGAAATATAATAACTAGTGCCTGGCTATCAGTCTTTGGGGAGCAGTTTAATACATGAAACACAAAATTTGGAATAAATCAATTTTCCTAACTCTCCATTGGGCTTCTCCTAATTTCACTCACAATGCCTGATAGGACAATTGAATAATACCCATCTAAACCAATTCCTTCTCATATCCAGTTTTCTGATATAAATATTGTAACACATTTAGATAAACAACTGATACAATGTGCATCTTTATACATTGTCTTCCATCTTGGTATTTCCTAGGAGATTGACATGAAGAGAAGAGATTAGTTCTCTGACCCAGCAAATACTTGTTCTATAAAAGCCACACCAAGCCATTTTCCGATCCTGCAACTCTTGCAAATGTTATTTCTTCTCCTTATAACCTGTTCTGCTTTTTATGGATTGGAAATACGCCATCTACCCAAATATATTTATTTGACTAGATTGCCTATTAATATTTGTTATAACTCAGATGTCTGGATAACATCAGCTGTCTGCACATTTTCAGAATGAAAAGCTTTCATCAGAATATAAAATATGTCAACCAATTTCAGTATGTTATTTCAACCAATCTTTTGGAATTCACTCCTTACCATTTTTGCACTGAAATACATCAACTTAATATTTTCACAATTGGACTACTTGTGAAACCTACTAGCAAGCTACAGTCTAATGAAATATAAATATGATTTTTATTTTTAAACTGCAAATTGTTTCCTTTTTTTCCTGCGTGAATACAATGTTTCCTTTTTCTTTCTGTTTTCTAAAGTTTAAGTTTTGGTTTTGGAATAAAGAATGTATTCTGCCAACAGCCCTAAGAGTAATGTAATAAATATATATTTTTATAACTTGTTCCAGCTAAGACATTAGGTTGCAACATACTTTAAATCTGAAAAAAAATAAATATTCAGAAAGGGAATTTTAATTGAAATTGAAACAAAGAATCTCTTTCCTGTATGCATGAATCAATTAGTCTGGAGACCTCTTCATGCAGAAACTGTCTCAGTTCAAACCCTTTAATATTTTACTCTGCTTGTGAGCAAATTTGCCTATGTTAGTTTTTTTAAAATATACAGTATATGCCCCACAAAAGCTATATAAATGATTCCACCACTTATCTACTCAGCAGATGGGGGAAAGGACTATATAAATAGAATATGGGGTGAATGGGTTGTTTGCTTTTCTTATATACATACCTCACATCATCTATTATCATAACATTCAACAATATTTTACAGGCCCCTCCCATTAAATGTTTCTAAGATCTGTGGTTTTAAGGCTTTCTGCTTAAACTTGCTCTGCATATGTGACTTCTGCTTTTCCAAATAAAAATACCTAAGGAGAGAGACAAGGAGCAGCTAAATCAATATGCGACACTGATTAGCTTTGTTTTGTCCTCAGATGTTTCCAACTATTATTAAGCAAATGAGAGACACTGGTGCATTTTTACATATAAAAAGAGTTCATTTGTCTTGGTGGCAATAACAAAGAGTAAAGCTTTCACTGAAAATGGTGTAGGTGAGAATGGGTAAAACACAAAAGAGCTTTTTATATTTATTTAATTATTTTTAAAAGAAATCCCTTGGGGATTTGAACATTACAGTAAGAGCAAACATGAGAGGTGTACAAGAGGAAAGAAGCGTTAGCTTATTTCATTTTTTATACAAAGGAATGTCCACTCAAAATCACGAGAAATATATACAAACTGGCCTTCTGCATGTCGTAGCTTTTCAAGGAGACAGTTGCATAATCTGAAGAGACCACACTATTGCTGTCTCTAGACTGAAATAGTCCCAATTTAGGAAGCTTAAGAAACTAAACCCACCACTTCCACTGAAAGCATGAGCTGATGAACTGCAGCTGTAGAACTGCATAAGCATTGCATATCCTATTTTGGGACTCCCAAGGTTTTCTTAAATTGCACCATTGAATTTCAGTGATAGGTTTTTTTTGAGCAAAGCAGTACCGTACACACAAAAACAATGGAAAGCCTACATTAATTTTAACTTTCTAAATGCAAAAAATTACCACTCCAAAAAGTGTGGGAGAATAAAAATCCAAGTTCTAACTACTTTGTATTTTCGCCTTTCCTACCCCTGCTTTTGAACTCCATTTGTGTTGAAGTGTAGTCTTCAGTAATGAAAATCTAGGCACTGTAATCATATACATTGACAATATTTGTCTCAGTTGTTTATAAAGAATTGCAAATGTGATAGAGTCTTGGGTGAGAAGCATAATCCTCAGAGCTGTGGTGATAAAACACAACTACCTATCTTTAAGCTAACCAAGATTTGATATCAAAAGACAGTGATCCATAACCAGTCCAGTTGGGTTTACACAAAACACAAACTATGTTCGGCTAATTATGGGTTGATGCAAATACAACCAAGAAATAAGTAGTGGTGGTCTTCAAAGAGGCTGAGGAGAACAAAAGGAGAAAGTTTGTATTAGTAGACAATTGTGGCCTGTGGAATATTGTTTTTAGCTTTGTTTGTTTCCACATTTCAATTATTGAAATTCTTCATATTGTAATTCAGTCCTATTTCTATTCAGGAATAGGACTGAATTTTTATACTCTTCCTTTTCCTGGCATGATATAGTCTATGATGGGATCTCTCTGATGTGATGCACTGGTAATGGTACAGATTATGTATTAATTTGTTGCTTCACATCATTTCCATGTTCCCCAATCAGTTACCTCTTGCATTGAGCAATAAAGCCATTCATAAAGCACAACATCTACGAAAATAACCCTATGTGAACCCTCATTAAAATCACTAAAGCATAACAAGAGCATAACTGAAAGAAATAAACACAATTAAAAGTCACCTATTGTTCTTTTGCTAGAATCTAAAAAGCTTGCTGAAGAACATTGGTTTTCAGTGCCTGCTGGAATGCCGGAAGCAGGGCATCTGGGGTGATGGGGGTGATGGAGTGAAAATTTTAATTTATGTGTGCCACATAGAAAAGAGGCAGAACTTTGATTATGTCACATTGCTATTGTGATTTTTTTTGTTGGCAGTCAAACTGATAAAATCAAGGACACCTCTGGGGCACCATAGGGTGAGAGTCACCTTGGAGAAAGCCCACCTTCCTTTTTATATCTCACAGGAACCAGACATCAAGCAGACACTGAGCAGCATCATGTTGTGGGAAGAGATCCATAATTGAGTTAATCCAAATTGACTGAGTTTATGTCACATGCCACATCAAAAAATATTTTGTGCAGAAAGTAGAGTACTTATAGTACTAAATTTCAGTGTGCTTCAAAGGAATGGAGCAGCCTGATGCTGAGCAGAGAGTGAGAAGTACAGTGTTGGCTATGGAACTGAAGGAGGCTTCATGAGAGATGGGGTTACTCTTATCAATGGAGCTTTCCCATCCATTACAATATAATGAAATGGGTCAAGGGCTAGCTGTGCAGGGGTGGGCTTCAAAAATTTTACCAAGGGGTTCACTGCCCAGTTGATGGGTGGGCGTGGCCATGGTGGGCGTGGCCTAGCCGGCCTTCTGCATCAGGCCGGGCGGGGCATTTTTGTCCTCCTCGGACTCTGGAGGCTTTCCTTGAGCCTCCAGGAGGGTGAAACGGCCTGCCCAGGCTCCGGAGGCCAGAAATGGGATTTGGGGGTTCTCCGAACTGCATAGAATCTTAGCTAGAGGTTCTCCCAAACCCCTGCGAACCCCCATCAGCCCACCCCTGTAGCCCTGGTACCTTAACCAGATGGAAAATCCCCAGCAGCCTAAGAGAGATTATTGAGAGGTACTGTGCCAGAACCTTATATTCTAATAGGTCTAAATCAGGGGATGTGTGTCCTACTTTGGCAACTTTAAAGCTTGTGGACTTCAACAGCCAGAATTGGCTGGCTGGGGAATTCTGAGAATTGAAGTCCACAAATCTTAAAGTTCCCTAAGTTTGACACCCTGGTCTAAATCCAAAGGCATAATTGCTTTAAATTAAACTGCCCCTTCTTTACCTCTGCATAGAGAGACGGAGATGTGATGGGGAAGGTTTTGTCATAGTGTCAACTAAAAAAAGAGCATCTTCAGCAACATTCTGCCTCAGTTTCTCTTTCAATGTTTTTTGCAACATGAGAGTGGGAAAGAAACGTGGCTAGAAAAGGAACAACTCCTACTCTACTAGATCTGAAGACCTCCAAAGTCCCTTCCAGCCCTATGATTTTGTAAGTATAGAATCTATAAGGGCACAGCACTGGGTTTTTTAAAGTTTACATTAATTTATTTACTTACAACTAATGGCTTAATGATTGTATATTGAAAAGATCCATTAAATTAAAATACCAAAGATTTTTAAAAAGTCTGTCACTCCTGAGAATAATGTCTGCAGTGCTATTAAATCAGATTTTTTAAAAAAGAGAGAATCAGTAATTGTCTTTTTTACTCTGATAATAATAAAATGTTGCATGAAGCCATTAAACAAGCCAAAGCACCCATCGTCTTCGACCTATATATATCGACAACGATTATTTGGGTTGTATGTATGTCCTTTGAATATAATAGTATTTCCTTTAAAGAACAGCCCGGAAATATTAGCACTACAACTCCCAGAATCCATTTTGCACTGGCGAGACCATTTTCCTTTTCTCTAGCATACAGGGACTAGTAGTTTAGGGCTTGCTTTGCTCAGTTTCAGGTTTCGAAACACCTGTCTCAGTTCGAAGAATGCTTTATTTGGGGGAGGGGGGGAGGGGGGGAGGGGAGGAGAAAATCTGCAAGCAGAACCCAGCCTTGGGCTATGCAAATAAACCACGTCTTGGAGAGCCGGGAGTTATAGTCCTCCTGCCATGTGGAAACCGAAATGCTTTGCCTGAAATTAAGTGTAAGCAGAAGCGTCTGATTAACAGCCTCGGCGTGCTTGTTTCTGTGAGTTGTCAATTTCACGTTTGTATGGTTCGTGGGGAAGGGGAAACCCTAAAAGTAAGCCTTTTCTGAGGGGAAAACACGTGCAAACGAATCCTGCGGCTGCGTCCCGGAGAGGAATAAGGGGCCCCGCCCACTCATAGAAGAGTAAGTGAAGAACCGGCCAAAGTGAGAGTCACGAATGAATGAATGAATGAAACTTAAGAATGAATGAAATTTAGATTGAGACATTTCTTAGTCTCTCCCCCCGCCCGGTTGATTTTCTCCTATTTTGTTCGGGGTTCCCCCCCTCACCCTCCCTCACCGTTTACAAAATTACTAAATTGGGGTTTGGTGGGATCATCAAGAGGTATGTTTTTAATGCCTTGTACTATCACGGCAGGTCTCCCGAGAGCTGCCGGATGAAAATACCAGAAAGAGGATCGTGCTTTTACGGTGTATTTTATGCCTCTTACGATGTTAGCTTGAATTTGGTGGAGAGGCTGGACTTTTCAGGCGAAAGGCTGTGCCGGGATAGATTCTTATAACTGATCAGTTCATGATTTACTTAATGGAATTAAACAACTTCCGTTTGTACGACTAGCAGCCGTATACATGTAGTCCTTGCTTTACAACAGCTCATTTAATGACCAAAGTTACAACTGCACTGAAAAAATGTGACTCACGACCGTTTTTTCACAGTTACAACCTTTGTGGCATTTCCTGTGATCATGTGATCGAAATTCAGATGCTTGGCAAACTGGTTCACATTTATGACGGTTGCTGTTTCCCAAGGTCATGTGATCACCATTTATTTATTTATTTATTTATTTTTATTTATTTATTGTTTCGATTTATATGCTGCCATTCTTCGGAGACTCAGGGCGACTATTTGACAAGCAAAGTCAATGGGGAAGCCAGATTCATTTAATAACCAGGTTGCTAATTTAGCTACTGCAGTGATTCACTTAATTGGGGCAAGAAAAGCTGTGAAATGGGTCAAAACTCACTTAAAAACAGAAATTTCGGGCTGAATTGTAGTTGTAAATCGAGAACTACCTGTACTAGCCAGGATACAGGTAGTTCTCCCAATGGTTGGAACCTGGGAAACTTGGTTTAAAATGTGTCCTCCTGGTACTTTATTCTTAAATATGATTTGCTGATCTGTTTTTCTTAACTTTGTGTGTATATCTGTGTGTATAATAGACTTCAATATTCTGCTTAAAACCAAAACCTACAGTGTATATAACACTTTGAGGTAATCATCTCTTTCTTCTTCCAAACCTTAACTTTGTATGAAAAAAAAACCAAATTTCCACCTTTAATATACATTCTTAAATTGTAATTAATACTGATAAAAAACTTCTGTTCTTCTCTATTGTTAATACTCTGCTTTATCTAAACAATAGATCATACTATAAAACAGTAATACTGTATAAGTATAGTTTTGAAAAAAAATATAATGCATTAAGACTTATAACAATAAAAAGGAAAAAAAACTTTTGTCATAACGGGCCTACATTGCCTTTTTGAAATCAGTTACTACCCTTTAGTTTAGCATCCCAAAATGACTTGTTATAAAGGCTGGTTAAGGATGCTAAATTGGAAACTCTGAAGGGGGAGCTGCCCTGAACCTAAATACAACATGTAATTAATGCCTAATAATAAATTTTACCAGAACAATGTTGTAATGGTGGCAGGCTGATTGGCAATGGGAAATTTTGAGTGGCTGCAAGGTTTTCTGTATACAGATCTTTAGGCTATTCCTTTATTAGCACTACTGTAGCACTTAGGTGCTAAAGATAGAAGAAAGACATGTGGATGGCTGATATATGAAAATTGCACTTTTAGATGTCCTGCAAGGACATCTCTGCTTCCCTGTCCAATTGTACTAAATCATAAAGTAATTTATAGAGGTAGGGTGTACCCCCAAGCAAAGCCAAATAACGGCTATAATTTTCCAGTTCTTTAAGGAACTGGTCTAAAAATTGGAGGAAAAAAAGGTCAGTGTTGTTAGATACTGAATGAATAGGCCATAATTCTCCTGCTTTGTTTAATTTTTCGACATCCAAAGTCCAAAGGGTGGAGCTGGCTTGCACAGGCTTGTGGCGTGGTTTAAAAGTTTCTGAGTGAGAAGGGGATAAAAGGAAGAATTTAGTATAGCCAGGAGCTAATAAAGTTGGCCGTTCCCCGCCCCATGAAATTAACACTTACCTGACCAGCAAAAATTTAGGAGGTGAGATTTTCCCTGTCATTTCCTCTGTACTTGCATGGGAGAAGTGTGACAAGAAGGATTTATTCCAATGATCATTGAATGCTTGACCAATCATAGCTTTGTGTCTTCGTGCGCTTCCATCATAGCCTATTCAAAGAGAAAGGTATGGGATGAGATATCTTTTTATGTGTGGTTGACAACAGGGATTGGTTGGTGAGTACTATTCAATTGCTTCTAGAGATGAAAACTTAATGAAACCCTATATAGCACTTCCCGAAATATATTAAAATGAAAAGGAAAGTTCATGCTAAATAATATTGGAGCTGTAGAAGACTAGCTAGGTTTTTGCCTCATAATCTATGCAAGTCTATTCACAAGTAAATTGCCCTGAATTCCACACAGTTTATTCCTGATAGATTGGAATACAAGTTTATAGATTGTAATCTAAGTAGCTAATATATCACCCCTGGTTGTAGAAGCCCTTTTGTTTGGAGACTGGGTTCTGAAGGATTGGGTTGTGAAAATGTATAAAATAAATTCCTTGTATGTCCAATCACACTTAACCAATAAAGAATTCTATTCTACAATATATTACCAGACATTTAATATAATTTGGGGATTCCCAGAGAACTGGGAATTATTATTTTCAGGAGACAAATATAAATAAAATAGATCAGGCACAGTTAATATATCGTGAGAATTTGGTATATTATCTAAAATTGACATGTAAATGCATTCTGTAGGAGGAAGGGGCTCTGTCCAGTGGAAATCCAGCCTGGAAAAAAAAAACTGAAAAAAAAATCTGGGATGGGTATAAAGAGAAGGAACTGTAGCACTTACTATCACTTGAACCACATATGTTGTTGTACCGCCTCCTATTCAGGAGAAAGAGCCCTTTCCCCACCAAAGTTACAAAATATAATGCGTTCCACAATGAGAAAATGCAATGCTCATAACAAGAGCTCCTCTCTAGGATTATTAGTCTAAAATAATGTATCCCAACCTTAACCATTTTCTTCATGATGACTGAGGAATTCTGGAATTTAAAGTCCATATATTTTACAATGGCTAAGGTTGAGAAACACTAGTCGAAAATCAGATTTAGTACATTATGCATGAAATAAATTATAAATTATAACCAGATATTGCATGTGGAAATTTTTACTTGCTTTTTCCTGCTTATCCTTTGAAAATATATTTTAATAATTAGAGGTTTTGATATTTTTTTAAAAAGGCAAAAAATATGTTGAAGATAAATGAACTGATTTGAAATCAGATTTGAAACTCATAAATACAAATAATATAGACCAAACTATATTGAGTGCTTCTAATGCTTGCATATTTTGAAATATAAAACATGCCCATTTGATTCATGTGCAAAAAAAGGTAATTTTTAAAGTCTTAAGATAATGCTCTCCCACAAGGATTCTTATTCAGTATCAATGAAAAATGGGTAACCTGTGTTGGAGCATTATTTGATGCTTCTGGCAGTCTTTTTGAGGCCAAAATTTAGTAGCAAGTTGTTCAGCGTGGTTTCATCTGGCATTTAAAAAATAATCTGTGCATCATGAAAAAGCTGTAGAATTCTGGTCATTATTATTTCAGAGTGAAGGTGACGGGGTGTATCACATTTTTCAAAGCTCCTTAAGGGGAACAACATATGTTCTCTGCAAATAGTGTTGGAGCTAGTTCGCAAAGAGGAAAGTCAGGTTAAATATTTTTTTCCCCTGAGTGCTAATTAGCTACTTGCAAGCATTGTTCTTTAAAAAAATGACTATATTTTTATCTACCAGAATTATATATTCTTACTTTCTTTGAACTTGATGTGTTTTAAAATAATTGATTCTTGGACTTAAAAGTGTTCAGACTTGTCTGAATAGAGATTTTTGCCAGTGGAGGAAACAAAGTGTTACTCTAAAGACTACTAAATTTATTATTGTGTAAACTAATCTTTAGAATGCCACAAGATTCCATTGTTTTTTTCTGCAGCAGATTCACATCCTTCTGGATATTATTAAATAACATGAAGGATCTTATTAGATTTACTTGATAGTAATTGTTGCTTCTTTTACATGTTCAAAGAAGAGTCTAGATTAAACTGCCATTGAAGTAAGGCCTACAGAGTTCAATGGGATTTATTCCTGAGTGTGTACAGAATTGCCTTATAAACTTGTGTATTAGATATTTAATCCCAGGTGAGAGAAAGTAAGTATTAAGAAATTTTGGAAGCAGCTGGGAGGACTGACAGTTACCATATGTTTCTAAAACAAACACAGGACTAGCCAAATCTTCAACACCAAGTGATAGCAGGATGAATTTATTGTCTCTCTTGCAGTCATTTGTTTTCCTATTGAAACAGAAAACAATTCATTGTGAAGTCACAGGGGACATGACCAGTTTACTTGGGCCTATTTGTATATTTGATATTTGCAATGGACTTTCACTGTTCACGCCCAAAGTATATGATAACTGATACGGTAACTGATATTCATGGTCTTAATTATATACTTCAGTGTTTCATGGGAAAAAGTAAAAAGGACTGAGTTTTTTTAGTCAACCACTGGTATGCTTCAGGTCTCTTGGAATGCAATCCACCTCTTATTTAGTTTTGGGGTGTGAATGCGAGAAGCAAATTTACTAATTCTTCAGTTGTGATGCTATACGAGTAACTCTTACTCTTTCATTTGCGGTATACAGCTGCTGATGTACAATGCATTGCATTTATTAAAAGTTGGTAGATTTTTCTCACCATCACGTTTAGTTATCTTCACTTCTCTTGCCTCAGCAGATGACAAGCCCTCACAGAGATTTCTGGATTTGGAACCTAAACAAGATTGAGCCTGGTGAAAATTGTAGATGGGCCAGGGCTGTAGGCCAGGGGTGGGTTCCACTTACCTTTACTACCGGTTCGTGACAGGATCGTGCGCACACGCTCGCTTTGGTCGCGCACGCACGTTGCTTCTGCGCATGCACAGATTGCTTCTGATGACATCAGTGTCAGTGGGCGGAGCCCTCCCACCAGTTTTACTACCGGTTCTATAGAACCGGTCTGAACTGGGGGCAACCCACTACTGCTGTAGACCAGACTGGGAATTAAAAAATAATAATTCTAGAAGAAACAACTTCCTTATTGTTGCTGAGAAAATGACACAGATATATCCATGACCTCTGCTGTTAAAGCAAAATGTGTATTAAGAAAATATTCAGACCCCCTTCACTTTTGTCAGTTTTGCTATGCTGCGGCCTGATTCTACAGTTGTTAAAATACATTTTTTTCTGATTAATCTACGCTCAGTACCCTTAATGACACACACACACACACACAGAATGATCTTTGATTTAGAATACATTTCAAGGTTAACTTGCAGTCAGCTGTATTACTCAATCTCATTTCTTCAGAATTTCACTTCTTTGAATATGATTGTGAATTATGCCTAGATAATTATAAGGTACTAGGTGGGGGAATGATTAGAGATGACTTGTTTCCCACAGTGGGTGAAACAAACAAACAAACAACCCCCCCCCCCCCCAAAACCTGAGGAAGTTGCATGATTTTGAGCACCACAATTCATGTATTGTGTTAAGGCATAGTTGGCTTCGTCATTATGTGTTGTGGAAACATTTGTGATTTAGCTTCACAATTGCATACCGGTAGTCCTTAACTTACGACCACAGTTGAGTCCAAATTTTCTGTTGCTACGTAAGACAGCTGTTAAGTGAATTACTCCCCATTATACAACTTTTCCTGCCATGGTTGTTAAGTGAATCACTGTAGTTAAGTTAGTAACCCTGTTGTTAAGTGAATCTGGCTTCCCCATTGACTTTGCTTGTCAGAAGGTCGCAAAAAGTGATCACATGACTGCAGGACACTGCGATCATCATAAATACAGTTGCCAGTTGCCAAGCGTCTGAATTTTGATCATGTGATCTCAAGAATGTTGCAACAGTCGTATGTCTGAAAAACATTCCTAAGTCACATTTTTCAGTGCCATTGTAACTTCAAATGGTCACTCAATGAATGATTGTAGGTTGAGGACTACCTGTATGGTTAAACACAATATAGCTTCGCATCATGTCTGAACACAGTTTAGTGTGAGCTTATTTTTTTCCCTTATAGGTTTATTTATTTATTATTTTATTTTTCCTATTTACATGGCTGCTAAGAATTGAAAATGACTTGATGGCATATAATTTTGCTGGGTTATACAATCTGGTGATTTCCAGTCTGTAGTCTAGGGTGTGGATGTAAAATAAAAACAATTCAGACAATTGCTAAATTTGGTGAATTTTTAGCACTTTTGCTTAACCTTGTGTCAACCTTGCAGGATAAACCAAACAGGAGCCACAACCAGGTGAGCTATTTCTAC
Organism: Masticophis lateralis; assembly: GCA_030761175.1. Taxonomy (NCBI): domain Eukaryota; kingdom Metazoa; phylum Chordata; class Lepidosauria; order Squamata; family Colubridae; genus Masticophis; species Masticophis lateralis. The sequence goes on from JAUDYJ010000006.1 coordinate 23,290,660, forward strand.
TTTATTATAAAGCTACACAGACAGAATCGTGCAAGTATGAAATTAAATCCTTCACTCCCCGACATTTCTTTATAGCCCAAGAAACTAGGGAGGGTCTCTTCTTAGCCTTTTACCCCACCTACTACCCAGCTTTTCTTTCTTTTATCTAACTGTTCCCTTGGCACAGTGGTTAGATTCAAAAAAATTTTCTACCAGTTCTGTGGGCGTGCCTTGGTGGGTGTGGCTTTCCTTGGTAGGCGTGGCTTGGGTATGACAGGGGAAGGATACTGCAAAATCTCCATTCCCACCCCACTCTAGGGGAAGGATACTGTAAAATATCCATTCCCACCACATTCCAGGAGAAGGATACTGTAGAATCTCCATTCCCAACCCACTCCAGGGGAAGGGAAGGATACTATAAAATCTCCATTCCCTCCTCACCCCACTAACCTGCTTTCCAGCTCTGTTCTCCTATGCAGGGCAACAAAAGAAGACTCAGCTGATCAGCTGGGGCCAGCCAGAGGTGCTATTTGCCAGTTCTCCGAACTACTCAAAATTTCTGCTACCATTTCGCCAGAAGAGGTCAGAACCGGCTGAATACCACCTCTGCCTTGGCAGCATATTTTCATCCAGTCTCCCAAAGTCTTTCTCACATACTGTTACACCTTGTTAGAGATCAGTCAAGAACACCTACAGTATTGAGATTTGTCAATGTCAGCAATTACTATGCATTTAAAAAAAAGTTTTTATAAAAGTGGGTTTATTGAGTGTCCCCTCAAATTCATTCATAGGCATTACATTACTGATGACTATTTTAGGTGGTGGCCTTCAAACCATGACACAATGGTTCGTATAAAGCAAAAGATTGTGAGATGAGCAGCTGGTCCTTACTCAGAGGTGTCCAAAGTTTGCTAAGAGAAAGTAACCCCCCCAAACCCCAAACCCTCCATGTGAATATCATAAAACCCATCTGTTAACATCAGAACCGTTTTCATCTTTGCAAGCTACACATTGCCCTTGTAAGGTATTTGATAATACCTTACATCATGTCTGGATCTGATAGGACCCAATTTACATGTCTGCAGATTCTTACAGCAATTGTCTAATCTGCTGCAGATTTCACAATAATACTGGTCAAATTCTCTCTCCTCTTACATCTTCCCCAGGTGTTTTAACTTTTTTACCTGATAGTAAGAAACTTGATGGTTGACCAATGAAAGTATTGCTGCAAAATAGATTAACACACAAGTTGACAACTGGAGCAGCATAAAAACCTAGTAAAATAATAAAATGCCTCTTTGCAGTTATCACGGGGATTCTTTTGTTGATTAGATTTGCATATAATTGCAATCAAACAAGGCTGATGATAGTTAATAGCAAAGTAACACTATATAAGAATATAAATACAATGCCCAAGGTAATTAAAAAGAAATTAACCTATTTGTAAAAAAAATAGCAAAATCTTACAACTATGTATTCAATGGTATCGTCTTATTCTCTACAAGGGTTCTGAAAAAAATTCTATGTTTAGTAACAAGGTTAACAATGTCAGAGTAAGTCTCACTTGTGAAAGGTTGTACCGTAATCCAGTTGCACTCATTGGAAAACAGTGTCTGTGTACCCAGGTCAGGGGCAAACTGCAGTTTCTCCCAGGACATGCAAATCAGATGGGTTGATTCTGGTTGGTGGAGTTAAGGCTTAAAAGTTGGGGCTGATGTATTGAGTTTATATATAAAGGGGTGTGGATAATTTAACCCATCCTTTCCTATTACCAGAGTCGTGGGGGGAAAAGTCCTCATCTGAAAACACTGTTGGCACTGTGAGAAAATGTCAAATGTCACTAATGGAGTATTCTCTTCCTTAAAACAATGCTACTGTCAAATTCATTTCCTCCAATATAATTCAGAAGTTCTTCATTGGCAAGTAAATGTATTTTGGACCATACAATTAGCATTCTTCTCCTGAGTTTAGCTAACTACTGGTAGGTTATCATTTTGGGATAGTGGGGAGGCTCTTTTCTAAAATTAATTTCAGTTTGATGGGAGTAAAGTGTTGACTTTACAGCATTTTCTTTTTAAATAGCCATTTGGAAATTCCACATATTTCCACAAATGTCATATTTGCAGGAGAAGGAAAGAGGCAGGAAAAAAAGTATCAGTGTAAAGGTTGCCCATTGGGATTGTGGACAAGGAAGGGCCTCAAGTGCAGTGACTCACAACTTGCTTATGACTTTAAAGTTTGTGAAGCAGTACACATCGCCATAAAGAAACTGTAGTCCTCAAATATTTTTTAAAAAATATAAAATAACAAAATTGTACTATTAAATTGAGGTAAAGACTGGGCTCCCAAATTCTCTTAAATTCCAGTTTTGTTTCTCAGTAAAGCACCTAGTCAAGCTAAATGTATCTTTGGATATGTTGCTTTTTCTTTTTATGTAATTTAGAAGTTTCGGTTGAAGCTTCTAGAGAAATTCTGTAGAAGAGGAGGAATGATTGGAAAGGGAAATAAACCTGTGAAAATACGTGTTCAACAGGGAAGTACTTAAGGAACAATATTTTATGGTCTAAACACTTCTCTCTGCTCAGCTAGCTCTTCCAAATGTTAAAAAAAAACTATGTTATAGTTGTCTAGGTAAACTTGTAAGATGGGAAGCTGGCAGTTTCAAAGATCTCTTCCTATGACAGTGTTTCTCAACCTCAGCAACTTTAAGATGTCTGAGCTTCAAAACATGCAGCTTGGGAATTCTGGGAGTTGAAGTCCACACATCTAAAAGTTGTTGAGGTTGAGAAGCATTCTTCTAGATAGAAACTCTCTGGGTCTTTGTATATCCTGGCCCTGCTTCATTCTTGCTGTAGCAGCTTGGTAGTTCTTGCTACCACAATTTATCTTCCAAGGGATGCCTTGCATGATGGCCTGATCCTAACCTCTGACAATAGCTGTTTTCTTTATAATCTCAAGCAGCAGAACCTGGGAAAACTGCCTTCTTGAAACCCTAGAGAGCTGCTGCCAGTAGTGGCATCAATGTGCCAAATGCTTTGGCACAACACAAGGCCTCGTAAATTCAAGATTTCCTGTATCCTGCTTGCCGTAACTCCCGCATTTTTGCATAAAATGGGCTGTTCATTTAGAATCAAATAGTGCTGGCCAGTTATGCCAGCAAAGGGTACAATGAAGAAACTATTGACGCTGGCTTGAGGAGAACAGTCCAATTGCTCGATAGGGAAGAGCTGGTTGATTGCAGTTTTTCTGTTTTGAAGCAGTTTTGCTTTCTGGACCGCAGTGATGTGGAAATACATTTATTGATTTAGATTTGCATTTGGAAGTGTTGGTGCTATTAATGCTGTAAACACAGACACAACACATTGGATATGTGAAATGCTTTGCAAAACTGCTAGTGAACTCATTGATCTTTTTACTTAATCCGTGAAATACACAGGCAAGGCACTGCATGTCTTTTTTAGAACAGAGCACAAACTCTAGTTTGGATATTGTATGGGCCAGTCTTCCTAGAAGTGACTTCTGTTACATTGGTGATTTAGTGAGCATATGTCCATGTGCTTTGGAGTGATAAGAATAAAGAATGTAACAAAGGGAATTAGAGATGTGTTTTTAGGATTAATTACATTATCGATTAAATTTATTTTACTCCCAGTTCTATCAATGCTTTCAGTAAAACAAAGTAAAATCTAACATGTAAAACAGGGGTCCCATGTAAAAAAGTTATGCTGGCTGGAGTATTGTGGGAGTTGAAGTCCACAAGTCTTAAAGCTGTCAAGTTTGAAGACCTGATGTAAATTAAACCAGAGGCAATAAAGACAATTGAAAGGCTACTTTGAAAATCTGCCTTTATATTTATGGACATACAAATATAGAATACTTCTTTCTGAGACTTGCCAGAGAAGGTACAAAAACCTTGACTTTTAAGGTTTTAAAATTTGCATAATCTTGTCAAACAATGATTTGATAAAGCCACACTCTGAATGTTTAAAGCCTAAGTATCCAAACCAAGGGAGAATAATCCAAAAAAACCTCAAGGGAAAAGCTATCCAAAAGGGTGACAGAGAAGGTATGCCAACTCTTGGATTTTATGGGATAGGCAGAGACAAGTGGAGAAAAATAGTCCCTCGGATATCCAGGCCCTATGTCAGGTAGGGTGCCTTGTAGATGATAACTATAACCTTGAATGGTACCCAGAAGCATGCTGGTAGTAAATTCAGTACAGTTAGGAAGGTTACATGGCTGTACTGAAGTTGTCCATAACTACTTGTGCTCTGCATTCTGGACCAGCTGTAGCTTTTGAATGGCCTTCAAGGGCAGCCCCATGTTGCTATATTCCATAGTGAAGTGACTTGGGCAGAGAATCCAAATAAATAACCTCCTCTACACCCTACACTTGTTACTAGCTTGTAAAAGGAATTATGTATTTAAAATAATTATGAAGGTGGCAACTATGTAGAACTATATAATAGCTGCCTTGCCACTTCATGTTTACTCAAACATTTTTATGAGCCTCAATTGCTGCCTTTGAGGTGCTGTTTACAGATTGAGGGTGCCCATGCTGAATCTAAAGCAGTATATCTCAACGTCATCGACATTAACATGTGTGGACTTCAATTCCCAGCTCAACTGGGAGTTGCTTAACACTTAACACTTGCTTAACACATTGTAAGCCACCCTGAGTCTCCGGAGAAGGGCGGCATATAAATCAAATTTATAAAAAAAAAAACCTAGGGAATTCTGGAGTTGAAGTCCTAAGGTCTTAAAATTGCTGAGTTTGACAAACGTTGATCTAAACCAGTGGTGGGTTGCTACCGGTTCGCTGCGGATCGGGTGAACCGCTGGCAGTGGCGGGAGTCTCCACCCACCTGCCCGGGCAGCTCTGTGCATGCGCGCACGCCCACGAGCAAACCAGTAGCGATGGGATTTGAAACCCACTACTGATCTAAACCACCTTTCAATTCATATCTTGACCAGAAAACAGAGACATGTTTAAATGATGTGGAGCTGTTTGTTTTTTTTTTAAATTTGATTTATATGCCGCCCTTCTCCGGAGACTCAGGGCGGTTTACAATGCGTTAAGCAATTGCTTTATTCATAAGGGAGTGTGGGGGGGTGTCTTCTTGCCAGGGAATAAACACTTATTCAAGATGGTGAAAAATATTTTGTGGGGACTAAAAGGGATATATCCATGTTTACTTAGTTTTGCATCAATGAATACATTATGATCCCTATGGCAGTCATTTTGTGAAAGTGTTCATGATATGTTGTTAAAACTCCAGATAAATCCTCTAGCATAAATGTTGGATTAAATCCATCTTGGTTTATGTAAGTCTAACAATCTCTTCTAATAGTCTTAAACAGATGTCTGTTAGGTATTATACGCCTTCTTATTTGTGCAAAGTCTACTCTATTGTATTATGAATCTTAAGAAAATGTCTAGTAAAGCACATCAAATATTATTAAAATGTATAAAATACACACCATTAGCTGAGAGATATCAAAAGGTGGCATGAATAATTACCGGCAAGTTTCAACATATACCTTGATACTAGGATAGTGCTTTTTCTGTAGGGGGGTTTCTTTAGGTTTCTATAAATTGGGTGCCACGACAAAAAATGTCTTTTTACAATTTGATGCCTATTGCATATTCCCAAATTTAATCTCTAGTGCTGCTAGTTTTTAATTTTCTTAGGCGTTTGAGGAAAACTTAAATGGTGGTTGGTTATTTCCACTCAAAGAAATTAGTACCAAATTAGAACGAACCAGTGATCTACTCGGTGGAGGGAATGTTTATATGTTTACTAACTACCTCTTTGGATACCAAACATGGTATTTCTACAAAGGTCTATATATTTTTTTTAATTTTTAGAGGTGATTTTCCCACTACTGCACTACTGCATTAAAGTACTGTCTATCCTTGAGTCAGCAGAAAACTATGACATTTGCTGGCCCAGTGCTGATCACTATTCTCCCTCAATTGCTTTGTTCTCACTCACTGCTGAATGGTGCTGTCCTGTCTGTGCATGTGAACGTGTGATAAGCAAAGCGATTAGTTCACATCCTCCCTCTTCTGCCCATCACTGGCCGACAGGAAAAACATTTGCCAATCAAGGCGATGCAGCAGCACAGACAGTGCATGTCTGGATGCAGGACTCTGGCAATATCTCCAAACTGCTCCTTATCCTCTTCCTCCTCTGCCCTATTTTTGTGTAAACTGAACTGAATATGTTTTTGGTTTTTTTTAAAAAAAGACCAAAGTCACAGAGCAAGCTGAGTCACAAGCAGCATTTTAAAGTAGGATTCTTTCCTTTCTTTAAATAAGCAACAAATGCTTATTTTCAGTTTCCCAAAAGGGGAACATTTAGGGGGGAATTGGGCTGGTTCCCACATTTCATGAATACCCTGCTTCAACCTTTCACCAAACTATAGTGTTACTAGATGATCAGCGTAGCACTGTTGCACAAGCCTTAAAGACTACCAAGTGCATCATTGTTGTGTCTAGCTTTTTAAGGAGACAACAGGAGAATGCCAGCAGATGAGACAGATCAGGGACTGGAAGAAAGGAAAAAAATAAAATAAAAATCCCTCCGCTTTCAATCTGAAAAAGCCAATAAGGGTCACTTTGTTCCTTCCCGGTACTGATCTTCTGACTTTTATCTCCTGATAAAAAGTGGTGAAACTGTCACAGATTTTACAAACCTTGTTAATGGGTGCTATTTGAGGGAAAGTACTGCTTTAAAAGCCATACTGAAACTGGTCTTCCTAGTCAAGGAATGAGAGGAAGGGAATGCCACAAGGACACAGTGTGGAAGCCAGATATAACCAGGGATATTTCTGCCCCACTTAGATGCAGATGGGAGAAGAGATATTGAGGGGTCTGCAAAGAGCCATTTCGCCCCATTCAAAATTTGCTTAAGTCTTTGGATAGCATATTTCTAAAGCTGTCTATCCAGCAGTATTGCTATTAATCAAGAATGCAAGTCTTCATGTTGTATAAGATATTTTCTATTAAACAGAGATGAAGAACTCATTGATTTTTTTTTATACCCACTGCCCTCTGGGCTTTGAAATCTATACTAGGTTAGTTCATTCTTATCCTTTACTCATCCCTACATGCCAGCTCTGTGATATCAGGCAGCAGCTATGTAAATATTTATTGCTGCTGTAGTTGTTAATGTTGAAGAGGGGTTTGGAAGAGCATTGTCTTGGCCTACTAGTGCAGGAAACCCTTAATTCTGTCTCTGAGAAGATGCAAGAACAGGAAAAGTTGGTGTTTGGTTTTGGAATGACGTTGATGTGACACTTAATTTCCGTGGTTCCTCTTTTGCTGTAGCTTGTCATTTGTATTAACAGTTGGAACTCTGTTACCTCCTAACAAATGAAACATCCTTTTTTTCTGCCCGTTTGACCAGGGTGCTTCTCCATTAGAAGACAATGGGACTTACAGATGTCTTGAGGCTTGACTTTGTTGAGACTAATGTTATAACAGCCACACTGACTGTTCTGGTGATAATGTTGGTTCTCCTTGCTTGGTAAGTGGATTTATGAGTTAAACTTTCTCAAATACAGTTTAAAGGAACAATAAGATCATGACTGTTTGGTTTCCAAACTAAACTTATTTTTGAAGAACAAAATCCAGAGACCTTTGTGACACTATCAACTTAAGGAAGACACTTAAGAAGTCCATCTCAAGAAGTGGACTCAGGTCTGCAAAAGGTTACCTCTGATAAAGATTTTAAAATAATCCTTTAAAATAATCTAAGAAAGTTGAATATATGTGACTATGGATGTTTTTGCAACAAAACATGTACTATATTAAAGACTAATATATTTGTGAAATTAGAAAGAGTTATATTTACAGTTGCAGGAATTCATCATCATTATCAACTGGTTGCTTGTTTGAAACTATGGCAGTTAAATTTTAATTAGACTCCTCTTCTATGAAAGAGTTTCTGTGTTGATGCTGATGTAAACTATTCTTTGTACCTCTGATTCAAACATGTCACTCAACATTATTTCCATAACAATATGTGGTTTGTGATTCTCCTTGACATAAACAATTAGAATAACCAAGGGCCTTTTATGCTATATTATTGAGATCAATTAATAGAAGGAAACAAAGAAATTGATTGACTTAACTTTTTTAAAAAAACAGGCTCACGACCAAAAGTAAAACAAAATATATTGAAAACTCATACTATGATTAAATGACTGTTCTAAATGCTTTTAAACTGGGTAATTGTTTTTTTTCCTTTTCCTTACTTCAGGTCTCCGTAGAAATTAATTTATATTTATGTGATTATTTTGTTTCAAAATAATGGGAATGAAATAAGTAATAGTTGTCAGCTGGAAATATTTCTTCTGATACATCGCTGCATATGACTTTTACTTTTCCAGCTCTACTATCTTCTGTTATCCAAATATTTTCTGCTTTATAATATTCCTATAAATCATATCTCAAAATCCACAAATTCATAAATCTTTATGGAACTACCCTCTTCATTCCCATACCTGTGAATCGATTTTTATCTTGTAAACTTTTTAGGGTAGCCTCAAGGTTCTGTAGAGTTCTAGCATATAGTACTACTGTTAATAATCGCTATTACTGTTGTTATCATTTATTATTTTACTGTATTTTTGTTCTGCTGAGCACATTTGGAATTTTGAGAGCATGTCATAGGTCTCCTCCCAAAACAGCTATTGTTGGGACACTTATTCAAAGATGGTTACAGGACTGTCATACAACATTCATTTACTATAAGACCAGTTCTAACTATATAGGATTCTGTGTGTATCACTCCAATGCAACATTTCATAGTTTTTGTTTGGTTTTTTTGTAGGTAAGTGGACACGTTTCCACGTATAACATTGAACCAGTTCCCTCCATCCTCATTTTGTTTTTCTAAAAATGCCAACTGGGCCTTTGGGGGAACCTTGAAAACAAGATGCTGTAGGTTATGCTTTCCTTTGTAGCATGACAACTTTCCATTTTCAATTAAAAATTAAAGTCAGAGTAAGGAACCACCTGGCAAATATCAAATAAAGTGTTTATAGATTCACTGGTGTTCATTGGCAGCATAAAGCTAACTCTGCTTTAGTGATAGAAGGCTAAGTTGGGTGCTTTTTTGAAAAATATTCCCTTGCATTCCTAGATTTTCCAAAAGCTACTTTTTCCAAGGAGAACTTATTTTCATTCCTTTGGGGGGGTCTAATGTATTACTCATACAGGAACACAATATTTGTCTAAAGCTGAGAATATGTGGATTAATGTGCCTGGGACAATTGTTTTAAGTGACTGTATTTAAGGAGAGATACTTTTTTTTTAGTAGTCCTTCAAGTCAGCAGTTCTTTGCAAAAATGAGATCATTTTAAGCTGTTATCAAGCAACTCTAAAGAGTCTTGGTTTCTTGGTTATGATAATTGTGGTTTTGAACTTTCTAGTCCACTATCAACCAACAAATAATGCTCTGATTTGGTTTTGAGCCAATGTTGCAGTTATCCAAATGGGATGGATGGGTGATGGATGGATGGATGAATAATAGGTAAGCATGAAGACATAGATGCGCTGAAAATACTTTAGGTAAAGATAAAAGTTTCCCTTGCATATATGCGAGGGGGCGGTGCTCATCTTCATTTCAAAGCCGAAGAGCCAGTGCTGTCCAAAGATGTCTCTGTGGTCATGTGGCTGGCATGACTAAACACCAAAGGCGCACAGAACGCTGTTACCTTCCCAACAAAGTGGTCCCTATTTTTCTACTTGCATTTTTACATGCTTTTGAACTGCTAGGTTGGCAGAAGCTGGGACAAGTAACGGGAGCTCACCCCATTATGCAGCACTAGAGATTCGAACCGCTGAACTGCCGACCTTTCAATCGACAAGCTCAGCATCTTAGCCACTGAGCCATCGCGTCCCGATACTTTACTGAGATTTAAATGAAAAAGTATTAAGTTATCGATGCTTTTGAATTTTTGAGGATAACAAGCGATGTAGTTCCTCATCTGTAGTATTATTGCTATAAATAGTACATTTTTAAAATCTTTAATTGAACAGGGAGATAAGTTGCCGCTGTCTGACATTGGTGTGCTTATTCCAGTTATGGCTTTACTTCTCCTGCTTGTGAATGCCTTGATAGAATTAATGCAGGAATTTGCCTCTCATTTAAAGTTTAATGTACCGTAAGCTTTGCATTATGAAGAAGCTGTCACTGCTTTCAGACATCGTTGTTCAAAGTAAAATTTCACCAGCTTATCTAAACAAACCTAAGTGTTTGAAATGTGGAAATAGAGTTGTAGTTCTCTCTTTCCCTCCCACTTCCCCTCCCTCCCTCCCTCCCTCTGTCTCCCGTCTCTCTCTCTTTTTCACACACACACACACTATGTGTGTATGTAGAGGAGGGATACATTTAAAATTTGCTTGTTTCATAATTCCGAAATGTGCACTTAATGAAGCTTGTCTGCATGCACACATTGTGACCTTCCCATTTTCTGTTTGAGATAAAGCCTCCCTCCATCCTTTTCTGCTTATTTTTTCAGTCCAGGTGCTAATCTCACTTTTTCATATACCGAGACGGCGGGTTAAGATTCTGTTCTTTATCTGATCCTGCTTAAAAATGTCTTCTGTTTCTCAGCAGAGGTGGCAATGAGCCCCTTCTCTTGGACTGTGACTGTACTGCATTAGACTACTGGATGCAGCTTTCCAGTGTTAAGTTAAACACCCGAATAGTGCTGCGATATGTCTCCCTTCTCAGTTTTGGAAGATTAGCACAGGCAGAGCTGGGTCTTAAATGGCCTCTTTGTTAGGCACATGTTGTGGAATGCCACGCTTTAAATGATATGCTGGCTGATAGAAGGGGTTTGTGAAAATCAACCCTGATGTGCCTGGGCTAATGCTGGTAGCAAAACATTTGCGTCACTTGTCATTTACCCTGCAAAGATAACCTTCGTGCTTTTTGAGTGAGCAACTTCTTGGCTGTTGGCTGTTGTATTTTTGTCAGTTCTTTGGTTATAGAACTGAGTTTCCTTGTATTTTTTTTCTTAATAGAAATCGCTTAGCTTCGTCTCTTTTATAGTAGAGAGAATATGCTATTACGGTAGTAACTATATTCCATAGAACCACATAGCCAGATTTTGGGTTTACAGATGTTTGTTTGGCAAATGGGAGGAAAAATTCCCACCTTCCTTGCTAACCATGAGATTTTTTTTTTACTTCACTGCATTTAGTGGCTGTGTGGAGAGACCACAGGCTAGTTACAGAACCCATTATTTACATGCCACACTGGCTCTAGTACTGGCCATTTCTGACTAAAAATGTCAACAGGAAATATCTCTGCCTCAGACCCTAAAAACTAGTTGCCAAAACAAACCATCTTTTCCCCATCTGATGCCCTCCAGGTGTGCTGGAGCTACAACTAGCAGAATTCCCATCCAGCACATGAAGCCAAAACTGAAGAGACCTCATTTTGACTTAATTCAAGAATATACAGTAGTGTACCACAAGTTTTCCATGGCTTATCTAATTTTGGCTTAATGTGTTTTGAGAGCCCAGCCGATGTGGTTTTTAAATCACATATAAGTTTGGGCATAGTTTTGCGATCCCAGAATCATACTATCTCCTTTGATGGTAAAAAAATAACAAAACAAGTTGGTTCTCTGCTTGTGCCGCAGGAAACAATTGAAAGATATGCATCACAAATTAGTTAGCATTAAAAAAGGTGGCTCAATGAAATATGGAAATGTGAGTAAAATAAGATCAAAAAATTGTGTTGGAAAAACAGAGATCATTTTATGTCAGCATTGCTACTTTGACAACAGTGGGGACCTAAGAAAATTTGAGATGATAGTAAAAAGAATTACTGTATTTTCCTGCGTATAAGACTACTTTCTAACACACAAAAATCTTCTCAAAAGTCAGGGGTCGTCTTATACGCCGGGTCTCATTCTCCTATAACCAGGCAGACCAGCCCATAAGGCTCTGACGAGACTTAAATGGTTCTGAGGAGGGTCGTCTTATACGCCCAGTCGTCTTATACGTCGGAAAATACGGTAGTTGTTGTTGCTGTTAGTTGCGAAGTCGTGTCTGACCCCTCGTGACCCCATGGACAATGTTCCTCCAGGCTCTCCTGTCCTCTACCATCCTCTGGAGTCCATTTAAGCTCATGCTTACTGCTTCAGTGACTCCATCCGGCCACCTCATTCTTTGTCGTCCCCTTCTTCTTTTGCCCTCAGTCTTGCCCAACATTAGTTTCTTCTCCAGTGAATCCTTCCTTCTCATTAGGTGGCCAAAGTATTTGAGTTTCATCTTCATGATCTGGCCTTCTAAAGAGCAGTCAGGGTTGATCTCCTCTAGGACTGACTGGTTTGATCGCCTTGCAGTTTTATAACCAGAACTAGAAGCACAAGAAGAAGTTATGAGTGGTTCTGTCATACAGGTAGTCCTCAATTTGCAACTACAATTGGGACTGGAATGTCTGTCACTAAACATTGTAGGTCATTAAATGAGTCACACCTACTTTTACCACTTTTTTGCCACAGTTGTTAAGCTGCTCCACTGGTATTTTTGTCTAGTTCACATAATTAAAGGTATATTTACATGCAGTCCTCCATTTCTGTCCAAGAACAATTTACTATGCAATTAAACAAAATCTACAGCACTATCCTTAATATAGTAGCTCAGTTAATATCAATAACACAATTATTCATTGAAGCAGCATTGCTTAAAATATAGCATCCTTCCAGTTCTTTAAAATGCAAATGATTGAAATGCCTGCCATAATAAATTTATATTCACTCAGCACCTTAAGATGTACCACTGTAAAGAATTCTATCACTAGGACAACAGACAGTAAAGTCTCTCTTTATTGCCATCAATCTAATCTCTGATGTGGTGAGAAGAGCTTTAGTGAAAGATTTTGAAGCTCAAATAGATTGGAGGAAGTGTTCTTTAAGATACTTACCATGTTTTCCTGAAAATAAGACCCTGTTTTATATTTTTTTGAACCCCAAAATAAGCGCTTGGCCCTATTTTCGGTGAGGTCTTATTATTTTGGGGCATGTGGCGCAAGATGGGTTCCTCTTGCTGTCTTACCTGATTTCCAGCTCTGTCTCCCTAACCCTAACCAGAGGAAATGGCGGGGACCGGCTGCACATCCGTTTAAATATTTTTTGGGAGGGCATATTTTGGCGCACATGCTCAAAAGTCCAATTGGGCTTATTATCTGGGGAGGTCTTATTTTCGGGGAAACATGGTAGCTCTCAAGTTTTAGATCTTGGAAATTGGTAAGCAGTGTAGAACTCACAAAACTGATGGTCTTTATTCTCAGTAAGACACACCAATCCACCCAAATCTTGATTTCTGTGTTGTGTTTCAGATTATGTCCAAGGGGCAATGCAACGCATTTAAGTAGCCCAAGTGATATGTTTCTAAAACATGGATCCCTCTTGATGTTCCTCTTGCATATTTGGTATAGACTTTGTTTCTTTGTGTAAGTGGAAACACAGCTCTGAAAATCGTAGTTTAGCACAATGGCTGAATCTAGCAGTAGAACAAAAACACAGCAGCTTGAAATAAATAAATTTCCTACCACCTGTTCTTCATCTATACTATCCCAGTATAGATGAAGGTGGAAATTGAGAAGCTAGTTCTTGGGTGCTGTAATGTATTTATATTATTATATTACAGAGATAAAAGTACTACAACCTGTACAGATATTAACAGCCACTCCACCAAAAGCAGCTATGCTGAAGAAAGATGGACATATCAACAGCAGACTTCAAGGATAGGATGGTATAGTATAGAGCAGAGGTCTTCAAACTTGGCAGCTTTAAGACTTGTGGACTTCATCTCCGAGAATTCTCCAGCTAGCAAATTGTCAAGTTTGAGGATTCCGGTATAGAGTATATGGCAATATAAATATGGATATATAAGGTAAAAAACAGATTGTCCCAGCAAATGGAGCCTAATGGCTTTTACTGGAATTAAATCAACCATTATTTTAAAACATCCAGCAGAATGTTGTTTAAGTCCAATCCATAAGTGATCAGTGCTGCATAGTGTCCTTATTTCTTAGACCAAGGAGGTCATGGCATTTATGGTAAACTTTTCGTGAATAATGGTTTTAATAATATTAATAATGGCTGCATAAGTTGTTGGTTTGATTTGATATGACTAATATGGCCTCTTATGATCTGTGGAGCGAGACTCATCTTAGAAGAATACAGTCTTCAAGGATCTTGGAAAATCTTATGAAGACAAATCAGCTAATATATATATAAGTTTACCGTAGTCCAGTGGTGGCGAACAGGTGGCACGCACAGCCCTTTCTGTGGGCATGCGCGCCATCGCCCCAGCTCAGTTTAGCTGCGCATGCGCCTCCAGCTGGCCGGCTGGTCTTCGGGTTTCTGCGGTGCATGCGCAGGGTGTGGGCTGCATGCATGGGGGGTTGGGGCCCGTGCGCGGGGATGCATGCATGCGCGGGAGTGTGTGCATGCATGTGGGTAGCGTGTGCATGAGCAGGGTGTGTGCATGCATGCACAGGGTGCATGTGCATGTTGCATTTTGGGGATGTGTGTGCATGTGCGTGCCCGCTTTGGGCACTCGATGCAAAAAAGGTTCGCCATCACTGCCATAGCACTTGCAAAATTGAAGGTAGATTTTTTTAATATAATGGGAAAAACTAGAGAATCCAACTAAAGATAAAGATGGTAATGATAAAGATATATATGTGTATGTATCATCATCACTATCATTTTAGCCATTGTATATCCACTGCAGGATGAAGGCCTTTCCACATGTTTCTAACCTATACGGTTCTGAGGTTGAAACTGGCATTCAGATCAATTTGTTATTAAGGCTTCTCTAGTATCAGATGAGAAATTCACAGAAAGAAATAAAACTAATTTTTAAGTATGGTTAAATTTTCTCAAAATCATCATTGCCCAAGTGCTCTGTAATAAAAGAATTGCTGTTTATGTTCCAGGATTTCTGGATTCTTTCCTGGAGTTTAAATGTTGATATCCAACAGATTCTTTACCCAAACACTGTTTTTTTAAGTATGTTATGATATTTCTAAATTCTGTTTCTTGGAAACAATTATTAAGGATTGGGGGAAAAATACCCCAGAATTCCTGGATCTAAATTATTGTAACAAAAATAAATAAATAAAATAAAATCCAAAATAGCTACGAATTGGTTTGGTGTTATTTATTCTTTTTTGCAGAAGAAAAGTTCAACATCATATTAACATAGCTCGCTGTTGCCACTACGTATATATAAGGAATTTTAAAAATAGTGGAACTAGCTCCAACTAGAAAATTAGTACAGAGTTGAATCTGGGGGCACTTTTCTGCATTTTGCAGTAGAAGAATTTATTATTTCACATTTGAGGGGAATAATAAGTGTCTGAAGGCACAGAGAAGTTTACAAGGTAGCATGGGAAAAAAAAGAACAATTTCTTGCTTTTAGGAATTTTCAGTTGAAAAATTGGCCAAGGAGCAAACAAGTATGGGAAGGGAAAAGGAGGATTCAGGTTTGGATGGTAATCAATGCAATTATACATTTAAAAAAAAAATAAAATAAAGCTGTCTCCGTTTCTATTGACCCATTGGCCCATTTTGTATTATGGCAGGAATTAAATTTGCCAACACTCGGCCCCATTTCTACTCTTTGGGATTAAAAGACTGCACTGTAGAATTCATGTATGGAACTTGAGACCATAGTTCTTAACTGAAATTACAGAAAATCCCAAATTAATTTTCTAGCATTTCTGGTTAAATTTTTATTTATTCATTTATCATCTTTATATGGCCGCCCATCTCACATATATTACTTCTTTTTAAGGGGAGGGGGCTGAGTATCTGATCAGCTGGAGTGACAATTGGGCCAGATGGATGGATAGTCTGAGTCAATGGTTACTAAATCATGCTATGGTGTAGTTTAGTACCTTGGATGAACTCAACCAACAGGCTTTGTAAATCATGATTTCTGAATTGGCAAATATGTGCATCCAGAACCCTGTGGCTTATTTAGTGAAAATTGGCTAAAATTCATTTCATATTAGCTTGTTCTTTTGCTTTGATTTGTTGAACAAACCATGGTGGCTTGACTCACATGTAACACTGAATTATGTAAAGTCATAGTGATGGGATTTCATGAGCAAACCAAGCCAACTGTATGTTTGTGTGAATCAAGAAATATAAATAAATGTTATACTTCTCTAAACTATGCATGTCAGTCTTTCGTATACATTGTTTTTGCTTTCTTATGGCTGACTAGATCTTCTCTTAGGAACTTTTCAGCCTATCTGTAATGTGAAATATGATAATATGTGCTATTTACAGTCAATCCAGATTTGCTGTCTTTTTTTAACCATATCCCATCATGAGGTTTATTACTGCCATAATCTGACCCACAGTTGTTTTACTGAACTGTCTTTTAGTTAATTAGTTCCTTTGTGTATGCACATAAATACATATATTCCCTCTCTCTTGGGCAGCATTGGCAACATAAGGGAGGTATCACCAAGCATGGAACCAAAGATTGGCCACTCTCTTTGATCCATCTCATAAGAAGTTAGAGCATGCTGGGAAGCAAAATAGTTTCTCTCTATAATTGTACCCATTAGGACACTGTTTTTAAAATGCTTCTGCCCTTGCTCTGGGAAGAATTAATTCTTCTCTATTATTTATCTTTATACATTATAAAGGCATCCATCTGGATGAAGAAAACATTGTACATAGAAGAACAATTGTTCTGGTTCAATGTTAGCAAAATCTAATTTGAGCCATTCATAGTATTTTCATTAGGAATAATCTAAAATTGAGCTTGTAGTAAAAGTATTAACCATAACTCTCTTTTTTAAATACATTCTTTAAAATCTATTCCAAAGACAATTGGGAGCAAAAATAAATTATAACACTTCCTTCCTTTTTGGCACCCAAAAGCTGCTTTTTGTAAAATGTCTAAACAGTGAAGACTATAACCAGTCGCAAAAAGGATCCAAAGGCAACAAGTATTGAAGGTCATACAATAATGAAATGGAGGAGAAATTATAGCCTTTCTTGTTCTGGGATGGTTTTTTCTTTTTCTTTTTCTTTTCTTTTTTCTTTTTTTTTTTTGCATTTCCTGGCAGTAATGAAAGTTCTGTGCTTAAGGAACTTATCACACAACAATTTATGCCTGTGTGAGAGAGACACACGATGCAATTGGAAGTGTCATTCAAGAGGTGTCAACTTTTGTTTCTCCCAGTGAAAAAAGCTTGAAATAAAAACAAAAACAAAATATAATATACAATCTCCAAGCATAAATTTATTCTATCAAAGAGATAGAAAAAGAACAAGTATAGTTACTAGCCCCTTTACTTTAGGATAAGGTTCTATGATCACACAAAAGTGATAATCTAGAGAACTCAGAATTTCTATAAACACTTAAAATGCAATACTTTAAACAGCTTTGCTTGGAATACAAATGGTGCATTCAGGTATGACAGCGGAGAGGAGTACAATCTGAGTTCCAGGGCTATGGTATGCACCCCTCCCAAGCCTGTCCAGAAACTGCCACCAAATGTTCATTTTTATTGTGGCAGAAGAAGACATTATTAATATACTGGAATAATTGTATCAACTGTACCTAGTTAATGTTTTGCCTTGGCCCTATCCATCTTTTGGAGTGTGCTCCAGGTTTGCCCTTTAAAAGCCAAGTACGGTGGCTCAGTGGCTAAGACACTGAGCTTGTCGATCGAAAGGTCAGAAGTTCAGTAGTTCAAATCTCTAGTGCCGTGTAACAGGGTGAGCTCCCATTACTTGAGCTCACCCCATAACGGGGTGAGCTCCCAAAGGTGCACGAAACTGGGACGTTTCGTGCGCCTTTGGCATTTAGTCATGCCAGCCATATGACCACGGAGACGTCTTCGGACAGCGCTGGGTCTTCGGCTTTGAAACAGAGATGAACACCACCCCCTAGAGTCAGGAACGACTAGCACATATGTGCAAGGGGAACATTTACCTTTACCTTATGATTCCCCCAGTTTAAACATTTACATCCTGGGAATAGTGAAATGCATTCATTTTTTACATTCTTTTCGTTGTTCTCCAATAGTATTTCACATGCAAGTAAGCTATGAAAGACTCTTCTCTTTATCCATTCTAGCCTAATCTGGACTTCACCTTTCTCGTAAATTAACTCTTATCCATCCATCCAACCAACCATCCATCCAACTTCTATAGCCACCCATCTAAGCAAGATGGAGAATGAAGGGAGACATTTGTTTCAATGTATGATCTTTGGGAATCCATATTTGATAGCAGACCATCTCTCTCCCTCCCTCCCTCCCTCTCTTCTCTCTCTCTCTCTCTCTCTGTCTTAGTTATGGACTTTGTCATGTGAGCTGTATAAATTCAAAACATCCTGTTTTCTGCAAATGTGTCTAGTGATAATAAGGAGGAAGGGGTTAGTAGGAAGGAACATTATGTACCAATTAGGGAATATCAGTCGAATACGGTTTTCACAAGACTGTACTTTTCACTGTCATATAAATTATCTTTGGTTTCAGGAAATATAGATATAAGCAGGTTTACTCAGAAGAAAATCCTGCTACATAAAATGCTTTCTGTTACAGTTTGGAAATATCACAGCCAGAAGGAAATGGAGACAGAGGGGGGCTTCAATAATTTTAGCAAGGGTTCTCTGCCCAGTTGCTGGGTGGACATGGACATGGTGGGCGTGCCTAGTCAGCTTCCTGCACCACGGTGGTGGGGGGGGATGATTTTGCCCTCCTCAGGCCCCAGAGGCTTTCCTCGAGCATCCAGGAGGGCGAAAATGGCCTCCCTAGGCTCCGGCCGTTCCCAAACTTCTGGTAGGCCCATTTTTCGCCCTCCCTGAGCCTCCTCGTGAGCCCTGTACTTACCTGTATCCAAAACGGGCTGCGTGGGGACTCAGGAGGGGAGGGGTGAGCGGGGCCAGCCAGGAGTTGGATTTGGGGGTTCTCTGCACAGAATCTTAGCTAGAGGTTCTCCCGAACCCCTGCAAACCCCCAGCAGCCCACCCCTGACGGAGAAGACTAGATAATTCTGCACATTGTTTCTTAGCAATTTATTTAATTATTTATTTATTGAATTTATATAGCTGCTCATCTCATCAAAAGCTTCTCTGAGTGACATATAACAAAGCCGAAACAAAAAATAAATACCATTTATCAATTATAAAAATGTTTTAAAACTATAAAAAAAGAACAAAAGGGAATAACAGATGGAGGGATGTTAATAATAATGGAGCCACTTCACATTGTATAGCATGAATTTATGCATTGCCGTTCATTACAAAAATAAATTAAAAGTGAAATACAAGATATGCAGTTTTCCCCACAATGGAAGCTATTTCTGCCAAGCTGATTGTAGGTTTCCTACCAGTTTTCTGCTGAAGCTGCTTTGTTTGTCACAGACTTGTGACACAGTACAAATTTTACAGGTGAAGTCTTTTTTATCTGTGGACAGACAGAAACCAGACAAAAGCAATACGAGCCATGCAGCTTTCTTTTGTTTAATTTATAAAACATAACTGTATTTATGTACTTCCCTTTATTATGTTAAGGTTAGTCATTAGATTGTCCTAGGAATGTTCTGTCTTGAAAAAGAGTGTCAGAGTTGGACTGAAAGGCTAAGAACTATGGAAATTGATTACCAATGCATCTTGAGAGTACTTTTAAGAACCAATAATATATAAAAGAATCTAAAACAGAATTTTTTGGGAACAATACGGCATAAACAAGGAACAATTGTAATTGGATAAAATATTATTAGGATCGGGGAGAAAAATCATTTCAAATATTTACAACTTTCTATTAAGATATAAAATGGAAGAAGAAACAGTGAAAGAAATGATAAATTGGGCTAGGAATTTTGGACACACTATAGAATTGGAAAAATGGGAAACATTGTGGGAAAAAATATATATAAATTGATAATGGCAGTAACATAAAGAAAACATCTATAAAATGTTTTATAGATGTATTTAGCACGAACAAAATTGACAAAAATGTACCCAAATTTATCATCCGAATGTTGGAGATGCAGCCATAAATTAGGAACACACAACCCCAATGTTAAAAAAATTTGGTATAAAATTAAGAGGTGGCTAGAACAGATTATATTCCAAAGGATTGATTTCAAACTGGAGTTGTTTCTCTTAGGAATAATAGATACGAAAATGGAGAAAAGTTTGTATTACATAATATTGCACATACTAACGGCCAGGATCACCCTTGCACAACAGTGGAAACAGATTAATACACCACCTGAAGAAACAGTAAAGATCGTCAAATGTGCAGAAATGGATAAAATAACAATGGAGATTAAAGAAAGAGATGATTTGGACTACTATAAAGTATGGAATAGATTCTATATGTGGCTAGAAAATAGAAATCAAAATAAGAAATAAATTTGTGAATTGAATTTTGATTAACTGAAAACCAAAAGTATTGAATATCGGCAAGGAAAAAACACCGAGTATGTAAATAAGTAGGATGCAAATATATATAAGAATTTTGGTTACAAGAGTTGTTAAGATGGCTATATAAGACTAAAGGATTAAATAGAAGAATTGAATTTAAAAGGCAACTGTTGATGCAGAAAGTTGTAAAAATATTACATAATGTTGTTACTTAAGTTTTGTATTTTACTGTTTGGTGTATATGTATGCTTTCTTTCTTTTTCTTTTTTCTTTTTTGTCTTTTTCTGTTATGTCTTTGGTTTTAAAAGTGTAAAATATTCAAAAACAATTTTTTTTAAAGAAATTTTTGGGGAGTTTACCAGAAATAGCAATGTTTAACAAGGTACCTATTGATAAAAATGGACGTTTGGCCACAGTAGTGGGTTGCTCCCAGTTTGCACCAGTTTGCAAGAAGCAGTAGAAAAAATTTGTAGTAGTTTGGAGAACCGGTAATAACATTGCTTACCCCTCCCACCTCATCAGAGGCTTTTTTTTTTTTTTACTTTTAAAAGCATTTTTTCTACAACCTCTTCGGCCAAAAAATGCTTTTAAAAGTAAAAAAAAAGCCTCTGACCATCAGGCAAATCAGCTGGGATCGCCAGAGGCTTTTAAAAGTATTTTTTTCTATAACCTCTTCAGCTGAAGAGGTTGTAGGAAAAAAAATACCTTTTAAAGCCTCTGGCAATCCCAGCTGATTTACCTGATGGTCAGAGGCTTTTAAAAGCATTATTTTCTGCAACCTCTTAAGGTACTTTAAAAGTAAAAAAAAAAAAGTTGGCCACGCCCACCTAGTCACATAACCCCCACCAAGCCACACTAAGCCACACCCACAAAATAAGCCATACCCACAGAACTGGTAGTAAAAAAATTTAAAACCCACCCCGGGCCATACTCACCATGGTAAAACCTGGCACCATTAAAAGAGCTAAATATTCCAAAAATAGACTCCCAAAGAGTGCGTAGCATGTTTGTAAGTGTTACCGATAATCTGATAACAGGTAATTTAAAAAGTTAAACACTAAAAAAAATCCCTGTATAATTGTTTGACAAAATGTTTCATGGTAGTAATAGCACTTTTAAGGTCTGTGTTGATCTATGTAAAATAACTTGCGGAACATTGTTAAAAAGGCTTTGTTAAAAGAATTTTTGCATAATTCCAAACATTTGAATGGGATCTCAAAGCTGATATTGCTAAAGTGGGCGCAGAAGATGCGAAGGTAGTTTTTAATATTTTTAGCCTTCACAATGTTGTAAATGCAAAATATCTTAAAGGAAAGGGAAACTTTTAAAATACAAAGGAAGGGCAAATTCTTTAAAATGTCTGTTGCCTTGTTGCAGATAAAAACATTATGCAAATGTTGCTAGAAGGTGGCACTAAGTTGTCTTATCAAATTTTACAGATTTTTCTTCAAATGGAAATCTTTCTGACTTTTTCAATGCTGAATTTAAAAAGCCTTAGATGTCTACAATCTATTGTGGACATTTGTTTACTTTAAAGTGTAGCAGTGGAAACAGCTACTTTTCTCAGGAATTTGGTAGCTAGGAAAAATTTGGAACTGTATATTGCTTCACTTTTCTGTTTAATATAGTAATAATTATTCTGAAAAAAGAAAGCAAAAATAGTATCAATTAGGTCCTTTGGCTGCAATGCCAAAACAACTGAGTATCACTTGAACACTATCAGCATTGACAAAATTATCATCTGTCAATAGCAAAAGGCAGCTTTATTTAGAACAGGAATGTCAAACTCAAGACCTGTGGGCTGGATGCGACCCATGGAGCGCTTAGATCTGGCCCGTGGGGCTGCTCTGGAAACAGCAAAGGATCAGCCCACAGTGCCTCTACCAGCGAAAACGGAGCTCGGAGGGGGGGATCTGCATGCGGCCCCTCCAAGCTCCATTTTTGCTGGCAGAGGGCTGCAGAAGGCTGTCCTGGCCGAAACACATCCCAGGGGGCCCATGCACAGCCCCCCAGGCTCCGTTTTCACTGGCAGATGGCTAGCAAAACAAACAAAGCAAAACTGCCATTTTATCTGGCAGAGGGTTGCAGGAGGCCATCCGGGCTGAAAACGGGGCCCGCACATGCCCCCCCCCGGGCTCCGTTTTCACTGGCAGATGGCTAGCAAAACAAACAAAATAAAACTGCCATTTTTGCTGGCAGAGGGCTAGCAAAACAAACAAAACAAAAGGAGAAATGTTTCCCCTTTTGCATTTGAGCATGCAAGAAAGGACACGAAAGGAGAAAGGGAAAGAGGAAAGGCAAAGAAAAAGAAGGAAAGATGGGAAGAGAGCAAGGAATGAAAAATAAGGAAAGAGGGGAAGGAAGAAAGGAGAGTGAAGAGGGAGGGAAAAAGAAGAAAAAGGGAGGGGGGGAGGGAGGGAGGAAATTATAATGAGAGTGAGGGAGGGTCTAAGGGAAGTCATGCATTAGCATTTGGCCACCAGAGGTACCTCCAACACGAGTGACATCGAGCTGCGTCAAACTGGCCATGCCCACCCCGCCCACCCCTACCCCTCCGAGGTCAACCACAACCCTGATGTGGCCCTCAATGAAATTGAGTTTGACACCGCTGATTTAGAACAATTTACAGCCTGCGACAATATATTTACAGAATCTGCCTAGTCCAAATCCCTGGGAAGGACTCAATAAGTGAACAAAAATGCCAGATCTAGTCTAAACATCTGGCTAACTGTGTGATCAACTATGATAATAGTACTTTATTAAATTTGCATGCCTCCCTACTCTCACCAACTCTTTACAAAAAAGTTTTATGATCCTCTGTAGCTTGCATTCAAGCTGGTTTTTGGACAGATTCACCAGTATCTACAGTATAACTGTAAATTCTGTGTATCTGAATAGTATAGCTTCCTGGGTAATATTTAATAATAAGAAATAAAAAATGCATGTCCACATCGGTTATATTTTGGAGAACTTTAGAAAATCTGTTTAAATATCTTAGATTATCTTATGATTGTGTTATATGCTTGTGAGAGCTACTTTTATGTATTTATTTATCAGATTTATATGGCTGCTTATCTCACAGAAAGTGATTCTGGGTGACTTCCAACAATCCAGTAAAACTAACAAAGCTGGTTCACTTTGATTGTTTTAAATTAAAACAGTGAGAAAGCACTCTTTATTTACCGGATCTTCCATTCCAGAAATATCTAGATAGTCTTTTTCCAAGCAGTCATAAATCTGAAGTAAAACTCTAACCAGCGGTATACACCTTGATGTAAAAATGCAGCTGATCTTCTGACTGTATTGCATAGGGCTCTGAGATAAAAAATTTATTCTAATTTAGAATTAGATCTATTAGAATCTAATAGAATAATCTATAAATAATCTATAAATAGATTATTTATAGATTATAATAGATTATAATCTATAAATAATCTATAAATAGATTATTCTAATCTATTTATTCAGTTTAACAACTGAAGCACCTGGAGATTTAAAAAAAAAATTTAAAAAAATATTAATGTTAACATTTAAAAATGTCAGTCTACTAAGCATGCCTTTCACTGAATGTGACTGCAATCTTAAAGTGTTTGTGTGTGTGTATAAAAAGTGTTTTTCTATCGAAGCACCTGGTCTACCCCAATATGGGAGGGAGCGTACTGCATCCCTTTCGCCTTTCAGCTCCAATCCAGGAGCCCTCAAGCAGCCGTATTCACGACAAAACATTTTACACCAAATTTATATTTTGCTGATAAAGAATTGAATCCAAGTAAGCGTATGGCTAGCTGATGAGATAAATAGCTTGAAACGGATCTATACTAGTCTCCCTTTATTTCTTTATCAGCAAAATATAATAGACAGACAGACAGAGACAGATAGATAAAATATCAAAACTACAATGTAATTGTTCTTCAGTTTCACTCACCATGCAAAGAAACATAAGAGTGTGCGGGAGAGATGGATTTAGCATGATACAATTATCTTGAAGAAACTACCCCAAGATAATGTTGTTATATCTGGTCTGGCCTTTCCATTTTTAGCAACAAAGAACTCTCTATACCTATCTATAAATAACTGTTCTGAATTCCATGTAATTTACAGAATAACTTACTCCATGAATTTTAATCTTTTTGTGGTGGCCTATGAAATGTTCTTTCCTAGATTTACATGGTCAAATATTTATTAGCCTCTCCCTGGCTATTCAATATATATTTTTAAACTTTCCCATTGTACTAATAGAAAGTTGCTTTGGGCCAACTTTCTTCAAACTGCTATCCTCCAAGTCAGTGTTTCTCAACCTTGGTAGCTTGAAAATGGGTAGACTAGACTTCAGTTCCCAAAATATTGCATCATCGTAATTATTTATTAAGAACATTTTTATAGCCGCCCATCTCCCCAAAAGCAACTCTAAGCAGTGCACAATAATTGGATAAAAATTGCACATATAAAAACAATAGATATAAAAATATAAAAAAAAATTACCCTAAGAAATAAATAATATAAAATACTATAAAAAGAAAAAGGGACGCAGTGGCTCAATGGCTAAGACGCCAAGCTTGTTGATCGAAAGGTCAGCAGTTCAGCAGTTTGAATCCCTAGTGCTGCGTAATGGGGTGAGCTCCCCTTACTTGTCCCAGCTTCTGCCAACCTAGTCGTTCGAAAGCATGTAAAAAACGCAAGTAGAAAAATAGGAACCACCGTTGGTGGGAAGGTAACAGCATTTGGTGTTTAGTCATGCTGGCTATATGACCATGGAGACGTCTTCGGACAGTGCTAACTCTTCGGCTTTGTAATGGAGATGAGCCCCGCCCCCTAGAGTCGGGAACGACTAGCACATATGTGCGAGGGGAACCTTTACCTTTACCTTTACAAAAACAAATATACAACACCTAAGTGAAGAAAGGATAAAAATGGCCACCCTGACAATCTTATTACTTTTATATAGCAAATCTATCTTCTCATGGTCTGCTCAGAGCCTTAGAGTATCCTGGGTACTTTTTCTTTCCACATTCTTACCTGTTTTCAACAGCTGTATATTGTTTTATGTTCTTTGCCATTGAGTCTTTTACAGGTGAGTGCTTAAAAGTTTTAAAAAATGTTTACATTCTCTGCCTTTTTTAAAAAATAAAGTTTTATTCTGTGTATCTCTTGTGAGATTGCTCCGTTTTGCCATTAAAATGGAGGGAGGGGAGGGGCTGAACCTAGCAAATGTATTCCCCTTTTATTATTTCTCCCTTTCCTTGGTCAGTAAAGGACATAACCTAGGGTGCCCTTATCTTCCATTTATACTGTGAATGGAAGTATAAGGGGAGGGATAGATGTCCTTCTTGAAGACAGGTGATGGCAGGACTAACTACCAGACTGCATGCCAATGCAGGAAGCAGATTTTGGGTATGTAGTTGCAGACAGCTTCTAGGAAAGGTGATTTAATACCCCCGTTCTTTTATCCTATGGGCT
Source organism: Masticophis lateralis (assembly GCA_030761175.1). Taxonomy (NCBI): domain Eukaryota; kingdom Metazoa; phylum Chordata; class Lepidosauria; order Squamata; family Colubridae; genus Masticophis; species Masticophis lateralis. Next base: position 23,316,536 of record JAUDYJ010000006.1, read on the forward strand.
CAGCCTTGCTTTAGTCCTTCCCCCCACCCCCCATAGAAAAGTGGATTTGAATTTGTGATAAGTGATTTATATTTTCTTGACTTTTTTTCTTGGCTGTTTTTCTATTTGTGCTGGTTATTGTGTTCCATTTGTTTTGAATTGCATGCCTGTATTTTATCACTCTTGTTTTTTTAGGTTGCCTTGGTAATTACTTTGAGTATAAATCAAGTGAACAAAAGCATGTCTATCCTTGTCTAATTACTTGTGTACTTTTTTGTGTAACTTTGGTCTACCAATGCTTATGCTTCCAGCTGTGTTTGGCTTCTGGGATTCTACTGCATCCTCCTTACCATAAGATCTCATCATCAAAATTCAGCAACAAACTGGCTGTATGAGTTGTGGTGGCGCAGTGGTTAGAATGCTGTACTGCAGGCTACTTCTGCTGATTGCTGGCTGGCTGCCTACAGTTTGGTAGTTCGAATCTCACCAGCTCAAGGTTGACTCAGCCTTCCATATTTCTGTCGTGGGTAAAATGAGGACCCAGATTGTTGCGTGGCAATAGGCTGTAAACCAGGGGTGGGTTCTAAATTTTTTTACTACCGGTTCTGTGGGCGTGACTTATTTTGTGGGCATGGCTTGGAGGTCATGTGACTAGATGGGCATGGCTAGCTGGTCATGTGACCGGGTGGCCATGGCTATGTGTATAGGGACTACTCAGAGGGCTGAAAAAAGTCATTTCTGACAAGTCCTCACACTTTTGACTGGTCTTCGCACTTATGACTGGTCATTTACTTTCAGTTTCACTTTTTCAGCATAGCTAGGGGAAAAAAACCCTGCTCCAGCACTCTTTGCACCCAGCAAAAGACCCCTGCTGAAAACAGCTGAGAGCGAATCAGCTGAGAGTCGGGAGGCCGATCTAATCAACTTGTGGTAATTAACCTATGCTGAAGCTGAAAGGGGCTGTTTTTTCTATTTTTGCAGGCACCGGTCTACTCATTTGTTTTTTTTTAACACTGATCAGCTGTAGGGCGGCCCTTTGAAGCCCTGTGGCAAGAGTTTAAACAGTTTTTTTCCCTCTAGCCATCAGCTGGGACTCAGAAGGCAGCGGTGACGGGCTGGGAACCAGTTTGGGGGCATGGCCAGCCAATCTTATTATCGGTTCTCCGAACTATTAAATTTTTTTACTACCGGTTCTTGCGATCCGGTGCGAACCGGGAGCAACCCACCACTGCTGTAAACTCTGTAAAACACTTAGAGAGGGCGGTAAAAACAATATGAAGCAGTATATAAGTCTAAGTGCTGTTGCTATTTCAATATGTTTTCAGGCCATTTTCAAGGTTTGGATAATTTTTAAAAGCTAAATAGAGTGTGATTTATTTCTAGAGATCTATCATTCCAGGTATCATGGGAATATCATTCTCATATACTCAAAAAGAGCCATAGAAGGGCCTTTGTTTGAGTTTAATAGGGAAGGGTAGCATTTGGTCTCCTTGAGAAGACTTCCTTCTTTTCCCACAGGTAGATCTATCCTTTTTATTCTGGATCTGATAAAAAATGCCATGCATTTTCCAGTGTCACAGCAACACCAGCCCCCATATCAGTTATACTGTCCTTACTGTAAATGTGTTGGTGTTGCAAGGCTACACGTCTCTTGGTTATCTGTAACTACCCATGTGAGTCACCAAATATTGTGAAAACATATTAAACGTATTTTGCAAGATCAATAATAGACTTCATGGATTTTAGCAGTTACTGCTAGCCTGAATGTGTCGATCTAATGCAGCAGAATATTTTTGTTTCATTTCCCCCCCCTGTGTCTCTGTTTAATTTGGCTTGAATATGTACGCTGGGTTGCAAAAGCATAACTTTCCACTTTCACCCTATTTTTCACTATCCCCACTTTGTTAGCTGCAGTCGGAATTATCTGTTTGTGCAACAGTTTTCCTCTGCAGATTTCTTTATGCTGCCAGTAAGCCAAACATCAAACTTGTGTGCTGAAAGCATCCAGAGATCTATTCTGAGATAACATAGCCCTGCTTACATCTGTGTTATCTGGGTATTTGCATTGTGTTCATTAATACAAGGAACAAAAAAGGTAATCCAGGTGCATAATTATTGGTTGTGTTCAACTTGAGCATGAGTTTAAAAATAAATTATTAGGTGGTCACTTCACAGGACGTAACAGATGTGCCAGGAGCCTGGATCTCTGCCATATTTATTACATACACCCTGTAATACACAGTAGCACCTGTGAATTAAATGAAAGACTTCATTCATATGGACGGCTCCTGTTTATGTTCCTTGTGAAGGCCAATAACATGTGTAAAGGAAGAGAATGTTGAACAAGGAGAGAGAGAGAGAGAGAGAGAGAGAGAGAGAGAAATTTCTTAGGACTAGAAAGTATTTTATTTCCCAGGTATAAAGAAAACTGAAAGAATCCATTTAATGAATTTCTGAATGAAAATTTGGCTATATCAGTTTTTCTTGTTTCTGACTAGAATGGAACAGCAGAGGTTAGCATGAAGTTGCTAACAAGCCAGAGATTTCTAAAGCTTGCAAGAACTTGTGCATCTCATATGAATTAGTTTGTGTAGATGCTGCATAAGATTCCAGTTTTGTAGAGTGAGATTTCACAAATTCTTTTCAAACACTGAAAATGTACAAGATCTCATCCAAATCCTGCAGCATTTCTTCAGTACTTTTTCAGGCATCTTGAGAGCAAAATCTTGCTATCAAGTCAGCCTGTCAATCTATCTTGCCTTGCCAAAATTTCAAGTTGGGGCCATTGCCTCTTCTCCTACTTAATGATTGTTTATTTGGAAGCTGAATCTGGATCATATTGGAAATAATATTTAGTTTACTGCTAAGCTTGCCAGCACTCAAAAACATCTGGAGATGAGGTGTTTGCTCAAATTTAACTCTGGATTAAATCCAGGGTTAAATTTGGATTGGTCTTTAATTTCAAGCCCCCAGCTTTACAGACTGTAAATCTTTCCATTTTTTTTTAACTTAATCACTTTATTTAAAATTTTTTAGCCCTTTGCTATGCATCTAGGGTCATCTTTCTGCTTTTTTTATTTTAGGAGATTATCCTTAAATTAGAATTAGATTAACATTTTGTCTTTTTTTCTGCCAAATCATAGAGCTTTTTATTGTGTTACATCTCCATCCTACCTTTGTTATTTTTATAAATAACTCAAGATGGTGAATATAACTAATATATTTTTTTTAAATTTGATTTATATGCCGCCCTTCTCCGGAGACTCAGGGCGGCTTATAGTGCGTTAAGCAATAGCCTTCATACTTTTGTATATTTATATTTATATTTATACAAAGTCAGCTTATTGCACCCAACAAACTGGGTCCTCAATTTACCCACCTTATAAAGGATGGAAGGCTGAGTCGACCTTGAGCCTGCCTGGGATTGAACTCACAAGTAATTAGATCTTAAATGCTGCCTTTGTAGGAGGCATTACTCCCCTACGCTACTCAGGCTCTTTTTCTTTCCTTCCTCCTCCTATTTTTCCCACAACAATAGCATTGTGAAGTGGATTGGGCTGAATGGGAATACCTGTCTCAAAATCACCCAGCTGGCTTTCATGTCTAAGGCAGGACTAGAACTCACAGTTTCCTGGTTTCTAGCCTGGTGCCTTAACCACTAGATCAAACTTACCCAGAGTTGCTCGGGAGCTGGAGAGACTCAAAAATCAAATCAATCAAACCAATAAAATGTCTCATGCCCATCAAGTTTCTTTCATGACCTCATCCAGGACTCAGTAAATGACACACATGGAAACACATCAAGCTTTTAGATAACCATGCTTTATTGACTATGCCTTAGTCGCCTCACCAACAAAAAAAACTAAGCCTTAAGCCACACTTATATATTACGCTAATTATGAACAGGCTACATTTTGAGACACTGCTTGTACAGTAAGTATGTTTTGCTCCAACAAACATAAAAAATATGCTGAATTCAGACTTTGCCTTGCAAAGGCAGTAGTCCAGTGGCCTTGGGGTTGTGGGAGGAGGGGATATGGGGCAGACATCGGGAGAGTACAGAAGGAGTTGGTTTCTGGCACACTACATAGCGTGGTAGAAGCTGGCCCTTTTCTGTCTTCTCCCATCTTCCTTCTCCTACTGCTGTCCAGGGTTCACTGGAACTGTCAAATTTTGCTGCAGTGCTGCCACTTGTATGGTTGAGAATTATGCAATACTTGTCTGCAATCGTAGCCTAGGGGGACCCAAGGAGTTGGGAGAAGGCTGGAAGGACTTTTGTTTCTGGTACACAGTGTACGTATTTTGCCAATATGAATAAACCTGTTTGCCATCTCCTGATTTCCAGCTGCAAATAGGTTTGTTTGTATCAACAAAAGTTTATAACTCGAATGTTTGTTGTAACATCTATAGTACCATGCCTAATGTCAACATCACACTAAACTAGAACAATTGTAGTTTTAATGTTTATAGTCAAGAAACTCTGGTATTCCAGTTCTTCTTTTAGACTGAGCTGTGAAAAAGATGTTGCTCTTACGACTGACTACAATCTTGGACATAATTAGTACAAAACAAATCAACATATTTGGAATAAATTTGGATAGAATGAGGTGCTTTGAAAGCTTTCATTTAAGCAAACAATATATCAACAAAACATTAGGAGTGAAAAATAGCATAGTGAAAAAATTACACAAGATTATTTTTTAAAAAAGCATAGTATAGAAGAGCTGGGGTGGCGCAGTGCTGCAGGCTACTTCAGCTGACTGCTAGCTGCAGTTCGGCAGTTCAAATCTCACCAGCTCAAGATTGACTCAGCCTTCCATGCTTCCGTGGTGAGTAAAATGAGAACCCAGATGGTTGGGGACAATAGGCTGACTCTGTAACCCGCTTAGAGAGGGCTGTAAAAGCACTACGAAGTGGAGTATAAGTCTAACTGCTATTGCTAAGTGCTATAGAAGCATTACATCAATGTTCATTATATTGTCTTAAAATATAAAATATATTTATATAGGAATAAGTGTTAATGTAAATAATATGGCCTCCAATTAAAGGATTCTCAGAAGTCTGTTGCTGTTAATTTATGAGAGATATTTCCTATATTTTAAAATAACACTGTTCCAAAGAAATATACACTGTGCTTTGGGGGGGGGGGGTGCGGAAATATACTGTATTATAAACCATTAAATTCATCAGAATCAAAACCAAAATGCTGAATTATCTTTCCATATTTTTGAGAATCTGGCTAGGAAGAAAACAGTGTAATATTAAAGATATTTATAACAACATTTCTAGAGTTCTGTGTATTGTTAAAAAATAATATTCTGGTTTGTGACTATAATAAATGATAACACAAATTGAAGAAGATGCTGGACTAGAAAGTGAGGAGGCCCTGAGTTCTATTCCTCTGTTAGACACAGAAGCTACGGTAGTTGGGTGATTTTTCATCAGTCATGATCTTTCAGCCCAAACTACATCACAGGCTGTTTTTTGTGGGAAAAACAGGACAGAGGAACATTATAAATGCCACCTGAAGTTATAAAGCCTTTATGAAGCTATACATTTATTATATAGATTTTTTAAAAAATTTGATTTACATACCGCCCTTCTCCGGAGACTCAAGGTGGCTTACAATGCGTTAAGCAATAGCCTTCATACTTTTGTATATTTTATACAAAGTCAGCTTATTGCCCCCACAAACTGGGTCCTCAATTTACCTACCTTAGAAAGGATGGAAGGCTGAGTCAAGCTTGAGCCTGGTGAGATTCGAATTTATAGTAATTCCAGACAGCTGGTGTTAATCACAATGCTTTTAGTCTGCTGAGCTGTCCAGGTTTAACTGTGGTGTCCTGGGTGCTTTCTTAGCTTAGTTGTTTTCTTGCAGATGTTTCCTTACCAAACTATGTAACATCATGTGGTGCATCATAATGAAACACATGCAAGAAAACAACCAAGCTCAAAGAGCATCAAGGACCCACAAATAAATAAATAAATATGGCATATATAATTCAGATAAATAAACTCTTAGCATTTTTCCTAACTTGCCAAGTTTGATAGTCACAGATTCCCTTTCCATATCCTGGATGTAACTGCTAGCATACCTGGCAATTTATGATAGAAAGTCTTCTGCAAAAGTTTCTTTCAATCAAGAATTGAATATTTAGGGGGGGGGGGTGTCAAACTTGATTTCATTGAGCATCAGGGTTTTGTCTGACCTCGGGGGCTGGGGTGGGTGTGGTCAGGGTGGGTGTGGCCAGCTTGACATCACTCATATCAGGGGTGCCTGTGGCCCAAGCACTCTGCCAGCGAAAACGAACTCCCAAGCTCTGTTTTTGGCTGGGACGGCTTCCTGCAACCCTCTGCCAGTGAAAATGGAGTTCCATTTTTGCTGGCAGAGGCATTGTGGACCGGTCCTTCATTGTTTCCAGGGTGGCCCTGTGGGCCAGTTCTAAGCACCCTGTGGGCTGGATGCGGCCCATATGCCTTGAGTTTGACACCCCTGATTTAGAGCTTAAGTCTGTCAAAAAAGTCATAAAAGATCTTCCTAGATATAAAGTTAGAATCTTGACAGTACACAATTGACACATTATTTGCTCTTTTGCTATGCAGTTTGTTAACTGATCTCTGTTGTAGACTGACAAAATATTCTGAGCTCTGTGGAATTTAAAGGTTGTCTGGCACCTGGCAGTGTAATAGGTCTACTCTCTAAAAAAGAGGTACTCAGTTAATTACCTAAGTATGACTCAAGCCCTCCTCTCATCTGCTCCTTATAAGAACAAAGCTGCTATTAATCTGATTTGAGATCACGGAGAAAATTCTGTTCCGTATTCAAAACTGCATGGATTAATATAAAAAGAAAATTATGCAAAGGGCATTAGGGCAACTTTGAAGTCTTTCGAAAGAGTGGTATTTAAACTTGAAAAATGATGTAAAATTAGAGTGAGGGAGAAATGTATCACCGGATGCCTTGAGAGACAAGTTCTTCGGTTCACCTGTAAAGCTCTTCAAATGCCATTTTCGGCATTGTAGGAGAGGCTACATTTAATCCAAGCATGAAAGCTGCAAGTCAGCACAACATAACCAGACACTTCTTCATGTTATCCAGATACTGGAAGGATTTCAGAGGTCATTGCTGTACCACCGACTTACTAGCCTGAAGGGGTTCATTCGTAAACCTGGATAAATATATATAGATTGTGCAAGTGTCCTCTGAAGATAAGCTCTAGGTCAGGTGGAACTTTTCTTCAACTTTCTTGTAGAATGACACTTTTGTAATGCATTATGTTATGAACATTGTGTGCTGATATTCTTTGGCTTTAAGGAATAGAGTGTTAGGTAGAAACTTTTACTCATTTACATACACCTGCTAATTATTCCATTAAAAGCAATATATTAATCCAAACGTCTATGTTGCAGAGGGCAATGAAGGTACTTTTTAGATCCTATAGATCCTGTTGATTGGTAGGAAGGAAGATGGCACTGGTATGCTCCAATGGAGTGTGCTTCAATGCTGGAGGCTTTTAAGAAGAAACTAGACAGCCATTTGTCTAAAATTCTTGCTATTTAAATCATCCAAACCTTAGCAATAGCACTTAGATTTATATACCACTTCACAGTGTTTTACTGCCCTCTCTAAGCAGTTTACAGAGTCAGCATATTGCCCCCAACAATTTGGCTCCTTATTTTACTGACCTTGAAAGCATGGGAGGCTAAATCAACCTTCAGCTGGTCAGAATTGAACTGCTGGCAGTAAGCAGAATTAGCCTGCAATATTGCATTCTAATCACTGCGCCACCAAGGCCTACATATAGATATTGTAGATATTAGATATTATGTAGATATTAGACCTACATATATACAGTAGGCATAACTTTCTTATTGACCATAGAATTATTATAATTACTAAAAGCCACTAGGTTTCTCCCACCCCCCCCCACCCCAGTGATAATCATGGACTTGTTGTAAGGAAGAAATATTTCTTGGGCCTTTCAATTTTCTGTGAAGATTAATACTTTAAATTGGAAGTGAATGACCCACGGACTTGGAAGATGATTGGAGTTGGGTGCTGCCCATTTTTGTGGTCCAAGTACTTAGTTGATCCGCAGATTCCTGAAGAAAATGGTAAAAAGATAAGTAGGTGGGCTTTGTAAACTTTTTCATCAACTTGTCTACAGGACACCAGATTGAGATAAGATAATGTATGCAGAGAGTGAGCTTCAGTCTCAGAAATCATGTAATTAAGATCAGTGGTGAAATCCAATCTTTTTTACTACTGGTTCTGTGGGTGTGGCTTGGTAGGCATTGTGTGGCTTGGTGGGCGTGGCTGGGGAAGGATACTGCAAAATCTCCATTCCCACCCCACTCCTGGGGGAAGGATACTGCAAAATCGCCATTCCCTCCCCACTCCTGGGGGAAGTATATTGCAAAATCCCCATTCCCACCCTACTCTAGGGCCAGCCAGAGGTGGTATTTGCCGGTTCTCCGAACTACTCAAAATTTCCGCTACCGGTTCTCCGAACTGCTCAAAATTTCCTCTACCAGTTCTCCAGAACCTGTCAGAACCTGCTTGATTTCACCCCTGAATAAGACAGACATGACTTACTCAATGTTTTCAACTATCGCATTCCTCAGTCTTGAGAAATTAACCATCAGTACATGGTGTGGTAGTTGTGCTGCCAGAAGATGCTTTGAAGACCAATATGTTGGAAATTGGCTTTAATCCCATAATAGCTTCCCCCTCCCATCCCGCCCGAATTATGTATGCTCTATAACTAGAGCTTTTCAAAACTAGACCGGACAATTACTTTATTGGAATGATATAAGGTCTCCTGCCTTGACTAAAAGACCTGTGAGACAGTGGTGGGATACAGCCAGTTCGCACGACTTTGGGAGACCCGGTTGTTAGCTTTCTGAGCAGTTTGGCAAAGTGGTTGTTGGAAGAAATCATTAGGGAAGAGAACCAGTTTTTAAATTACTTGAATCCCACCACTGCTGTGAGGTCACTTCCAGTTCAGTGATTCTATGTTCTAATGTGTGGAACTGCAGTCAAACATGCCTCATATGCTTGGTGTTCAGTTAGGTTGCATATTCAGCAGAAGATGTATTGTGACATTTTAAAATAATTGAATTGACTTCATTACACATGCAATAGGAGAGATCATTTTTGACTGCTCTCTACATAAATATATAAAAGAATCTATGCATAATTCTCCTGTCTTCTCCACCACAGCACTTAGGAAGAAAAAGATTGAGATCAATCCTGCCAGGCTGGTTCTTTATTGATATGCCAGCAAATCTTTTGTAGGGGATTATTTAAAAGAAAGAATAGTTTTGTCCCCTCTTCCATCGTTTCACTGCAAGTGTAGACCACATCATGAGTTAGCTTCTTAAGGCTTCCATCTGAAGTAGGAAAATCCATTTATTTTGACCCATTGCATGATACGAGATACATTTTCTTTGTAAAGTATAAAGGTTGCCTCTGGAAAAACGTATGTGCAAAGTGGTGCTAGCAATGAAGCCCTGTGACCCAGAGATTTTCCACCTCTGCAGCTTTTTATTGGCTCAATTAGAATGAGAGACTTAGAAAGCTGAAGTAAATGATCAATAGAGGCATGAGATGTGAATAGAGTAAATAAAATGTTAGTCTTGCCTATCAATAGTTGGCATTTGCCAATTACTCTTCTTTAGCCAGATCAACAGTCTGTCAGGATAGATTTGATCTTCTACCCTGGTAATCTAACTGAGCTGTAATCTTAGGGAACTGAGGCCCCCCATTACCCTTTTGTGATGGTTTATCATCACCAGCTGCAGCTTATTAAGAAAACAATGGGCACAACAGCAGCGTCAGATGACGAATGTGCGTTTCATAAGCACCACTGACTCATCTCTCCTGTTTGTTGTTCTCTTCCATGAACCAGGTGTGCGTAAGTGCGAGATGGCTCAGCCTTGTACTTGCCAATATGCCAGCAGCCATAACTGAAAAAATGCAAACCTCTTTTTATCTGCCGTCTTTGAGGAAAACATTTTGACTAACATGTTTCCGGTGACATCTCCCTTGATGGCAATTCCTGCTTTTTTTCATTATAACAAGAGATTTCGGGCTGTAGGAGAAAAACAAGACATTAAAAAGATGCAAGGAACCAGTCTTTACTGAAGAAAGGAAATTGTGATTGATTAGGAAACTAATTTTAGCAGTAACCTTTGTGAAAGATTGAGCAAAAAATTGAGGGCTGCCCTGCAGAGCGAGGGAGAAAACTTTCATACTTCATCCTCCTCTCATAAGCTTTGCAGAAGTTGTTTAAAAAAGCAAACCTTTATTCTGATTTGTATTTGGAGGATATTTTTGCGTCCTAAAATCTGCTGCTAATGTTAATGGTGTAAAGAAAATGCAAAATAATATAGGTAGTCCTTGCATAATGACCAGAATTGGGACCTGACCAATAATGACCATCTCTAAGCATTGCAGTCATTTATGAAACATCATGCAACCATATCACTTAGTAGTTTTAGTAAGGTCAGTTGTAAGTGTTAGGCTATCACACTTTTCCTGCTCTGCTGCTCTCTTTCTACTTCAATTTCCCCCAGCCGCCTGTCTTCCCCCATTTCTGCCCTTTTGGCTGTCCTGCTCTCCACAAGCTTTGGCCCTGCAATAGCCATAACTTTGAAGATGGGGTGTTGGTATCATTATTTCAGTATAGTCGTAACTTCAAGCAGTTGCTGAATGTTGTGGGTTTATGCATTAAGCCAGGGGTGTCAAACTCATGTCATCACGGTGGTGTCACATGATGTATTGGGACTCTTTTCCCCTTCGCTAAACCAGGCATGGGCGTGGCCAGCTTGTAGTGCATCCGGCCCATGGGCCAGGAATTTGACAGCCCTGCATTAAGCTAAACCAAAATGCATGGGTATTCATATTGTGTGATCTCAGCCATAACCACTGTTTAGTAACACTTTGATCCAATTGGCAGATCCTATTGATTCTGCAAATACTTTGATCCTATTGGTTCAGGTTGCTTGAATCAGAGCAATAAAACTAGAGAGAAATTTTGGCTCTTCCTTAATTTAAACCTACTGCCATTTTGTAGGAAGCAGCCTACTAGCCCCTCAACAACAATCCTTAACACAATTGCTGGGAAGGAGGAGAAAACTCCATGATTTGAAAGCTCCATTCCTGGTATCCTCCTCCAGGGTTCTACATTAGCCCCAATGTATTGGGGTGCTGGCCAAATATTTGGTGGAGGGCTGCTTATTGATATTACCTGAAAAATTAAAGGAAGAGCCAATTTGAGCCTGCCCTGCTCCAGGTTGCTGTTCCTCTGGTGAGGCAATATCTAGTTTCCCACTGCAGTTTTACCTGCTGGATGGCTACAAATGTATGTCTCCACAGACTGGAGATGGAAATTGCCCCCAAGTGTTCCAGAGGCTCATGCAGTATCAAGCAGGATAGTATTAAAGTACATTATTTGTTATGACCTGCAGTCAACACAGTAAACTGATGGATTAGCCCAGGGGTGTGAAACTCAAGGACCAGGGGCCGGTTCTGGCCTGTGGGGAGTTTAGATCTGGTCCGTGGAAACAGCAAAGGAGTGTCTCTGCCAGCAAAAACGGAGCTTGAAAGGTCCCCATGCGGCCCTCCTAAGGTCCATTTTTGCTGACAGAGAGTTGCAGGAGGCCGTCGCAGCAAAAAATGGAGTATAGAGTCATTTTCTCTGGCAGAGTGCTCTGGCCACTACAGGCGCTGAAACGAGTGATGTCGAGCTGGCCACCCCCACTCTGCCCCCCCCCCAGGTCAAACACAACCCTGATGTGGCCCTCAATGAAATCAAGTTTGACACCCCTAATAAAACAGACATAAAATATAGGAAGGTATCTGAAATAGGTAAGCATGTGCAGGGGTCAAACTGGGTGGCATTTCGTTCTTCCAGTCTCTGGCATTCTTCCTAGAAAACATTCATATCTTTTCCAAAGAAACATGAAACAGATTCATGGTAAGCTTCATAGAGACTTAAGCTTATGTCATTTTTTTTTTTTTGAGAAATGCCAGAATAGCTTTTTTCCCCATTGTCAGATTGATGTAAAGCTGAGCTGTGTTTAAATATGACCCAAAATGAGGAAGCAATAGCAATAGATTCTGGCATTCTCAATCAAGTTTTAGATAAGCAGTTTACATGTCATGTTCTGTCAGTTGTTTAGTGTGAGAGAGAACAGGGCTGGTGTAAATCTGGAGCAGCCAAGTTAGAGAAGGCTCTTACTATACAGATAACATAAATGGTGTTGTTGGAGAAGATGCAGAATTATGTCTTCAGAGTGAAAAACAGTGGCTAACTTCCAGGAATCACTATTCTCCAATAAGCTGCATATTTGAAAATCAAATTGATGTTACAAGAGAAAAACAGTTGCAAGTTAGCTTGAAGTTGTTCTTTTTGTGAAATTCCTAATTTGAAATATGTTTGCAAAATCCTTTTCTTTTGAATGGATTGTAGTCATTCTGCTTCCTGTATTAGCTGACATCTGTCAAATATCTATCTAAATAACGAGTTCCTGAAGAAAGACTGCTTTATTATGAATCACTGACTTCAGTGGACCTCTTGAAACTCTCATACCAAAAGTTAACAATATGGTCTCTAAATAAATAAATACATACATACATAGATACATACATACATACATGCATACATACATACATACATATATTCTCACAAGATATGGGGATCTTGCCCAAAGTCTTATGTGAGTTTATGTGAGTTATATGAGTCCTCTTCAATATCTTCATAAATGACTTAGATGAGGGAATGGAAGGGGAATTCATCAAATTTGCAGATGACACTAAGCTGGCAGGAATAGCCAACACTCCAGAAGACAAACTCAGGATCCAAAAAGATCTTGGCAGATTTGAACAATGGGCCCTATCCAACAATATGAAATTTAATGTGGAGAAAAGCAAGGTTTTACATCTAAACAGGAAAAACCAAAAATACAAGTACAAGTTAGAGTACAGGCCTAGAGACTAAAACATATGAAGAACGGTTTCAGAAATTAAGCCTGGCCAGTCTAGAGAAAAGAAGGACTAGGGGTGACATGGTAGCAGTATTCCAGTATTTGAAGGACTACCACAAAGAAGAGAGGGTCAACTTATTTTCCAAAGCACCAGAAGGCAAGACAAGAAATAAAGGATGGAAACTAATCAAGGAGAGAAGCAACCTGGAATTAAGGAAAAACATAACAGTGAGGACAATTAACCAGTGGAACAGCTTGCCTTTAGAAGTTGTAGGTGCTTCATCACTGGAGATTTTAAGAAGAGACTGGACAGCAGAGGTGGGATTCAGCCGGTTCTGACAGGTTTGGGCGTACCGGTAGCATCGACGATCAACTGAGAGCAAACTGGTTCGCTCCGACGATCAGAAGGGCTTGCCCGCCCGCCCCTGCGCTATAACCTACCTATATTTCTTTTGTTTTAAGCCCAGCTGATAGGCACAGCAGAGTGGATTGCTGTGCCTCAGCTGTTTTACTAACTCTGGATTCAGTAGAAGGTAACTTTCAAGTGTAATGTGCATGCATGGAAGCACGAGTTTGGCATGCGAGCGAAGCGAGAATCCAACTGCTTTCCAAGGGTGCTGGATTCTCTTGTTGGTGGCTCAAGGCCTGGCATAATTTATCAGTTTCTACCTTTTTTGTTCCTAAAAAGTCCAGTTTACTTATAATATTACGTGAATTATTGTTACTGCTCTCCTGGAAATAGCTGGATGAGAACCTGCATTCACAAGTTATATAAATAAAAATTAAAAATTTTTAAAAATTCTTTTATTTAAGGAGACTGAAGCTAGTGATTTGCATATTTTGGGTGATAAATGCTTGTCTCTTCTAGCAGCCCTTGGAACAGGACACAATTTTGTGCAGATCTGAACATTGATATTTCAGTCAGTCACTAGAATTTGTTTCTAGTAAATGTTTATATGCCACATAATATTATCTTGATCTGGAATCATAGAAACCTGATCAAAAGTGGAAATTCCACATTAATAGTCTTCGGTTATGCTCCCCGTCTGCTTATAGTGTTATAGTCAGGGATTTCAACATAAGATTAAGCCTGAATGATATTCCAAATTCTGCCATTTTAGAGATTGATCCTCTTTACTAGTCAGAGAATCTAAGAATAGTGTTGAAGATGCCTGCATATAATACAACTCTTTTCAAAATTAGATCTAGAGATCTGGAATTAGAATTAGATCTACAGGTCTTACATGCCCTGATGAATATCTGAAGAAATTTCACACTGGGCGTGCATAGAGCCCTCCTTTATCAATTACAGGTAGTCCTTGACTTACAACAATTCATTTAGTGACCATTCAAAGTTACAACGGCTCTGAAAAAAGTCACCGTTATGACTGTTTTTCAAACTGTTGTGGCATCCCATCCCCATGGTTACGTGATCAAAATTTAGATGCTTGGGAACTGACTCACCTTTATGATCACTGTAGTCAGGGGTGAAATGCTCCTGGTTCGGACCGGATCACCTGATGGAAGTGATGGAGGCGGGTGGTTCAAAGAACTGGTAGCAAAAATCCCTGCCCCCCACCCCACCCCCTGAGCCGCACAATCATCGGAGGCTTTTTTTTTTTACTTTTAAAAGCATTTTTTCTACAACCTCTTCGGCCAAAAAAATGCTTTTAAAAGTTAAAAAAAAAAGCCTCTGATGATCGCATGGCTCAGCTGGGATCCTCAAAGGCTTTTAAAAGAAAAAACTCCTTTTTTTCTTTTAAATGCCTCTGACGATCAGGCAACTCACCTTGGATTGTCAGAGGCATTTAAAAGAAAAAAAGTCTCTGCCGATCGAGCAACTCAGCTGGGATCGTCAGAGCCTTTTGAAAGCATTTTTTTACAACCTTTTCGCTGAAGAGGTTTTAGAAAAATGGTTTTAAATGTTAAAAAAAAAATTGGCCACGCCCATCCAGTCACATTACCCCTCCCCCACCAAGCCATGCCCACAGAACCGGTAGTAACAGATTTTAGATTTCATCACTGATTGTAGTGTCCTGGGGTCATGCGCAGAAGCATTTTGATGATGTCAGGGTCAGTGGGTGGAGCCTTCTGCCGGTTTTACTACCGATTCTATAGAACCGGTGCGAACTGGGGGCAACCCACCACTGGTCACCCTTTGTGACCTTCTGACAAGCAAAGTCAGTGGGAAAACCAGATTCAGTTCACAGCCATGTTACTAATTTTAACAACTGCAAGATTCCCTTAACAACTTTGGCAAGAAAGGCTGTAAAATAGGCAAAATTCACTTAACAAATGTCTCACTTAGCAACAGAAATTTTGGGCTCAGTTGTGATCAGAAGTCAAGGATTACCCTATATATTGCAATTTCTAGAAGCCTTTATTTCTCTTTCTTTAGTTTTTATCAGTCTGAGCCATTCTATTCTTACACACTGCACATTATTATTCATTATTATAACTTGTATCATCTTTTTTTGCCCAGTATATAAAAGAGACTGGTGTATACTGACTTGTCAACTGTGAAATGGTGAGCATATGGAGTACCAAAGGGCTGGATGCTTGAGTGTGTGACAGATAACATATGAGCACAATTCTCTTATGAATCTTTGAGAAGTTGGATATTTTTATTGAGACTGTAACCATATCTCAAATGATTAACAAGGGATACCTCTGTGCTCTTTCTAAAAGGTGGAAGAGTTAGTGGCTCATCTTACTCATTTTAATGCAAATAATATTAATGGTACAATAGGGCAGATGCTTCTATCTGCTTCTCGTGTGTCTTAATGAATACATTGATCAAAATTCATTCATCCTATTGACATCTCAAAATGGCTGAAGTTATATCTAGAAGCACTTGTTTTACATTTGCAAAGGGGATTGCAATGCTAGCATATGATCTTGCATAATAATTAAGATGTCTAATTAAGCTGAAACATGTCCTTTTAATTATGCAATTAAGACATCAAATTATATAATTAAGACATGTAATTATATGATGAAAAAGTGTTATGAAATTTTCTGCTGCTTAGTTGAAATTGCATTGAAACGTTTTTAGAAATATCACATTTCAAAGGCAGAATGAATTTTCTGTGCTTCTGCCTGAGTTAAGACCGTACAAAGCAAGAGAAAGTACATATCCAGAACTCATCAGGGAAAAATGGTATGTTATGTTCCTTCTGCACATATGATTAGGAGATTTCGTTTGGGGAATTGGGCTGTGATATCTAGACTCAGAGATATCAAATCAATTTAAAGTTGGTCTATCTCAGAATTGCAACTTCCACCATATTGTTACTTTTTCTAAAATTTCTATTTTTTAAAAAACAGGATGAATGTAACATCTTTTAAGACAGACCATTAGAAAAGCCCTCCTTTTATATACAACTTACATGTTTTTTTTTGTTTCAATTTGCCCAAATATTATCTTTTCAAAATATTAATGTGCCTATTTTTTGTCAAAAAAAATAAAATAAAATAGTAGTAGACTTATTGCATTTCCCTTTTTGCATTATATAATATAATCCATTTTGCCAAATAAGGCCACTTAGTCGCACTAAGCCATAATATGGTATGTTTGGCTATAGTTTTGCATGTTATATGAACCACTGTTTATAAACAATGATTTATAGAACCATGGTTCATGGTTTATGGTATAACTGTTTATTCACATCACTGCAACATGTGAATTAGTACTTGATTTGTTTATAACAATTCATTTAATTATAACTGCACTGAAAGAAGGAACTTACGACTATTTTTCACACTTACGACTGTTGCAGCATCACCATAGTCATGGGATCAAAATTCAGATGATTAGCAATTGACTCATACTTATGACCGTTGCAGTGTCCCAGGGTCATGTGATCATCTTTGGCAACCTTTCGACAAGCAAAATCAAAGGGGAAGGCAGATTCACTTAACAACCCTATTACTAACTTATCAATTGCAGTGATTCATTTAATCACTGTGGCAAGAAAGGTCATAAAACTCACTTAACAAATGTCTCACTTAACAACATAAATTTTGAGCTCAATTGTGGTCGTAAGTCGAGGACTACCTGTATAGTCAGTGTTAGTCATTAATAGATTAATCCCTAAGAAGGGAAGATCACCCTGTAATTCTGCTACCATGAGATAATCGCTATTAAGTTCAGACTATGGTTGACAGTGGGTTCAGCAATTTCACATATCTTTAATATTCAAGAATGAGACTGATGTCTGCCAAAATAAATAGAAGTTTCAAAAGATAATACTAAAAATGCTTTAGTATCAGTAAGGTATAGCTAGATATTGTTAGTGGAGAAATTCCTTGGAATGTGTTATAATTGTGGCTAACTCATTATGGTTTCCTCATTACTAATTCTCATTAGTAATTACTAATTCATTACTAATTACAAATTCCTTGTGTATCCAATCACACTTGGCCAATAAAAATTCTATGCCATGCCATGCTATTCCTTGTTTCACTAAATATACAGCAAACAAGTGTATCTGTTTCCCTCTGTCAGAGATTGAAGAAAGTGTAAAAATATATTTGTGATGTTATTATTTAGTACCTGGTAAATTTTCTGCATGATATAAATGAATAAATAATTGTCATTTTTTTAGTCACAGGACTTCTTATGGTTGACAGTGAATTAATTAGGACACACTGGATAGAATTGGGGGGGGGGGGTGGTACACCTTAATATAGATCATCCACTGGCTGGTGTATAGCAAATATCTTTGTAGCTTTGGTGAAACATTTGTCCCAGATTGTGCCACATATTACTGTTGACTAGTAAATTTGAACAAAAACAGAGTGATTCATAACCCATTGCTTCATGATTTATGGAAAAGTGACATTTCTGTCATTGTCAACTAGAAGACCAAAAGAAAGAAGGGTCATAAACAGAGGCTAATCTCACATTCTGTGCTATGTCATAATATGATTTATAAACCATGATTTATATCTAATATTATGGATGAATTGATCTCTACAACATATTTAAGACAAGTAATGTGTAAAATCATATGTGTCCCTAGCTTCAGTAAAATAAGAAAATTATGCCTATTGAATTTGCTTTTTAGAGTACTAACACTGACTGATATTTGCTGTCATCAGGATACATATTTAGCTAGGATCTACTAAATCGTTTCTTAAACTTCAAAAGTACTACTGCTTACACATGTTCTGTAATATAAAAAGTGGTTGAAAACCAGTTGATGGGGATTTGCAAGCACTACAACCTGCCTTATTCAACACTTATTCATTTGCTAATGCAAAATCCCATATTTCATCTTCCAACTATGTTTTAACTTGGATTAATATCTGAGCAGTAGCAGTAGTCAAAGCACATCTGGTGCAGCTGTACAATGTTGAAGGTTGCATGTAGCTGATCCAGCTTTGCAGAGCTTGGGGGATATGAAAAGGAGGAGGAGGAGGAGGAGGGGGATGCAAAGGAAGAGAAAGACAAGTTGGAGTTCACTGCTGGATTGATTATTGATTAAATAATTGATTGATGATTGAGTAATCCCTCAAATTTGCATCTATTGTATTTAATAATAATTTAATTTCTATATTTAATTTCTGTCATATTAGAAATGGCAATTTCTTGGTGACCTTTGGATGGTATCTATAGTACCCTACTCAAAGCTTGTAGGGCTACAAGCAGCTTTGAAGCCTTTGTCTGGCCTGTCCTTTCTTACACTTGTTGAATAGTTTTCTGATAATGTGAGCAGCACAGAAAGAGTTGTAGAGCAATAACTCTCTTCTATGAGAAAACTACTAGAAGAATCTGAAACTTAGCAATGATGTGAAAACCATCCTCATCTGCTTGGAGTACCAGCCAGCACTTGTTTCTGCTTCCTCACAAAATTGAAGAAAAATAATCTTATGAAAATATTTACAGGAAATGACAATTCATGTTTGGCCTTCATTGTTGTGATCATGAACACCCAGAAATTTTGCCTTTGACAAAAAGAAGGGTGTTATTTTTCCTTCAGAGTAGACGGCAGAGAAAAGCCAAATATTAAAAGATATGCAAGCTTTTTTTTTTTTGGCCTAGCTATCTCCTCCCACAAAAAAACTTTTTGTTGCTGTTAGTTGTGAAGTCGTGCCCAACCCATCGCGACCCCATGGACAACGTTTCTCCAGGTCTTCCTGTCCTCTACCAACCTCTGGAATCCATTTAAGCTCACACCTACTGCTTCAGTGACTCCATCCAGCCACCTTGTTCTCTGCTGCCCCCTTCTTCTTTTGCTCTCAGTCTTTCCCAGCATTAGGCTCTTCTCCAGTGAATCCTTCCTTCTCATTAGGTACAAAGTATTTGTAAAAAGAAAAAAAAACCCATAAGGAACCATTCTTGAAATCCCATTTTCACTGTAAATCACCTCCTTGCTCACTGTGGTTTTTTGTTTTTGTGTCCTGTACAGAATAGCTCATGTTCTCCCACCAGATTGCCTGTCTCTGCTTTAATGGTACCAGGAAAAATGTTATGTTATATAAAGCAGAATTTCCTATTATACCATGAAGAAAAAAGAGTAGTTAATTTTTCCCATTACTGTCTCTTGAGGTGTCTTTGCCAGCACTAGATAGAAATGTTGGAAAGCAAGCAAGCAAGCATCAGATCTTGTTGAGTTGTATTGAAGGCATCTAAAATGACTTTCTTTGTGTAGCATTCTCCAGCTGTGTTAGATGATAATTTCCATAAATCTACAGTTTGCATGGTCCCCGAAGGCCATAATCAGAATTATTCAGCAGACACCAGAAGGCTGATCTAGTAAGATCAATAGGGGTGGATTTCACAATGTTGTATGATAGAAAGTATCCACCAAGGCCATTATTAGCGCTGGGGTGATCTAAGACTACTGAAGACTGAGAATCAGATTTGATTTCATGTATCTAGAGCAGGGCTGTCAAACTCCCGGCCCACGGGCCGGATGCATCACACACTGGCCACACCCAAACCTGATTTAGCAAAAGGGAAAAAGTTTTGATATGTCATGTGACACTGTCGTGACGATATGAATTTGACACCCCTGATCTAGAGCTTGACTCAACAGTCTTTCTGAAGTAAAGCGATCACAAATTTGAGAATAAAAATGGAACAAAAGGCTCCAATCCCATCTTGCACTGCAAATGGCTGTGGGAATTTCTTATGATTGCTGCGCCATTTGGGCTTCACAGCTATCCTCTCATCTGAATTCTGAGCCTTATTCCCCAACTCTGAAAACCCTGTGAAAACTTTTTCACTTTTTTTTTAAATCCAGGCACACCACCTCTTCGTTCTCCAGGCTTGATAAAGTGGGAGTCCGTCATCCTCCACCTTTGCCTTTCATTGGAAATCTGCTATATTTTCATGAGGTAAGAAATCTTTTGATTTGCATTTGGTCAGCCAGGAAAGGTATGTTGCAGACCCTGTGAGTTAAAGAATTCCAACTGGTAAGATCTAGGAAAACATCCTTCTCTGCCTTCACCTCCACCCTAGGGAATATTCTTCCCTTGGAAGTGAGACAGGCCCTCACTCTTTTGGACTTCTGAAATAGAGTTAAGACATGGCTCTTTGGCCTCATGTGGAGAGCCCAAGAGAGCATGAAGCCCTGGGGCTGGTTAGTCTCCTGAAATCCCTCCCTTTGCCTTTTAAGTAATTTTAATTTCTTGTCTCATCTTATATTTTTTAAAACATTAACCCCCGCCCCCCGGGAGATAGTACAGAAATGTAATAATAAATAAAAATGATTGATTGACTGACTGAATGAATGATTGAATTTAGACATTATTAAGGAAACCCTATAGGGATGCGGTGGCTCAGTGGCTAAGATGCTGAGCTTATCGATCAAAAAGTCGGCAGTTCAGTGGTTCGAATCCCTAGTGCTGCGTAACGGGGTGAGCTCCCGTTACTTGTCCCAGCTTCTGCCAACCTAGCAGTTCGAAAGCATGTAAAAAATGCAAGTAGAAAAATAGGGACCACCTTTGATGGGAAGGTAACAGTGGTCTGTGCACCTTTGGTGTTTAGTCATGCTGGCCACGTGACCACGGAGATGTCTTTGGACAGCGCTGGTCTTCGGCTTAAAAACAGAGATAAGCACCGCCCCCTAGTGTCGGGAACAACTAGCACATATGTGCGAGGGGAACCTTTACCTTTAAAGAAACCTTATTTATCCTGCCTTTTGACTACCTTATAGTTTTCATTGATTACATACAAGTGTCACAATAATCCAGACTGAAAAATCTGCTGGAACGTCAGAATTTCAATGAGGTTATTCTAATTTCTGAATTGTAGAGATACGTATCTATAATCTGTTCTTCCAATGGCTTTCACAGGACGAGATAATTCAACAAGATATCTACTTCCCTGTCTTCCTTTTTATTTCTCTTAGCATCAGTGCTCTTGTGCTTATTTGGTGATGGTGCTTTATAGCCATTCTTATTCATGCTTCATTAATTCACACCAAGACACTAATTCTGTGTCTCAAACATACAGCTAAAATAAATGGATCCTGTTCTGGCTAATGTATTACTCTTGTTGAAGTTGTGCAAAACGGTTCAACCCATGTAAAGATATATGTAGATAGGTTCTATTTAAACTTTAAAGTGAATACATGTAGAGATAAGGAACAGGAATACGTACAGCCTCTCTCCTCAACTTGCAACCTGCATTAACTTCTAAGTAGTATTGCTTAAAGCTTCCTCAGCAATTAATTTTACCCAAGTGCTAATCAAAAGTGAGCAAAACAGATGAAGTGGTTTGTTTACATTTAGAATGTCAGCATTTGGGGAAGAAATTTGCAAATCAGGCAAGCAATGCCCTTCTATGTCAGTAGGATGGCTCCTCAGCTTTGCAATTCAGAGGGGCCCCAAATTCAACATCACCCCTTAAATCAGAGATGCTGTCCTCTCCTACTCCTAGTTATTTATTTAAATCATCTGAACAAACATTGGATAATCTGATACAGCCTCAGAAACCATAGCTAAACCACTGAGCCCCAGAAATGATCTTGGGAATGCTACCAAATGGATGTACTTGAAAAGTGAATTGGACTTGGGGTCCTTTATTGGTGGTGATGGGGTCACGTGGTTTGAATTTGTGCTCTGCTTCGTTGCAACGGATAACTGAAATTATAATATTGTAAAAATATTGGCTGCAATAATTTTGGCTTATTAGCATGTCTTCATAAGCTTTTATTTCTTCCTCTATAAGCCTTCTCTCCCCCCCCCCCCCAGCTTTCATTTTATTAGCCAAGCTGTTGACAGGGTGCGTGCAGCTTCCCTGCCTTGAATTTTAATGGAGACATCACTTTCTTGAGCTTTTCTCAGAGTGGACAGGATATTCTTTGTTTGCTCTGTTTATTCCTGTCTGGCCTATTTGTAACTCCTGGACTGCTCTGCCTGAGTGGCCCATTTTGGTTGAATGGAAGATGGGAGCTGGTGGGGGCAGGGATGTGGGAGCTTTGTTGAGCTTTTGGTTCTGGCTGGGCTGAGCTATTTTATAGCTGCTGGGAGGATGAGGGGGTAGGGAAAAGAGAAAGAAGACATTACCCGTTCTCTATCCCACATTAAGCTCCCTTTGATAAGCAGGACAAACAAACACAGAGTAGGACCGAATTGCGGAAATAAAATGCTGGCCTACTTTAAAAACTGTATTACCAGTCTTACATCTTGGAGAGGAGAAGCTTGTATTAATAGCGTTGGATAGTGAAGAAGTAAATAGAATGGAACTGACTGGAGTATTTTTTAGCCATTTGCCTGATATTTACATTGAAGAAAAAACAAAACCTAATGTTTTCTTTTCTTCCCCTCCCAAATTTCGATACGGACGGGTAAGCTCTAAAGTAGGTTTCTCTGCTGTGACATCTAAATAGATTCCAGAGCAGAGAATTGTAGTAGCTGCAGTCACAACATGCCCTCTTGGACATTGTTCGATTAAAGGTTTATTTTGCAAATCTGTTTTACTAGGCAGTGCATTCATTTCTGATTGCCACATTTTGTTTGTACTGTATTCAAATAATACACACACACAAACACACTTATCTTCTCAGTCAGGTTAGTTTGAAGATGAATGTTAGTCTACCATTAGCAATGTAAAATAAATCTTAATTCTTCAGGATTTCTATATCTTTTAGTGAGTGCCTGCCGAGCAGGACTCATCACACTTGGCCAATAAAGAATTCTATTCTATTCTATTCTATTCTATTCTATTCTATTCTATTCTATTCTATTCTATTCTATTCTATTCTATTCTATTCTGTTCTGTTCTTAAGGCAAGTTCAGCTGATAGTCTGCCAGTTTTAATTTTAATTAGCTAAAAATAATACTCTGTGAAGTTAAAAATTCCTGGGTGAAAGATAATTTTCAAGTTAAGGAGAAATCAGGTAATCCTAAAAGTTGAACTCTGAACATTTTCTCTAAATCATTTATTTCCCATGAGGTAAAATGCATTTAATTGCTCAGTTATTTTGATTTATTGTAAGTCTGATTCTGCCAAACATTTCACCAGATTTCTTTTGCTTCTGGTCACATGGATTTTACAAGCTGTTGATCACCGTTCTGCACCCTCATCCAGAGATTCTAAAAGAGTATCATGTGTTCTCTTTGCCTCCTACAGTATTAGAGGCCTCTCACTGCCAGTGCTGTCAGATTTAATTGAAAAACAATTCAACTTCCCCTCTGATTTTTGTCATGGTCAAACTTCACAGAGCCCTGTTACCCATCAGGAAGTTAATGAAGTATGTAACAGAAATATCCTTCCAAGGAAGCACCATGTTGCTCTTTGGAAATGGGAAGCAGGGTGACAACTCTATGCTAATACCTCCCAGTGTTGTAATAGTAATGGTTTAATTTAGTCACCATTAGGAGGACAATTTACTCTTGCAAAATGGTTTATTAGAAACTTTTGGGCAACAGGAACGATTCCGTGGAGAGAGGTTTTTCCGTGGACTAGAGGAAGCATGGTTTTGCATGCTGCCTGCATCCTATGGATGGGGCTTCGCTTGTTTGCATAGCTTGGCCTCTGTTCACAGACCGGCGATTGGCGACCCCTGTATTAGAACATTTACCACATTGTCTCTCATCCATTCTGTAGACAAAATATTCCTGAGATGAGCTTTCTGAGCTTTGAAAGCAGATTCTAACCACGGGTAGGCTGTTGGGGGTTCGCAAGGGTTTGGGAGAACTTCTCGCTAAGATTCTGTGCAGTTCAGAAAACCCCCAAATCCCACTCCTGGCTGGCCCTGCCCACCCACTCGCGCCCCTCCCAGACGTCCCCACGCGGCCTGTTTCAGATGCAGGTAGAGTGCAGGCTGTGCGCAGAGGCTCATGGAGAGCAAAAAATGCGCCTACTGGAAGTTTGGGAAGGGCTTTGGAACCCGGGGAAGCCGTTTTTGCCCTCCTGGAGGCTTGAGGAAAGCCCCTGGAGCCCAGGGAGGGCAAAAATGCCTCACCCCTGCCGTGGTGCAGGAGGGCGACTAGGCCACACCCACCCAGCAAGTGGGCAGAGAATCCCTTGCTAAAATTTTTGAAGCCCACCCCTGATTCTAACCCTCATCTGGATTTTTCTCTCTTGTATCTTTAAATATTTGATTACACCTATAATTAACAAATGCATTCATGTTAGAAATAATTCTTCCCCTCTCCCTCAAAAAAATTGAGCTGCAGATTTCATTGGTGTAATATTTGGCCCGAGATTTGGACTTCAATTTTTCCATCTTTTGTTTTTTGACATCTACCTTGATTACTAGATCAGTCTGAATACCTGTATAGTCTTTGGTATTATTTTCATTAACCCTAATTCAGCTATCTAACTAACCAAGGGTGCACTTTTCCCCACAGATGGACCAAAATTGTAAAATCTTACTTGGCTCACAATAGTGTAAGGGAGATACGGCCTGTAGTAATTGGAATCACAACTATCCCCAGGTTTTGGTGGTTCCCCGAGTAATATTGACTTAATGATCCAATTTCCTCTTTGCCTCAAGTTGCCGGTAAATCCATTTGTTTGATCTTCGCCTTTAGGTCCAATTTGCACATTCTCTAAGGAAGGTAAGCAGAGATTACTGTTCATCTTTGGTCTTATTGATGCCAATTTCCATGACTTAATAGGGAGCAAAGAGGTGCACAAGTTGTCATTTTTTCCCCCTTTGGTTTATGCTGCATCACTGACTGTCTTATTGTTGACCTCACTCAACAACAGGGTAGACAGGGTGCCCTCCATGTGTATGTGTTTTGGGTTACAGTTAGGAATAGCAATAGCACTTAGACTTATATACTGCTTCACAGTGCTTTACAGCCCTCTCTAAGCAGTTTACAGAGTCAGCATACTGCCCCCAACAATTTGGGTCCTCATTTTATCCACCTTGGAAGGATGGAAGGCTGAGTCGACCTTGAGCCTGGTGGGATTTGAACTGCCAAATTGCAGTCAGCCGGCAGTCAGCAGAAGTAGTCTGCAGTACTGCATTCTAACCACTGCACCACCACGGCTCACAGTTCCTCTAATCCTTAGGTGTTCTCAAAATCAGCCAAAGTTAGCTGGCTATTGCCACCTGTTGTGACTATCAGCCTGATCTCTTGCTAAGGTATAAAAATACCTTACTGTTGATGCCTAGCTTGTGAATTTACCAGTGATGACTTTCTATAGCAGCATGATGGGGTATGTATTTGTGATCTGATCAATCTGGATCGTCACTATTGCATTCTTAGCCCAGGTGGTGATATTGATAGGAAGAAAAGGTTGGTTCAAGAGAGACAGGGTAGACATGCCATTAGCTATCCATCAACAGTTCAGCCTGAGTATGTTGTCTGCCAGCCAGATTTCTGCTAGCTGCAAAACATATTGAATAGCTGTGGGACTCAATCCAACATATTGTTATGTCAACAGGGTTTTATATCACTTCATCAATAACTCCTGTGGCTTTCTGCTGCAGAAAGGCTTAGTAGCACAGACTGAGGACTGACTCTTGGAGAGATTTGGAAATGATAGGGATGAGAAATGAAATGGAATCTCGTAGAAAAACGGATGATGAACTGGAATCCTAAATTGGAATCCTTTGACCCTTTAACCTTTTATTAAGCAGGTCACTGATTAATCCTTTATACATCTTTTGTGTCTACTCACTTAAAGTGAGGATTGCCTTAAAAATATAGCAGTTTAAAAAAAAACAGTTAACTGAAAAAAAATTGTAAGCAAGTGTGATAAAAGAAAATGCATGAATAGAAATGGTCTAACGTCAAAAGTTAATTAATGGTCCCCCAATGCATGTCAACATGATCTAACTGAAGCAGTTCAGCCTATCAAAACAGCCTGGCATTAGACAATATAGTGAAATAGAATAATTGTCACATGCTTTCTCAAGAGGGGGAATTATCAGAAGTTAAACAGTCTCTGTTCCCTTCTTCGGTCATTTTTGCAGAGCTTACTGCTTTGTTCATAGCCTCCCTACCTGATTGCCTCTGAGTTGCTTTGATCATGCTTCTGAAATTTCATGAGGGCCAAAAGACTTTTTTAAAAAAAGGACAACTTAAAAAAAATCACAGAAAACAAATTCCCAAGGAGCCAAATTGTACAGCCAAGATTACTGTCAACCTTGATTTGCTATTGAGATCAGTCTTTATCTGTCAGCCAATAAATTTAGTTGAGACTTAACTTGATTAGTGATATTTAAACGTATTATGCATATGCTCTCCAGCATATGGCTAAATAGATATCAATTTATTTTCATTAGTGTTTTTATGACAGGTGCTACTGAGTTAGGGGCTCTGGCTTTGCTGGGTTGTCATTATTAGGCTGGCTTTGCAGAACCAGAAGTTCCATTTCTTAGAATATTAAGCCTGCTCTTCAGAGGCCTTCTTAAAGTGCCTTTGGCTAATGGTTGTCTACAAATTCATTGGCAAGTTCTGAACATCTGAGGATGCTGCTCAGAAGAGGTTAGTCTGTTTATCCACTAAGCTCAACATTGGCAATGGCTCTTTGGAGTCTTTTCCTTTCTCTTAGTTGAGGGGCATAAGTATATTGCTTTTGGACATTGTTTTCAGCAGTTGTTTACATGTAGGCTTTTATATTTAAGACAATTGCTGATATTTTTGGCAAATACTGGTACTTTGAAAGGGAAAAGTGGATGTGCATGTTGCATTAATTTTAATAATATTTGGACTGACACTCAAACATGTATTTCCTCTGTTCAGATATTTCCCAAGTTGAAGGCTACATTATTCAAACAAACAAACAGACAGACAAACAAACAAACAAAGGAAACTGTCTTAGAAATCTCTGTCAATGGTTCTGTTAATAAAGAGCAGACAAACTCCATTTCAAGCCGACCCTTGCATTTATTAAGAAGGGAATAAGTTGTCAAATTCTGTTCAATTGCAATTGTTGTTAGAAGGCTCTGGGTTTGAATTATGTTTAGGGTTTGTTGGTTTGGTTGCTGAATGCCAGCACTTTCTGTTCTCTAATATGCTAATTTCTCACCTTGCTTTATTGGCTTACATTGTCTTATTACTTTCCTTTTGATCTCTGATCATAAAAAAAATGAATAAAACACTATAAAGGCTATACTTCAGGGGTGGGTTCTACTTACCTTTACTACCAGTTCACAAAGGGGCCGCGTGCTTGCACTTGCTTCTCTCTCTCTCTCTCTCCCTCTCTCTCCATGCACAGAAGTGTTTTGATGGGGTCAGAGGGCGGAGGCTTCCACCGGTTTTACTACCGGTTCTATAGAACCGGTGTGCACCGGGGGCAACCCACCACTGCTATACTTGCCTACGTGTGCTAGGACCAGAGGTGGTATCCTAGCAGGTTCTGACCAGTTCTGTAGAACTGGTAGCGGAAATTTTGAGTAGTTCGGAGAACCAGTAAATACCACCTCTGTCTGGTCGCGCCCACATCTATTCTCAGCCCAGCTGATCGGGAGGAAATGGGGATTTTGCAGTAATCTTCCACTGGAGTGGGGTGGGAATGGAGATTTTTCAGTATCCTTCCTTTGCCATGCTCACCAAGCCACGCCCACCAAGCTATGCCATGTCACGCCCACCAAGCCATGCCCAAAGAATCGGTAGCAAAAAAATTTGAATCCCACCACCGACTAGGACTTTATCACCCCATCCCACCCCATAGGTAAAACCAAGGCAAAATCTATATTGAATTCTCCAGTTACACTCTCCAGGTATGAATTTAATCATTTCTTGTATACCAAATTAAAAATTAGAAAAATCTTCTGGTGCTCTCCAGAGCTGCACATCAACCTTTTGGATGCAGTTCCGAGGCCTCCAAGATTTTAGATACATGTGTGGTTGAGATTAATAAATACATAGTTTAATGAATTTAGGTCTTTCCACCTATACCAAGTTATGACTGTTCAGTGAGCCTGCAGAAGCAATTTTAATTGGTTTATGCTTAGTAGCTTCCTTGTATGAACAAGCCCTAAATGTATAAATGTATAATTTTGGTTTTGATTTTTCTGTCTTTGAATCACTCCTGGTCTAGTTCCTGTAGATTTCATGGCAAGATTTCAGAAGCAGTTTGCATTAGTCTCCTTTTAAGAGAGAGCAACTGACTGTCCCAAGGTCACCTAGCTGACTTCATGCCTAAGGTGTACTAGAACTCACGGTCTTCTGGTTTCTAGCTTGTTGCTTTTTACCCACTATACCTGTGATGGGGAACCTATGGCATACATGCCAGAGGTGGCACGCAGAGCCCTCTTTGTGGGCACATGCGCCGTTGCCCCAGCTCAGCCAGATGGTTGTCGGGTTTCCGAGACATGCATGCACACCGGCTAGCTGGTCATTGAGTTTCTGGTGCTCTGGTTTGGGCACTTTGTGCTGAAAAGGTTCGCCATCACTGCCCTATACCAAACTTGTTTTCAGATGTGGAATACTCAAGATTCTGGCCAAACTGGAATTCTGTATGAAATATCTTCTGAAATTGTTTTTTTTTTAATGGAAGAATTCACCTATTTCCTATTCTAGCTTTCCTTAACAAACTATAATGCTAGCATTATATATTAGTGAAATCCCGTAAAACCTTTATACATACAAATATGAATAAATGAAGTGATAATTGTGCAGATATTGGGAGTAAATATGCTTAAGATTGTTATATTATCATTTATTTATTTACAAAAATGTATATGCCTCCCTTCTCCCCAAGGACTCAGGGCGGTGAACACAAGTTAAAAACATATAATATTAAAAGATAAAATAATTAAAAACCCCATTAAAAAAATAAACAATCAAAATAATAAAACCCAAGGATCAAGGACAAGCCATTTGTTGAAATAGCCAAGTCTTTAAGTCCCGACGGAAGGATCGGAGATCAGGAGCCGTCCGAAGCTCAGTGGGTAGCTTGTTCCAGAGGACAGGGGCGCCTACAGAGAACACTCTGCCCCTGGACGCCACCAGCCGACATTGTCTGGCCAACGGTACCCTGAGGAGGCCTGCCCTGTGTGAACGGACAGGATGATGGGAGGCGGGTAGGAGATGGTCCTGCAAATACTCCGGACCTAAGACATGTAGAGCTTTAAAGTAAGTACCAGCACCTTGAAGCAGATCCAGAGGACCACTGATAGCCAGTGCAGCTCATGTAGGAGAGGTGTTACACGGGAGTTACGGGGAGCTCCCGTAACCACCCGCGTGGCCGCATTCTGGACCAGCTGGAGCCTCCAGGTGCACCTCAAGGGCAGCTCCATGTAGAGGGAATTGCAGTAATCCAAGCGAAAAGTTACCAGGGTGTGAGTGACTGTGCGAAGGACATCTCGGTCTAGGAAAGGGTGCAACTGGTGCACCAGATGAACCTGGGTGAAAGGCCCCCGGGTCACAGCCATAAGATGGTCTTCCAAAGAAGAAGATTGGATTCCTCCGGGAATCCAGGAGGACACCCAAGTTGCGGGCCCTCTCGACGGGAGGAAGCAATTCCCCCCTCCCCATCAAAAGTGAGGGAACTGCTAAAACACGAGACGCCGGCACCCATAGTCACTCAGTCCTGGAAGGGTTAAATCTTAGCCTGTTCCTACTATGCACTTGATACAATTGTATCAGGGGTGAAATGCTCCCGGTTCGGACCAGTTTGGCCGAACTGGTAGCAATGGCGGCCAGTGGTTCCGAGAACTGGTAGCGATGGTGGCGTGAAGCTCCACCCACCCTCCTAGTCATCATTACTTCCTGGTTTTAACCAGGAAGTAACCAGTTTTTTACCCTCTGTGCATGCACAGAAGGGTTTGTGCATGCACAGAGGGTCTGTGCACACGTAGCGCGTACACTTTCGAACTGGTTGGGAAGGTAAGTAGATTTCACCCCTGGATTGTATCATAATGTGAAAGTAGGCTTACACAGTAATAACTGTGGATTATATATGACTAACATTTGTAAATGTTAATTGTTTAAAAATTTAATGACTTCTCTGTCTTTTTATGGATTCTCTCTCTCTCTCTCTCTTACCTTCTGCTTTATTGTTGATGTAACCTTCATATTTAATTTGGGGGAGGGTTTTATTTCATAATTTAAGAGCATGTCTTCTTTTCACTCCTTTGTTTTTCTTTTATCCAATTAAAACATCCATTAAATTCATTATCATCAATCCCAGGTCAGGAAATAAATCCTGGTATGACTTTGATTTGTGCTTTTCCTCTGTAATATGTCTGTTTAGTTTTTGTTTCTATTGTTCGGCAGCTTAATTAGTACATTTAACAAAAGCCCCAAATTATTCACTTAAATTCAAAGTATCACAGGTGCTAGCATCATAATGACTTTTCCTTTGCTCTTAATTCCAGCTCTAAAAATATTATTCTTTAATATAAATATGACCATGATTTCAGTTTTTAAAAACTTCAATAATTTAAAACATACAGTAATCCATAAATCATGCACCTTTTCATGATTATTGCAGCATATTATTAGCTGATTGCCTTTGGATATCACCCAGGTATGGCTTGATTCACAACTCTTGAGATGCACAACTTGCCATACTAGTACCAGCTAATCACAGAACATTTAAGCACCCAGCACAGTAGATGAAAGCTTGGCTGAAAACTAGAAATCATATCTATGCAGAAGGTTGACTACTACAGAATATAGGAATGTAGCTGTATATGTGTGAGCGTGTTTGGGTGTGTGTGTGTGTGAGAGAGAGAGAGTACCCAGAGTTTAAATATTAGCTCTCTTCCTCCTGTTCTTTCATAATAGCAGATTGTTGTGTCTCTTTGCCCCTCATTCAGGGCATAGGCACTACGTTTAAATAATGGTTTTGTGTGATTCGAAATTCTTGGTTTCTTGCCTTGCCACTTCCAATCCTCCAACCCACTTACACCAGACTTCTCAAACCAATACCTTCACATATGTTGGATTACACTTCCCATCAATTCCAGCCAATCTAATAACTTTCATCTCAATCTACCACACTGAGTAGTTGTGGAAATATAATGAATGTCTTGAGTTCCTAAGAAGAACATAGGTTTTACGCATAAAATATAAACAAATGCAGTTTCCCTAGTATAGGTAAAGGCAAAAGTTCCCCTTGCACATATGTGCTAGTCGTTCCCGACTCTAGGAGCAGTGCTCATCTCTGTTTCAAAGCCGAAGAGCCAGTGCTGTCTGAAGACGTCTCTGTGGTCATGTGGCCGGCATGACTAAATGCCAAAGGTACCCGGAACGCTGTGACCTTCCCACCAAAGGTGGTTCCTATTCTTCTACTTGCATTTTTACGTGCTTTTGAGCTGCTAGGTTGGCAGAAGCTGGGACAAGTAATGGGAGCTCATCCTGTTACGCGGCACTAGGGATTCGAAATTGTTGAACTGCCGACTTTTTGATTGACAAGCTCAGCATCTTAGCCACTGAGCCACCGCATCCCCCTTTTCTCTAGTATACACCCTGTTAAAAGAAATCCAGTTTATATCGATACTGCAGAGAATTTTGTGAGTTATTTCTCAAATTGCTGGTTCCCTTGAGCAAGATAAATGCTAACATAGGTAGCATTGACAGGTGGAGCATAGGAAGAATGCCTTCATAACCAAGGAGACTGAAGGGCAGTTTATAATGGAGTGATCAGACTACTGGTAGAATTGCCTTTCTACCAGAGGTCACCACTTTAATAAAGAATCCTGGATAGGTTAAATTAAGACACACATAGATTCCCATATTCAGGTATATTTACATTTTTCATCATTGCTTTTTATGCTTCCTCTTCTCACCTATGTGACCTCTGTAAATACGGAATTTTGCTTTCATGACACTTAATTTCTGGAAGGAGAAATAAAACAATTATTCTGATCCTATGAATGGCTCCCCAAGGCGAAAAAAAAAAAGTAGACTCTATTGTGGAGCTGCAAATAGGGACAGCATACTAGTCTAATTAAGAAAACAATTCCGTTTTGTGTGAATTATTCAGTTAGTATAATTTTTCCCCTTTCTCTTCATGCTCCATTTACCTGCATGTTTCCCCCAAAGAATCCCTAATGTGGTTTTCTGTCTGATATGGAAGCCTCCAAATTTTGGAGTCTCTGCTGAAACTATTCCAGGCATTATATATCAAAATAAGGCGCCCAGATCAATTTTAGCTTTGTTTGAGCAGTGCGTTGGCATGTAAAACTCAAAATCTGGACAGTGTTGAGTCCAGTGTGATTGTGTTGGGAAGTCTTGATGCACCGAGCTTGTACTCATAACAGTATCTACCTCCATGGCAGAGCCAATTTAGAAGGTAACTTAAAAGAAGGAAATTGGCTTGCCACTGTTTGCACAAAATCTTTAACTTAATCAGGCAGGCAATTAACATGTCCTATTTTAACAAAATAACATAGTAGGTCAGGTTGGGTTGGGAATAGTTTTAGTAGGTCTTCAACAATATTCTGAATGACAAAGTGACATGAGTACAATTTCAGCAGAATCAGAATTGAGACGAAATTTACGTTGGCAGCTTCAGTTAGAGGGGTTGAAGAGAATATAGATTCAACTAGCTATGCAGTCTAAGAGAGACTCCTTATTTATTGTCCCCTTGGCTTGATGGAATAGTGCTTACTTGTTGAAGCCAGAATTC
This sequence comes from Masticophis lateralis, assembly GCA_030761175.1. Lineage (NCBI taxonomy): Eukaryota > Metazoa > Chordata > Lepidosauria > Squamata > Colubridae > Masticophis > Masticophis lateralis. Next base: position 23,349,501 of record JAUDYJ010000006.1, read on the forward strand.
ATTGTAATGGTCAAAGCAATTAAAATTGAGCTCCTTTCGGCCGATATAAACTGTAGGATTGAACAGATCACAATCTACGAATTTCTGGGAGGGCCATTATGGAAGCATAGGGAGGAAGCTTCACCTTTCAGATTTGAAATCATATATCTAAACCCAGTTATTGCATTTTTTGGAAATAAGAGAGCAACAATCTTTCAGTATTACAGAAAGGGAGGATTTGGAGTCTTCTGTTCAGCGAATTATTTAAGAAAGATTGTTTCTAATTTGAATGCAATTCCTTGGAGGATAAAAATATTTCTAATCAGTACAGAAATTAAATTGCATATATTAATGATCCATCTATAAATAACAGATTAAGACCAGGCTTAAATTCATGCACCATTATTTTTGTCCCCTTTTCTCTATAGCATTCCCTCCATCCCATGTACATAGTAGGGTGCAAAACCTTACTAAAAGAGATAGTCAATTGAATGGAAAAGGGATTGCTCCTCTGCATATGAGGCTTAAGTCCTTATGAGGCTTTCCCTTCACATAATTTCCCACGTCTCTATCTAGGTTCCTGAGTTCATTCTTCATCTTTCAGCATAACTTTTGGTGGGAGGGAGCAGAAAGGACAGGGAAATCTAATCTTATCAATCCAGTTACTCCAACCTTAGGATAGTTTGTTTATCCATATAACTATTGGATCCAGTGGGGTTCCAGAAGGAATTTTGGATTATTCCTGCACCCCTGTTGCATGGACCAACATATACAATCTGCAGCAAGCAGGGATTAATGATCTTGGTTTGGAATGTCCTGTATGAATTCTCTATATCAGTTTTTCTCAACCTTAGCACCTTTAAGATGTGTACAATTTAAGGTGCTGCCAATCATCTTTAAAGTCCTGTTGCATTGCACAAGGCCAAGTTAACTGCAGGATCATTTGTCTTCAATGTTTGTACCCACCCTGCCAAATGTGGCAGGATGGGCATGCTCCAGGTCCTTTCTGTGAAACAGTATCATCTTGCAGGACTCAGGAGACATGCCTTCTCTGTTGCAACATCTGCCCTTTGGAACAGCTTTCTTCCCGAGAGCCAAATAACCCTGATACCAGTGGTGGGATTCAGCTGGTTTGGGCCGGTTCGGGAAAACCGGTTGTTAAATTGCTGGTTGTCCCTTCCCCTTCCATGAGTCCCCATGTGCCCCGTTTTGGCTCCCAGGTAAGTGCAGGGAGGCCTACTAGGCCCAAAATGGGACATGGGAAGGTGCGGTGTGCCCCCCCTCCCGTGGCCCTCTTTTGCTCCCAGGAGGCTGCAGGGAGGCCTACTAGGCCCAAAACGGGGCGGGAGGGCAGCGACACCCACCCCACAGCCTATTTTTGCTCCCACGGGGTGCAGGAGGCCGAGTGCTGCCTGTCACACCCCTGGCCACACCCACCATGGCCACACCCATCCAGCCGGTCATTAGAGCAGAGAACCACTTAGTTAAATTATTTGAATCCCACCACTGCCTGACACTTTGGAAGAGTGTGGAGACTTGGCTTTTCCCTCAGATTTAGGGCCAGGATATGTGTTTGGCCCTGTGAATATTTTAGAATATTATCTTGGCTATAGTACTATGGTGATACTTAATTTTATTGTGTCTTGTTCTTGACTTCCTCTTTTTTTGGTTTGTGTGTGGAGGAAGATACAAAGGACTTAGAATAGCTTTATTGTCACTTTAAATGTACACTAATCAGCATACATTAAAATGAAATTTCATTGCATACAGCTCTCAAAGAGTCACCACCTCCCTTTGAGAGCTGTATGCAACAATTTTTATTTTAATGTATGCCAATTAGTGTATATTTAAAGTTCTGGCTTTTGCTCTTTGGCAACCTCAATCATGGTTAATTGATGTTGTCTCTCCATCTTCTTCTGGGTCTGTCTCATATTTTTTGACCTCCTCCTCTTTTTGTATATGTCTTATACTGTATGGAATCACACAATATTTTCTACAGGTGAGCAAACAACTTTATTTGCTATTTTTTAATGTATTTTAAGATTTTAAGATTGGTTCAATATGTTCTATTGACTCTATTCTCTTATGGTCTCATTTTTGATTTTATCTCTTCTGGTCATTCCAGCAGCTTTCCTCAAACATCTCACTAACTTTGGCTAACTTTCTTTTTTTTGCAATTTTTTTTAATTTTAAAACAAAAATAAAACATAAAACCATCATCATTCCAAACAATTACAGACAAGACAGCGTATTGATTGATTAACATCCTTTTGTGCTCAATCCCATCTTCAAAATAAGAATATATGACTAAAGCTTATTTTCATAAAGAAATATTTCATTTATTCTATCTCAACTTCCACTTCATATTTCATATTTTATTATCTATCCATTGATAAAATAAATCCATTTTATCAATGGATAAAATTTATTTTATCCATTGATAAAATAAATCAAATCATATTGTTTATCTTCCTGTTCTCTTATTTCAAATGTCAATTTGCTCATTTCAGCATAATCCATCATTTTCTTAATAACTTCTTCATCAGTAGGTAACTTTTCTCCTTTCCAATTTTTAACAAATACAATTCTAGCCGCTGTTAAAACGTTCAAAATTAAGTATTGCAGTTCTTTATTATATATCTCTGGTAGGATCCCTAATAAAAATATCTCTGGTTTAAATTCAGTATGTCTCTTTATCATTTTTTCCAACCACATGTGTTATCTTAGTCCAGTATCTCTTAGCTTCTGTGCATGTCCACCACATATGGTAATAAGATCCTGGAGTCTGATGACACTTCCAACATTTCTCCGATTTATTCTTGAACATTCTGGCTATCCTCGTCGGGAGGTAAATGCCACCTGTAAAACATCTTATACAAATTCTCCTTATATGCTGTAGACATTGTGATTTTATAGTTATGTGACCACAATTTTTGCCATTTCTTTAAATCAATACCATGACCAAAATTTTTCCCCCAGGCTATCATTTATTCTTTAACTTGTTCTTCTTCAAATTTTACCTCTAGCAAATATCCATATAGCTTTTTAATTACATGATCATCAGAACCCATTAAAATCTTATCTAAATTAGTCAAAACATTATAGAATCCTTCTTGTTTGAGATCTTCATATCTAGAGCGTATTTGCATAAATGAAAATCCATCTTACATCCCTGATCTTCTAGTTCTTGCTTTAATTTAAGTTCACCCTTTTCATCCAATAATTCACTATATCTAACAATTTGTTCCCTTTTAAATGTTACTGAATACAAAAAAGCTTCAATTATAGATACCCAGACTGGAATCTTCAAATAATAATGTTTTTTAACCTTCTCCCAGTTCAACAATAAAGCTTCTCGTAACATGGAAAGTGGTCCATGTTTTGCACTAATAACATAGAGTGGGGATGAATACGCTTTGAATGAGATGCTTCTTTGTGCTTGATTAGTATTGCCTTATGTTGTAGGAGTAGAGCAAGTTGTCCCAGTACTTAGTTTGCCTTACTGCATCATATGCTAATCTCTTCATCCATTTTTCCATCTCTAATGAATGTTGTTCCTAAATATTTGAGCTTTGATACTTTTGAACATTTATTCTGTATTGTCCTATATTAGTATTTTATTTGTTAATAAGGTACTTCAAACCAACCTAAAATGCAGCTAGAATAGACATGTCCTAGCTTGTATTTTTTAAAAAAATAATATATAATGTGCAAATGAGGAGTGGGAAATATTTGACCCTTCAGATGTTACTAAATTTATAAATTATCAGTCCTGTCAATATTTCAGTTAGAGATTACATTTTTTAAAGCAAAAATAAAAGAATTTTATTTTATTTTATATTTTAGCAAAAATAAAGGAAAATAAAAGAATGGATGGCTCTCTTTTTGATGAAGATATAAATGTCATGTCCATGTGCTGCTGCCAGTGCTGTGAGAGAATGGCTGCATCTCATTGTTGTTTATAAACTGTCACAACACATGATTTCAGTATTTCCAATTCTAGGCTAACTATAATTCATTTCATTCTGATGGGCAAGCAGGATTCATAGAATCAAAAGCAAAATCTTCTGTGTGGAGGGATAACATGCAAGTCCACAACTTGCTATCACTAGTTTCATAATGATAATCTTAGCAATATGGTTGCTTAGTTCACATTTATAGATTTTTTACAATTCAAAATCTGCTGAGTATCATACTAGTATGATACTAGTATGTAATGTATAGTGGGAAATGAGAAATGTTACAGAATCTTTTATGTGCTAAGTGTTGAAATTTGAACTTGTTGATGGTTTCTCAGAGGACCAGTACTTCCTACAAATTGGATACTGATTGGCAGAAATGAATCCAGATGGATGTGACATGACTACGTATCATATTAAGTATATACCCGTATTTTTCAGAGTATAAGATGCACCTTAGTTTTGGGGGAGGAAAATAGGGGGGAAAAATTCTGCCTACCAGGTATTCATCTGGTTAGTCCCAGCACATTAGTTTGCTTGCTGGTTCTGAGGTTGGGGCTGGTTGGGGCTGTGCTTCTAAAGCACAGCTGATTGTCAGAGGGAGCAGCAATTAGAAAAGCAAGCAAAGCACGGAAGATCGCTTTGCGTTGGGGATGAAAAACAGCTTCAAAAGCACAGCTGATCCTCGGAGGGAGCTCCGGTGACTAAAGCAGGCAGAGTGCGGAAGGGGTAAAAGAATAGAATAGAATAAAAATGCCAAATCTACTTTGAACATCTGGCTGCCTGTGCAACGAACCATAATATATTAAATTTATATACTATTGGACTCCCAGCAAGTCTGGGCAGTTTATAATTGTTAAAACTTTTAAAAACAAAGAACAGTGTGAAAATATAAAAACAGCACAAGAGAAAAGAACAACAATGGCAAAGAAAATAAATCTAGAGGAGAACAAAAAGGAAGAAAGGAGTAGAATAGAATAACAGAGTTGGAAGGGACCTTGGAGGTCTTCTAGTCCAACCCCCTGCCCAGGCAGGAAATCCTACACCACTTCAGACAAATGGTTATCCAACATCTTCTTAAAAATTTCCAGTGTTGGAGCATACACAACTTCTGCAGGAAAGTTGTTCCACTTATTAATCGTTCTGTCAGGAAATTTCTCCTTAGTTCTAAATTGCTTCTCTCCTTGATTAGTTTCCACCCATTGCTTCTTGTCCTACCCTCAGGTGCTTTGGAGAATAGTTTGATTCCCTCTTCTTTGTGGCAACCCCTGAGATATTGGAACACTGCTATCATGTCTCCCCTAGTCCTTCTTTTCAACAAACTAGACATACCCAGTTCCTGCAACCGTTCTTCATATGTTTTAGCCTCCAGTCCCCTAATCATCTTTGTTACTCTTCTCTGCACTCTTTCCAGACTCTGCACTCAACACCTTTTTACATTGTGGCAACCAAAACTGAATGCAATATTCCAAGTGTGGCCTTACCAAGGCGTTATAAAGTAGTATTAACACTTCATGTGATCTTGATTCTATCCCTCTGTTTATGCAGCCCAGAATTGTGTTGGCTTTTTTGGCAGCTGCTGCACATTGCTGGCTCATATTTAAATGGTTGTCCACTAGGACTCCAAGATCCCTCTCACAGTTACTACTATTGAGACAGGTATCACATATACAGTACCTGTGCATTTTGTTTTCCTTGCCTAAATGTAGAAGGTAGCAACTGTTCCGGGTAGCCATTTTGGGCATGTGCAAGGTTACATTAAGAGTATAAGATGCACCCAAATCTTCAGCCTCTTTTAGGAGAGAAAAAAGTGTGTCTTATACTCTGAAAAATACGGTATTAAAAATACATATGAGCCAGCGGTTATTCATAACATATTTCTCAATTTCTCTTCCTGATCTGATGCAGTTTATGATGCTGTTATTATATATAAATAAAAAGGATAAATTGGTTTAATTTTATTTTTTGCTAACATAAATTTAAGTCAAAGCTAAAAAGTAAATAGATACGGAGCCTTGTAATCTATCCTAAATAACATGCTAAAATGTTATAGTAAGAATTACTCATAAATATATGTGTTGAATTAGAATTGATGCCATGCTTTTGATCTTTCGAAACAAGCAACAAACCACACTGTTATATTACATATTGTGGAAAGATGACAATGCTATAATAATTTCAAGAGATTTTCTAAGCACTGCTGTTTGTCTAAAGATTATCCATTATTGATTGTTATTTTGAAAGTGACAGAATCAGAATCCGATAACAAGATTTATGTTGTACTATAAAAATATATTGTTAACAAATTCCACTACATAAATAAGATTTATACAAATGTACAAACGGATTTTTAGCTGATGCATAGCAAATGCTAGAGGCATTAGACTGCAATCCATCTCATCTGTTTTTACTGTCTCATGACCCCACACATTAAAATCTTTGCAGTGACAGCAATTTTTAATTGAAACAAATAATTAAGAATTTCCCTTACGTAGGAAATTGTTTTACATTGTGGTTTTAGTCTACTCACTCGCCTCCCTCTTTTTTTCCTTCCTTCTTTTATCTAAGCTAAGCAGCCTAATGTAATCAGGGAATCTGGTTAATTAACTTATTCTTTCTGGTATACAGTCTTTTGAAGGCAAAGGGAATTAACTGTGGCTCTCTTCATGAAGGCAGAACTCTATGGAACATGGGAATATAGGGGTGCTCCCTCAGGCCTCCATCCCAGATGGAATGATGAGCTGCTCCAAACATCACCCCACTTTCGGGCACATCAGTTTGTATCAGCTTTCTCTTATGGAAGCCCATTTCTAATAGGGCAGGAGCTGCTGGGCTACCTTAGTCCTACTCTATGCTAACACTTCATGCTAACACATGAAGAAGGATTCTGGAATCTCTGTATTTTCATTAGTATGTCTAACACTGTAAATCCTTTGTGTGATGTGTGCTTGCTTTGTAAATCAATGAAATATACTGATAATTGGTAGGTGGACTAAGGCAGTCATGATAGAATGGATTCCACTGGATAAAAAGTGCCAACGAAAGACACCTAAAACAAGATGGAACGATGACATCAGGAAGTATTGCAGGCCCATCTGGCAAAGGAAAGCTCAAAACTATATCGGTTGGAAATATGCAGAAGAAGCCTTCATCTGCAGTGGATAGACAGTGGTTGGAATGATGATAATGATACTGATAATTATATGGCCCACCCATTAAATTATAAAAGACAAAGGCTGAAAACCGACTCTTAAGTTTTGACCAGATTGTTCAAAATTCTTCACATTGAAATGTATAGTTGTATTTTCCTGGCAACGTTTGCAATTTATAAATATCAATAACATCAATGTTTCATTGGATTGTTATATGCTCCCCCGAGTTACTTTCCCCGAGTGGGCAGGAGCTTAAATTGAATAATAAATGAAATAATTTTTAGAAGTATGTCAGTTTTTGAAGGAATTCAAGAGTGCTATAGTAAAGGCTTTGAGAGAATCAGGTTGTAGACTTTTACACTAAATCAAAAGTAAAGCAAAATATAATACTACAATGTAAAGCATTATATAAAACCTATGATAAATATGAACTTGCTGAAATTAAAATTACTTGTTTGAATTAATCTAAACATAGTAGGCAATTTTTGTTCATTTCTTCTTATATTCCATGTGAATTTAAATCTATACCTTTTCTGTTTCTGAAATATAATACCTTTTCTGTCTGATTTTTCAATAAAAAGATATATTATTAAATTTCTGTGGCTTATGCTTTATACATTGAAGGTTGCATGTTCATCAAAAGAAACAGTTTGATTCTATGAGTAATATTTTGACCAGGATTCTCCAAATTTTGTCAAAGTGAGATTTACTGAGATTCAAAACTAAGTATTTCATCCATTTGATTGAAGTACAGTTGCTGTGTACTTCAGTATTGCTGGCATTTGACTTCTCAGATTAGGCTGAACACATTAAGAAGACAAGGCTATATCTGGTTACCTGAACAGTCAGCTTCTTTGTGTGACTTTTCACAAAAGGGTAGGGGTAATTGGCCTGTTGTATAGATCTGACTTCTGTGGAACAGCACCCTCCAATAATATACAGTTCCCATTATCTAATTGTCTATGAAGACTGCGAGTGTTGAAAATTGTAGTCCGATGGTCAGGGCCGGATTTAGATGAAAAGAGGCCCTAGGCTATTCCACTTATGAGGCCCTTTCACCTCCCATTTTTTTCGGTTCAGTGTTTTAGTGTTCACTGTTTTTAGAATAGTGTAATTTTAATTTTGCTAACAATTTGAATGTAGGCCCCTCTTGATCTTGAGGCCCTAGGCTAAAGCCTAGTTAGCCTATAGGAAGATCCGGCCCTGCCGATGGTGTGCACCAGGTTGGAGAATTTTGTTATATTTAATTATGCAGAGCCTGACTGAGTGCTATGCTAGGAGCAAAGTAAATTACAAAGAATTGTTGTCTTTTTTCTGTTGCCTTGCAGAAGATTAATTCTTTTAGGCTTACAGAGCATGGGGCATCTAACCTATGCTTTAGGTTGATACGGTTACCTCTAGGAAGTTGTAATATCCATGAATATGTAATTCATACAATTCTTACTTCACTCAACCATCCCCCAGACTTGTTGATAGGATATCCTGGGACAACTATGATACTCATGTTGGGAAAAGAAGGCTGTTATCTCCATTTCTGCAGGCATCCTGCTGTGGTTTGTCTCCTCAGTGGATTCTTCTATATCCGTCTGCCTGTAGTTCTAATCACCCCTCCCCTCATATTGAGGCACTACTTATTTTATTTATGCAGAGGGTTGAGCATTGTGGCTACTGCATGCTTAAGGAATGCTTTCCCAAATCGAGCACTATACCATCACACTTGAAGTTGTTTCATGCTATATAACTCCTCTTTTGCTGTAAACCTGGCATTCCATCAGGGTTCTTAGAATTTGCTGGAAAAGCTTCACAAATCTTATTTATTTAGACTCCCACTGTCTGACCTTCTATTGCTTCCCTTGGTCAGCTGATTTTATTAATCTTTATGAAGTATGGTGCCTGGCTAGATGTGCATATCATGCTTTGTTTCACTGTTTTTCTGAATAAGCCACTATTGACTGGGTTCACATAGCACATTAAGATTTACAGTATGCGTTACAAATTATAATGGTTGGGTTTTATATTAGGACTAGCCAAAATCAAATAAAACACACAATGGATTCATCCAGTATATGGACCTATCCATAGTCATGACAATACCTTCCATTCGTCTTCTCACATCTCATTATGTTTGTGCACTGGTAGTTGTGAAATCAACAGTGCAAAGATGTTAGGTTCTGATAACTTCTTATTTCTTATTTATTTACTGGTTCGATTTATATGCCGCCCTTCTCCGGAGACTCAGGGCAGCTTACAATGCGTTAAGCAATAGCCTTCATACTTTTGTATATACCTACTTAGTAGGGCTTTTGCCCCCTGCAGCGGTGTTCTTTTTTATACAAAGTCCGCTTATTGCCCCCACAATCCGGGTCCTCATTTTACCTACCTCGGAAGGATGGAAGGCTGAGTCAACCTTGAGCCTGGTGAGATTCGAACTTGCAGTAATTGCAGGCAGCTAAGTGCTATTTAACAGCGCTTTAATCCACTGCTCCACCAGGCTCCTTCTTGCAGACATCTCTGATTCATCATATTTATGACACCCCCACCCCAAATCCTTTCTTTTAGTCAATTAGTTGTTCTCTACTCTGAATAGTCAGCTAGTAAAGAAGAAATGTTTACTTTAAGGAAGAATTTGATAAAGAGAAACTGCAGCATTTTAAAGAAATCATTTGTTGGCAATGCTTCTGTTTCAGTTATGCAACTAATAACATCAGACTTCTGGTGTTCCGGCCTTTGGTAACTATGACTGATATTCCTTTCTACCTATTTGGGCCTGTTTGTTTATTTTTTTGCCATTATTGCCATTATTGTTCTTTTGTCTTGTAGTGTTTTTGTGGTTTTGTATTGTGTTTTCTTTTTAAATGTTTTAACAACTGTAAACTGCCCAGAGTTATTGGGAGCCAGATGGCATATAAAATTAACAAATTATTATTATTATTATTATTATTATTATTATTATTATTATTCCTATTATGGTCAGCCAGATGTTTAGATTGGATTTGGCATTTTTAGCCATCTATCGAGTCCTTCCCAAAGACCTGAGATAGGCAGATTTTTTAAAAAAATGGGGTTAAAAGTATAGTCACAAAATGTAAGTTGTTCCAGGTAAAACTGCCTTTTGCAATTGACTGATGGTGATTTTGTCAGTGCGAGGGTGTTCACATGATGCTCCAGATATTTTGGATTACACCAAAGATGCTGATTACTATTAGTACCATTTTTGCTTGCTTTTGCCACAGTGGTTTTATTTCTATTTGCAGATCTTCGTATTTTGTGATTTACTCCATTTCCTTCTTTTCTACTCTGCTGTCTCCAGGTGCTGCCATGTCCACTATCTGGACTTTTTTTTTTTTTTTTTTTTGGTCTTTCTTATCAACATTTGTTACGTCTGAGTGGAAGATGCTTCTCTGTTTGAATTCTAAAGTTCCAGAGCACTTTAGTCTCTTCGTTTTGTATTACTTTTGTAAGTAATAGAAAACTACAAAATAGTTTTTACTTCTATTAAAATTTACAAACAACCAGTTGTGGAGGGAATACCCATCATAGATTTTAAATTTCTGGATCTTTTCTCTTCAGTCAGCTTGCTAGAATGCTTTGAGAAGATGTCAGACTTTGTTAAGCTTGGCATGTTTGATGAATACCCCAATGTAATCATTTAAGACAGAGGCTATTCCACAATAGAGAAATTTGGCTCCCCTGATTTGATTCAAAGTGGAGCGAATAGATAGAAAGATAAATTATTTAAGACTTTTTTGTGTAGTTTCCTCATTGAGACCATAAAAGAATACTGAAAATCTCTCATAGCTTTTTTACCTTGGATATAGACACCCCTTCATCACATATCTACTGTATAGCTCCTCATTATTTGGCAAATAATGGCTGATTGAGCTACTTTTTCAGACTGACTATCTGTATGATCTGTTTTGGGAAAATATGTAGCAGCTGTAGGAAGCTGTCCTTTTCCATCATCTGTTCTCTGTCATGATGTGTAGAAAAAGAGGCATGTTTGTGAAAGAGCTCTTGGAAATTCTGAGTTCATGATTCATAGATCTGAGGATGAAGGAGACAAGACTTTACAATGTGGACAATTTATTGAAATATGAAATAAAACCAAGATATACCTACTGCAACTAATGGTTATTGCCAATATAATTTTAAAATTTCTTGATTTCCTTGGAATGTTTGAGTTGCCATTTAGAGTAGATTTAAAATATAAATTTATTTATAGCACAATCTTCCAGGTTTTAATTTAGGAGTAAGTCCCAAAAAATTCAGTGGAGCTTGTTCCCAAGTAAATAGATATAGAATTTCAGCCTTAGGTAAACGCTATAGGCAACAATAGCTGTTGATTGTATACTTTGTCAGACAAAGAAAATGCAAATCAAGGGCAAAAAGCATGCTGTTGTATCAAAATAGCCTCCTTTCTCCGTTTTCTATAAAGATTATAAGAAGCAAAATAATTTGCTTGGTTTTAGTTAAGGTAATTTTTTAAAATTGTCTAATGAGAGTGCATTGTGCTAATGTTCATATGTGGATTCAATTAGCATTTAGTTAATTAGCCTTTACAAATGAGGATTAACTTAATTACATAACACTAACCTCTCAATAACTCTAAAGGGTAGAAAAGCTGTTTTTATTAAATTCAGAAGGCCTGTATATGTGCATTAAAATCTGAAATGGCACACACATAAATTAAATAATATTACCCACAGAGGATGACTATTAGAGATGATGATCAAAGGAAGCAAACTGTGTACATGATTTATTTTTTTTAAAAAAAGAATGGTTTAGATAGAATTTCATGCACATGTGTCTAGCAACTGGTTTCCATGCTTATTTCTGCTTTATTAAGAACAAATGTATTTAAACAATGATCATTGGATAGATTTTTGCTTGATATATGGTCTTTGAGAGGTCATTGATTCATATGGTTTGACCTTATAGTCAATATATATGAGCTATTTGCATCTTTTGGAAACAATATGTTAATATGTATAAGTAGGTTTTGGGGAAAATGTACTTATTTACATTCTAAATATCTGATATTGTTTTGAGGAACATTGGCTATGTTGGGCATGAGAAAACACAGATTCATTTTGAGAAATTGGAAAAGTAATATTATTCCAGATATTAAGGATTAGATTCAGGAGATTTGTAATCTATCCATTTTTGACATTTTGAAATTGATAGATTTTTCTAGCCATCAAAAAGTGGCATGGTTCTCTTTGCGTTGGCGTTGTTTTTCACAACAACCATATTTTTTCTTTCAAATTAGAAATTTTATATAGTGCTAGAGATACACATAATATGCTTATTCTCTTATTTGCTACTATTTGTTAATTGATCCTTAATTTTGGGGGGGGGGGCATTTTTGCACACTCTTTAAAACTGTAGAACAGTATAAACACATTGTTTTTTTAAAAAAACACCTTTATCTGCTTTATGGAGGTTGACATAATTAAAGGACTGAAAGTTAATACTTTGAAAGTCTATGGAGATTCTCAGCCTTATGCTCTGAAAATGGTCTGCATCCATGCACATGTATGTATGCAATGTACTTATTACAATATTTACCACTGATGCGCCAGATATCCCTACCATCCACTTGTAGCACTGTGAATGGTAAATGTTATGCCAGCTTTGAAAAATGCTATGATCAACTTGAAGATAGTTACATTTTATAGATAGCATGCTGGTTTCCAAGTGCCCTTATTTATTTAGTTTCTGCCATGTTTGTGTAACCTATTAACTAACCCTAACCCTGAAACTTATCCCTTATTCTTTGAGTGAGCAATTGCTTTGACTTGGTCATATTCTAAAAAAATTACAGAAAGTACAAAAAGGCTAGTACAGATAGTACAAAAATATAATGTCAACTTCTGCTTTTTTGTAGTGGAATATGTGGATGATATTGTGGATAAGGACAAGCGATGCTGCCTGCAACTGTAATTGAGCCCAGACTTACAGTTGTAAATTGTTGCGGTCGCTAAGCCGGTCACCATGTGACCACGCCAGATTTTACCACCTTTTTTGGTGGCCATTAAACGAACACAGTGGTCATTACATGAACACAGCAGTCGTTAAGCAAATTTGTTTGATCCACTGGTTGTTTTTTTCCCCCCAAGAAACCAAAAATACCTGAAACCAGGAAAAAATGTCAAAAATCATAGTCATGTGACCACAGGATGATGCAAACAAGCTGGTTGCCAAATGGCCAGAATGTGGTCCTGGAAAGAGTGTGACTGTCAGAACTTCAAAATAGGGTCATAAATGCCTTGAGGTGTGTGTGTGTGTGTGTGTGTATGTGTGTCATAATTCCGAACAGTTGCTAAGCAAGGGGTTGTTAAGCAAGGACTGTGTATACCACAAAATTGTCAATATATTATAAAGCTACTGCATAAGATTAGTTCTTTGTTGGCATCTTTATACAAGCAAGGAATGCTCACAGCATTGTATAAAGAATGTACAGTATATGAAATACTGTACATTCCAAATTGTGGTATTAAACTGGAGATTGTGACAAGGAAGATGGATCATCTTCAGATCCAACTACAGTGACTCATTTGCAGTGTTTAGGCTAAGAAGGTTAATGGCTGGATTTACACTGTGTTTAAGATCAAGTTATGCCCACCGCAGATCTATGACAATTCGACATGGCCAACTCGCCAAGACCAAATCACCATGGCTAACTCGCCAAAGCCAACTTGTCATGGCCAACTTGCTGCAAGACAACGCGCCACAGCCATCTCGCCACAGAACAAGAGTTACACTAATATCAAAGAATTGGTACAGTAGAATCATTAAAGAAAGGATGCAGAAGGAGGGACAGAATGAAATATAAAGGGCAAAAATTAAAATAATTTATATTTATTTTAAATAATTAAATAGAATTGGTAAATTGCCCTGAGGCAAGTTTTCCCATTGCAAGTTGGCCATGATGAGTTGGTTGTTGCGAGTTTGTCGTGGCGAGTTGGCTGTGGTAAGTTGTCCCATTCCCTTCACCACAGCTTTATATTGGCATGTTATCATGGGCATGAATGAGATCCAGTGGCTCTCCCTAAACTGATTCTCTGTTTCAATAAGGCATTATAAAATATTTATTTAGAAACCATACATCTCACTTTCTTTGCAAATATCCAGTGTTTACTCTGAAAAACAAATGCATCATAATTCAACTAAATGATCATTTGGTAATTCAATTCATTTGAAATTCTTTGCTGATGTTCAGCATTATAAGCCTAATGTTGTTTTGAGTTTGAATATTTCTGCCACTGCCTTATTAGCCACTGTTTTGTGCACTTAGAAATTCATATTCCATGACAATTTTATCTGAATATTTTGTGTTTTATTAGAAATTACAAATGCTATGAGAAACACTAAGTGCTCCTGGAAAATATGTGGCAGTACATAAATGAAGTTTATCAGTGCTTCTTAAACACTGTTATTCTTAAAAGATTGTTCTGCTTGCTTTTTAGACAACCACTAAATGTTACATTGGAAGATACGTGAAAAGCCCATTCCTTTATTTACTTACTTGTATCTCACCTTTTACAGGGATGTGGTGGCTCAGTGGCTAAGATGCTGAGCTTGTCGATTGAAAGGTTGGCAGTTCAGCGGTTCGAATCCCTAGTGCCATGTAATGGGGTGAGCTCCCGTTACTTGTCCCAGCTTCTGCCAACCTAGCAGTTCGAAAGCATGTAAAAAATGCAAGTAGAAAAATAGGGACCACCTTTGGTGGGAAGATAACAGCATTCCATGCGCCTTTGACGTTTAGTCATGTTGGCCAGATGACCCTGGAGCCATCTTTGGACAGTGCTGGCTTTTCGGCTTTGAAACGGAGATGAGTTCCCTAGAGTCAAGAACGACTAGCACGTATGTGTGAGGGGAACATTTACTTTACATTTACTTTACCTCACCTTTATTGTTTTTACAAATACCTCAAGAAAGCAAACTTATCTCACAGAACTTTCTCCTCCTAGTTTCCCCACAACAACAACCCTGTGATGTTTGGACTGAGTGAGAATGACTGACTCAAAGACATTCAATCCCTTATCTCTATATCTAGATTATTATTATTTTTTACATTTGGTTTCATTTGTCATAATTGTACTCTTCAATGTTTTCACTGCAGCTTTGGCACTCTTGAAGATAAAAGCCACACTTTTCTCTTTAGCCAATTGTTTCTATCAACATACCTCTAGCTGGGCATCTTTAGGTATCTGCATACCAATTACCAGAATGCATAGCACATAGTTATGCTATCTGGGAATTAGGGGTTTTGATGCCCATGCTTCTGTTGGATGCTCAGATTGAGGAAGGCTGGTTTGCACTACAAGACAATTTGTGTTTGCATAATCAGCACAAAACAGGAACTTTAAAATAAATTAAAATGATTTTAATTATTGTTTCTGTGGCACCAGGGATCAGTGATTTTAATTTGAGGAGTTTGATGTTTAATTAAATCAAAATTTTGGCCGGCTACTAAGAGACTGTTTCTAGAAAATAAGAATATAAAAAAATCTTTTCTTTTTGTTAAATACAATCTTGTTAAATACAACATTATATTTAACAGGAGTCTTAACAAGACTTATCTGATATAATAAATAAAGATATGTCATATCACACTTAGGAACCTAGCATAATAGACTATCAATCAATTGCCAATAAATATATGATTCTGAAATAAATCGTATCTCTGTACAATATAATAAGTCTCAGCTTTAAAGAACATCCAAGGATTATTCTACAACAGAAAACATTATATGTATGTTCTTTGAATAAGGATTTGAAAAAGAAAAAAAAACTTAATAGCCTTTAATAAAGCATTTAATCCTGCTCATTCAAAATGGATAGATAGTTTTGCATAAGGGCTTCAGAGGGTCGAAGTGTCTTTAGTGAAAGACATTCCCTATATGCTTATAGGAAGTTGTACAGGATATTTATCAAATCAACTAATCACTAGTGAGAAACTAACTACTTTATTTCTTTAGTTCTTTATTTATGAGGGACAGAAAACAAAAAGAAAATATATCCCACTTCTTCCTTACTGGAAAAGCAAAAAAATCAGGTAGGCAAAAATGTGGACAGAGTTGTCTGAAGGTACCTTAAATATTGCTTAAAGCAGCAGTAGGTCATCTAAAAGGTTCTTGAAACCTGATGGACACTTGAGTGCTGGTAATCCAAAGAAACAGCTATAATTTCTGTCATTCTCTTTCATCCAGGGCTTTTGGGAGAGCCACAACAAGCTGATCAGCAATTATGGACCTTCTTGTGGGTAAGTTGTTCTTTTTATTTTCCTGTTTACTTTTTGATTTAGGGCATGAAACTTCTTGTGAATTTTGATATGTGCTCAGCCATCACCCATCTCTGATCAGGTATTTTTTAATTATACTGAATTAGAATTTCCATTATTCGCCCTCAAGTTGCAATAAATTGGATCCAGTTATTTATTTTTGTGTTTTCTTCAATTTATATGGCCATCCATCTCATATTTGTGACTCGGGACAGCAAGCAAAGGTTAAAAACATCAATATAATTATAAAAATGGCAGTGCACCACAGAGAAAATGTTTAAAAAATGGCCAAGAATAAATATCCATATTAATAACAATAGCACATAGGCTTATCTGACCTCTTAACTCAACAGGCCTGGGTGATCATCCAGGTCTTAAGTGCTCTCCAAAAGACCAGCAGCCAACCTAAATTGTGGGGGAATGATATTTCAAAAGGCAGGTGCAGCAAAATAAAAGATACGCTTTCTGGGTCCATCAGTTATCATTCCTCAATTAGATGGAACTCAGAACTTGCCCCTTCTTCCAGGTCATCTGGAAGGTTGTTTTCTGGGGACATAAATTTGCTAATTAATGTTTGCAGCAAGGTGATAAGGAAGTTTTGAATCTATTGTAAGCAGTTACAAAACCAAGGAAATCAACACAACAAGATGTAGTATGAGAGGGATAATACTTTCCAGTGTGCTGCGTCTACACTCCATAGCTGGGACCAATCCTCTTTTCTGACAGCAACTGAGAGAACTTTTTAAATCAATTTCCTACCTCTCTCTGTGCTCTAGCCACACCCCCTTTACCCTTGATTCCTCAGTCTTTCTCTCAGTTGCTGACAGACTGAGGTGTAAGAAAATTCTCTCTGTGCTTTGGAGTGTAGGATTAGTGCAATTAGGAGTTTTCATTTATTTTGATTAGTTTTCTTTGTTACGGGGGAGTGTGAAGATTGTTTTTGCTTTACTGGCCGCCTGTCAGCAGAGTTGCTGGCTACGTGTCCAGCTGAGCTGTGCCGTGCTGCTGCGCCCAGCGTGTTTTCTGCCGCCGAATTCCGACCCTTCGAGGCGGATTCGGCTTGAAAAGTCCTCAGAGTGGTCAGCGGGCTGGGCAGTTTGCCGTCGAAATCTCTGCCACATTCACATCAATTTCGGCGCTTTCTGACGCTCTTCAGTGGAACAGCAGCATCGGGTGTTCTGCAAAAGCTTCGTGCAGACCCTGTTAATTGATTTCAGGCCATTGGCAGCTGTCCTGTCAGAATGCTGCGGGCAGCGCTGCTTGAATTGTTTCGGCCAGTGGCAGAGCTTCGAATTGGCTGGGTATGAGTCTCTGAGCAAAGCGGGGGGGGGAAGCGATTGCCTTACGTCTTCCAGTCGTAAGTCACACCACTCCAAAAACCCTGCAGCTTGTGACAAGGATGCCCTTCGTCACCACAAGGCCTTTGAGAAGCAATACGAGAAGGCCAAACAGGCGGCGGCCTTGCTGGTCAACCAGGATCAGAGTCAGAGTCAGCCAACATCACCTGCTTGTGAGCATTCCTCTTCTGGGTATGCTCCCCTTAATCCATTGGCTCTGTCCAAGAGGGTGTCACAATCCATGCCAGATGTTTCAACTGCTGGGGTGGACTCCTTTCAACCGCCAGCCAGACAGGCCCCGTCAGCCACCTTCACCCCTACCGCTGCAGGCCTTCGGCCACCTGAACCGGCTCCAGGGAGCTTGCAGGCCGATTTTCAGGCAATGCTGTCCACGGCCTTGGCCACCATCATGGCAGCTGCTCAAGGGCCTGCACCGGGGGCACGTCAAGAGGCAGCATATGTGTCGCAGCCACACAGGTCCCGTTCACCCCTCTGGTGGGATCTGATCATGAGAAACGGGGCCCTGAAGATCTCAATTTTCCGAGGATGAGGGTTTATTACCTGACACTCCAGCTTTTACAGGCTTGTTTCGTCCGTCTTTATTTAAGTCCCTTCTCCATAAGGCACGTTTGAGAACTAACTTGGGATCAGTGGGGGCACAACTCCCTGACTCCCAACCTGAGGCGGGGCCGCATGATGCCCTGTTCAAGCAAGCTAAACAGGAAAAAGACTTTATTCTGTGTCCCTAGTTGTTCATAGACATGCTGCAAGCGCCATGGGGCCAACCTGGGTTTCTCACTGCGCCTAACAATCAAGACAAGAAATTGTACTGCTCAGCGCCTGAGTTGGAAGCACTGTTGGTTTTACCAATGGTGGATGCCCCCGTGGCAAGCCTCACCACTCAGTCGGTGATATCCTCTGATCAGTTGGATGGTCTGAAATCAGAGGACAGATGCACTGAGTTGGCCTTTTGTAAGTCACATCAGGCGGGGGCCTGGGCCGTCAGAACCGCTACGGCTACCTCTTTTTTCAATCATGCTTCATTAATCTGGCTATGTCAGCTTCAGGAACGGCTTCCTCCTGAGGAAACCCACTTACACCAAGATGTCAACAAAATTATAGCTGCCACTGAGTATTCAGCTGATGCATCGTTAAATTCTGTAAAGTTTACTTCTCAAGCCCTCGCTTCTTCTATAACAGCACGACGACTCTTCTGGCTTCGCCCCTGGAGGGCGGATGTCAAAACAAAATGGAAACTGGCTTCGGCCCCGAACAAAGGCCCTAATTTTTGGGGGGCCGCACTTGACCCGCTCCTTGTGGAAGAGAAAGTTAAGCAAAAGATCCTCCCATTGACCTTTCGTAAACAGGACAGGCGTTATACACCTTACTCCCAGTGACAGCCCTTTCGGTCCTACTCAGGGTCTGGGGGGCCCTCTACTTACCGGCCGTCCTTCCAGCCTTCGGACCACTCCTCGGACAGACACAGGTTTCGGGACTGGGCCAGACCACAGGTTCCCTCGAAACGGCCTTACTGTGGGAGCGGTTCCAAGCCATTTAGGAGGGGCAAATGACTCGCCACCAGAAGGCCCAGTGGGGGGGGGGGTCGCCTCCGGGCCTTCCACCAGCAGTGGACCCTGTCGACCTCAGACATTTGGGTACGTCGCACGGTTTCTAAAGGGCTTCTGATTGAGTTTATAGATCAACCCCTGAAGCACTTCGTCAAGTGCCCCATTCCGCATTCATCAGAATACCGTTGTCTCATGTTGGCGGAAATATCACACCTTCTGGACATCAATGCAATAGAACAGGTCCCGTTAGACCAACAGGAGACCGGGTTTTACTCAATCCTGTTCCTGGTACCCAAGAACTCCGGGGGAGTCAGGGGTATCCTCAACTTGAAGCAGCTGAATCTAGAGGTTCGCTATTGCTGCTTCAAAATGCATTCTCTACGGTCGATCCTGTCTTCAGTGTGCCAGGGAGATCTCATGCAGTCTGTGAATCTATGCGAGGCCTACCTCCACGTGCCAGTTCATCCATCCCATCACCAATATCTGCGGTTCGAATTTGCAGGCAAGCATTACCAGTATTGTGCCATGCCCTCTGGACTTTCCTCTGCACCCAGAACTTTCACCAAGCTGGTGGCAGCAGTGGCCGCAACCCTTCATTCAATTCCGGTGAGAATTTTGTGTTATCTGGACAACATATTGGTCCTCTCATCTACCCGGAATCGAGCGGCACGCGACTTGGACCTGGTGCTTTCTGCCTTCCGAGCTCACGGGTTCACCATAAACATGGACAAGGCCATCTCGTCCCGTCCACGTCCATCCTACACCTAGGGTCCGTGATAGACTCGTCAAAAGGTCAGGTGTTTCTGTTTCTAGAGAGGATCAAGAATATCACAACCTTATTCAACCAAATCCTGACCCTAAGGTCAGTGCCCTTGATGACCCTCTCTCAACTGCTTGGGAAACTGGTGTCGTGCTTCCACATTGTTCATTGAGCACGCAGGCATTCCTGTCTGTTGCAAGGGATGCTTCTTCCCTTCCAGAGGAAGGGCACCGCCAACATGTCAAAGAAGGTGTTTGTGCCGCCACAAGTCCGTCTGTCGCTGTGTTGGTGGAAGTCACCGGCCATTCTTCGAGGCTGCCATTTTCTAGATCTAGACCAGATCGTGATCACCACCAATGCAAGTCTGCAGGGTTGGGGTGCCCACCTTGTGACCCAAGTAGCTCCAGGCTGGTGGTCTCCGTTGGAACGTTACCACAGCATCAACCTTCTAGAACTTCGGGCGATTCGGCTTGCCCTTCTTCACTTCGAATCCATGGTGCAGAGACGACATGTTCTAGTACTCACAGACAACACATCGGTGAAAGCTCATGTGAACAGGGAGGGGGGCACAAGGTCTCGTGCCTTGATGCTCGAGTCAGAGAGACTGCTCAGTTGGGCGGAGCGCCATCTTTTGTCGATCCGGGCGGACCATATATCAGGGTCAGCAAACATTCAAGGAGACTGGCTCAGCAGGGAGCTGATTGACCCAGCCGAATGGCAGTTACACCCAAGGCTATTCCGGGAACTAGTACTCAGATTTGGAAACCCAGTGATCGATCTGTTCGCCAGCCCCTCCAACGCCCAGCTTCCTCAGTTCATGTCCCATTATTTGAGCCCCTCGGCGGAGGGAGTGGACACCCTGAGATGTCGTTGGCCGACAGGTCTGTTGTATACCTTTCCTCCAGTCACAATGATTCAGCAAGTGGTACGAAAGATGGTGGCAGAACGGGCAGAGATGGTGCTGGTGGCCCCCAATTGGCCATGCCGGCTGTAGTTTGCCAACCTCATGGAGTTCTCTGTCAGCAGTCCATGGGTGATTCCGCCTCATCGGATCGCATTGTGCCAAGGGGCCATTTCCCATCCAGACCCTCAATGGCTCCAGTTGGCCGTTTGGCATTTGAAAGGGTCATCTTGAAGAAAGATCGGCTGTCTGACAAGGTGATTGGCACAATCCAGGTGTCCCGGCGGCCTTCTACTACCCAGATCTACGAGGCGACATGGAAAGTGTTTTTTCGTTGGGCAGCTGTACAGCATGTGGATCCAACTTCAGCGGTTATACAGGACGTGCTGGACTTTCTACAGTCGGGGTTGGACAAAGGTCTAGCTCCGGCCACCTTACATCGGCAGGTAGCTGCTTTTTCCACGGTTATCTCCTGTCCTCCGTATCAATCCTTGTCTCATCACCCGTGGGTCCGGGGGTTTCTGCATGGGGCCACTAATTTATGCCCTCCCACGGTTCATCGGTATCCATCTTGGGATTTACCTCTAGTGTTACAAGCCTTGACAGCTCTACCATTGAACCCCTGGGGTCTGTGTCACTCAAGTTTCTTTCTTTCAAGGTGGCGTTTTTGCTGGTGATCATGTCGGCACGACGAATCTCCGAACTTGCAGTGTTATCTGTCAAGAAAGATTTATGCATCTTTCATTCTAATAGGGTGGTGCTTCGTCTCGACCCTGCATTTACTCCTAAAGTTAATTCATGGTTTCATTGTTCTCAAGAAATAGTTTTACCGGACTTCTGTCCTGACCCCAGACATCATCGCAAGGTTCTTTGGCACACACTTGACATTCGGAGGGCTTTGCGTCGCTATATTCACAGGACTGCGTCATTTTGGAAGACGGAAGCTCTTCTGGTTTCATTCCATCCAGCTTCTATGGGCCAGAAGGTTTCCTCATCAACGGTGTGTCGGTGGATTAAAGCGTGCATTTCTTCAGTTTAACACCAGGCGCGCCCGGTTCCATCGCGGATTTTGCCACATTTGACCAGGAGTGCAGCTGCTTCGGCGGCTTGGGCGACATAGGCTTCTGTCCTGGACATTTGTAGGGCCGCCACTTGGACTTTGTTGTCGCCTTTCATCAGACACTATAGAATTGGGCCATTTCCTGAGACTCTGGCTCATGATTCGGCTGAAGACCTGGTGGCCGCCTGGGATAGAGTGGCCGCCGGGGCTTTGGACCGCATCGTGCCTTTGCGGCATCTGACCCGGCGCCGAACTCAGCCAGCTCCTTGGTTTACTGAGGAGCTGAGGGAGATGAAGCGCCAGAAAAGACGCCTGGAGAGCGGTTGGAGGGCCAGCCGTTCCGAATCTGACCGAACACTGGTGAGGTCTCACATTAAGACCTACCTAGTGGCGATAAAAGCAGCAAAGTCTAGCTACTTTTCCACTCTTATCGCGTCATCAGATAATCGCCCAGCCACCCTGTTTAGGGTGACCCGCTCCCTCCTTCAACCGGGAGCTTGGGATGACCCCTTGCAGGGTCGAGCGGAGGATTTTGTCCAGTATCTGTATGACAAAATCGCTCAGATCCGGGAAGGTCTGGCCTCTGACTGGGTAGATCCGGACGGGATAATCGAGGCAGGTCTTGGGGGTGTGGTTTGGGAGGAGTTCGACTCTGTGGCTCCCGAGGACATGGACAGGATCCTGGGACGGCTGAATACGACCACATGTTTATTGGACCCGTGTCCCTCCTGGTTGGTGCTGGCCTCCCGGGAGGTTACACGAGGCTGGCTCCAGAAGATTGTTAACGCTTCTTTGAGTGAGGGTGTTCTGCCGGCCACTTTGAAAGAAGCGGTGGTGAGACCCCTCCTCAAAAAGCCCTCTCTGGACCCGGCTGTTTTGGCCAATTACCATCCAGTCTCCAACCTTCGCTTTGTTGCGAAGGTTTTGAGAGTGTGGTTGTGCAGCAGCTTCCCCGGTTCCTGGATGAAGCTGTCTATCTAGATCCGCTCCAGTCCGGCTTCCGGCCTGGGCACAGCACGGAAACGGCATTGGTCGCGTTGGTGGATGATCTCTGGAGGGCACGGGATAGGGGCTGTTCCTCTATCCTGGTCCTATTAGATCTCTCAGCGGCTTTTGATACCATCGACCATGGTATCATGTTGCGCCGGTTGGAGGGGTTGGGTGTGGGGGGCACCGTTCTACGGTGGTTCTCCTCCTATCTCTCTGACCGGTCGCAATCTGTGTTGACAGGGGGGCAGCGGTCGACTCCGAGGCGCCTTGTTTGTGGGTGCCGCAGGGGTCGGTCCTCTCGCCCTTTCTGTTCAACATTTATGTAAAGCCGCTGGGTGAGATCATACGTGGCTTTG
Organism: Masticophis lateralis; assembly: GCA_030761175.1. Taxonomy (NCBI): domain Eukaryota; kingdom Metazoa; phylum Chordata; class Lepidosauria; order Squamata; family Colubridae; genus Masticophis; species Masticophis lateralis. The sequence continues at coordinate 23,372,849 of JAUDYJ010000006.1, forward strand.
GGGTGGAATTCCATCAGTACGCTGACGACACCCAGCTGTACATCTCCACCCCAGGCCACCCCAACGATGCCATTGAAGTGATGTCCCGGTGTCTGGAAGCTGTGCGGGTCTGGATGGGGAGAAACAGGCTCCGACTAAACCCCTCCAAGACTGAGTGGCTGTGGCTGCCGGCGTCCCGATATAGCCAGCTGACGCCATCGCTGACTATTGGGGGTGAGACATTGGCCCCCGCGGAGAGGGCTCGCATCTTGGGCGTCCTCCTGGATGCACGGCTGTCTTTAGAAGAACACATGACGGCCGTGGCCAGGGGGGCTTTTTATCAGGTTCGCCTGATATGCCAGTTGCGTCCCTTTCTAGATCGGGACTCCCTACGCACAGTCACCCATGCTCTCGTGACTTCCTGCCTGGACTACTGCAAAGCTCTCTACATGGGGCTCCCCTTGGGGTGCACCCGGAGGCTCCAACTGGTCCAGAATGCGGCCGCGTGGGGAATTATGGGAGCGACGTGGCGCTCCCACGTGACTCCTCTCCTGTGCGAGCTGCACTGGCTCCCAGTGGTCTTCTGGTGCGCTTCAAGGTGTTGGTGACCACCTTTAAAGCGCTCCATGGCTTAGGACCTGGGTACTTGCGGGACCGCCTTCTGCCGCCAATAGCCTCCCACCGGCCAATACGCTCGCACAGAGAGGGCCTCCTCCGCGTGCCATCGGCCAGACAGTGTCGGCTGGCGACCCCCAGGGGGAGAGCCTTCTCTGTGGCAGCGCCCGCCCTCTGGAATGACCTACCCCCGGAGATACGCAGGATTCCAGATCTTCGGACCTTTCGTCGGGCCCTTAAAACCCATTTGTTCCATCTAGCTGGGTTAGCTTGATCCCATCCTCCGTTTTTAAATTTGACATTGATTTTAAATTGGGTTGTTTTAATTCTCGGCCGAATAATATTTAATAATTTTTAATTGTTTTTAACTTTTGTATACCATGTTTTATTCTGGCTGTTCACCGCCCTGAGTCCGCAAGGAGAAGGGCGGTTTATAAATTGAAATAATAAATAAATAAATAAATAAATAAATAAATAAATAAATAGACGCTTATGCTTCAGCGGAAGCATCCTTTGGTTCTCCAGCGCGCTGCCTGGAGAATCCAAAAGGATGGGTAGTTCCTCAGCTTGCTTGCTAGACTGGGTGAATGTTTCTTTAAGAAACTTCCTTGGCCACTCCTCCCTCGCCCGACTGAGCTCCAGTTCATTCACTCAGTCGAGCGAGAGACTGGGTTTTTTTCCTTGGCTCTAGCACAATTTAGAAAGCAATCTGAGTAATTATCCTTCCTTTTGTTTTTTTATTTGAATTTTTTCTGTTTCTTCGAACGGGCGGTGTGGCGATTGACTGTCTGATCAGCTGTTCGTCGGATTGAGCAGCGGGTGAGTTCCCTGGAGATCCAGGAGGCTCCCTTTCGCTCTGCTTTAATTCCTCGGGGCGATACCTTCTCAGGCATCTCCGAGCGATTTTTCTGCCGCCGGCGGTTGTGTTGGCTCCTGGACTTTGTATTTGCCACCTCCGCCCGTCACACCGCTCCTCCATTAATTTGGCGGCCAGGGGCCTCTGCCTTTGAATCGGCAAGCTCCTTTGAAGTTTAGAGCTTTGCGGCGCTTTTGGCAGTTTCCCCAGCCAGCGCCTGTCTTCGGAGACCTCCTTTTGTCAGTTGGGCGCTTGGCGGCATTTTCGAGCCGCGCGCCATTTTGTTTATTCAAACAGCCGTCTATTTTGCTAAATTGCCTCACGGACCCGTTGATTGTCAGGCGGCCGCCATTTTGGGCATTGGCGCCCTGCTTACTGATTGTCTCCTTGCGAAGCGGCTTGTCGAGGTGTTTTGACACCCCCTCGCCTTTTTTCCTCTGGCCTTACTGCTTCACTTCTGTCAAGAGGACGTTTCCTCACTCGTCGCTGTTTTTTTCATTCAGCCTTGTATTATAGAATTAATTGTTGAAGACTTTCAATTCATTTATTGATTTCAATTTATTTATCTTCAAAAAAAAAGGAACTTTATATTATTCTTTTTGTATATACATTTCATAGGAATTGATAAGGTCATTCTATTATTAACTAATTAATTTGATTAATTGATTAAAAAAAAGAAAAAAGAAAAGAGTAGGAAAAACGATAGTAATTAAGATCTTATAGTACAAGACACCTTTCAACTCTAACAATGGCTGATTCTGATTTGTCTTCGGATTTGGAGCACTGCAGCCCCCCTGAGGCCAAGAAGCGGTCCAAGGCTCCTGCTCGTAACACCAGGAGCAGTTCCCTCAGAGCTCGTTCGGCCAGCCCTAATGCCTCTCGGCGCACTTCTGCTACTGACAAGGCAGAGGAAAGAAAGCGCAAGGCCTTTGAGAAGCAATATCTCTTTGCCCAGCAGAGGGCCAAAGCTTCCACGCTTCAGTTGTCTCCTGACAGGAGATCATTAACTGCTCAAGACCATTCAGCCTCTACTCACGAGTCTTCTGAAATGGGGCTTCTTCGGGATGCTGCTTTCCCGTCAGCTGTTCCATCGACCCATGCTCAGGCTTCACTCTCTAGAGGGCGTTCTGTCCCTGAGGCCACGTTCACCCCTACCGCTGCTGGTCTCCGCCCTGCTGAGGGTCTGCAACCAACTTTATCTAAGGATATCCAAGATTTGGTTTCGCAAACCATGTCCAGAATCTTGTCATCCAACTCTCAGGGCTGTTACGCTCATTGTATGTCTTCTTCACATCCTCATGTGTCCCAAGGGTACGTTGACCCTCACCGTGACTATCTGTATCAGTCTGGTTCCGTTCTAGCTGAAGATTCGGTTTGGGACGAAGAAGAACCTGATGAAATGGAATTGTCGGAGGACGAAGATCTTCCTCCTGAGAGGCCTTCCTTCACTGGTCTTTTCCGCCCATCTCTATTTAAGTCCTTGCTCCACAAGGCGAAAATCGCGACAAACATGGGCTTGTCCAGTGCTTCTACTTCTCAACCAACAGAGGCTCAACCTCACGGTGACTTGTTCCAACTGAACAAGCCGGAACAGGACTTTATCCCTTGCCCTGATTTGTTCTCCGATGTAGTTAAGATGCCATGGTCTCAACCCACATATATTTCAGCTCCGAACGGGTTGGACAAAAAGCTTTACTGCTCTGATCCCTCCTTGCAGGATCTGATCCAACTTCCTACAGTTGATGGTCCCGTGGCTCAGCTGACTTCTTCATCTGTCATCTCCAACGATGTTCTAGATGGTCTACGAACTGAAGACAAAAAGGCTGAGTTGTCTCTCCGAAAGACCCATCAAGCGGCCGCCTGGGCCATTCGGGCTGCTACATCTACGTCCTTCTTTGCTCGAGCCAACCTCATTTGGCTCCGCCAACTGCAGGAGCGATTACCACCTGACGATAGCAGGCTTCACCATGATGTTAATAAAATCTTGGCGGCTACCGAATACATGGCTGATGCATCCTTGAATGCGGCCAAATTTGCATCACATTCCCTGGTGTCAAATGTTACTACACAACGTCTCCTTTGGCTCCGTCATTGGAGAGCTGATCTAAAATCCAAATGGCGCTTAGCTTCCGCTCCATACAAGGGAACCCTTCTCTTCGGTGACGCCCTGGACCCCATTCTTGTCGAGGACAAGAACAAACGTAAGGTCATGCCGACCTCCTTTCGGCGTCAAGACAGGAGGTTCTCTCCTTATCCTCCAAGACAGCCCTTTCGGATGGATGCGGGACCCAGTGGGTCCTTCTTCTCCAGGCAGTATTCCCAAGGCGGTGACAGATCATCTGACAGACCTTCCTACCATGATAGAGGCAGGGGACAGCCTTCCTCACGGCGACAGTTCCGAGGCGCTCCCGGAAAGTCCTTCCGTCGGGGCAAGTGACTATCACGCATCCCTTCCCATTGGAGGTCGCCTTCTTCATTTTCTGCCCCAATGGGTTTCCTCGTCAACGGATGCTTGGGTCATCCAAACTGTGACGTTCGGCCTTACGATCGACTTCCTCTCCATTCCTCCCAGGCGCTTCCTTACCTGTCCGGTTCCCAGCAATCCGGAGAAGAGATCCTTGATGGCTGCAGAGGTTCGTCACCTTCTAGAAATCTGCGCTATCGAGCCTGTACCTGCAGAGGAAAGGGGCTCAGGTTTCTACTCTCGACTCTTCCTAGTACCGAAGTCCTCCGGGGGCTGGAGGGGGATTTTAGATCTCAAGGCCTTAAACCAATTTGTCAGACTTCATCATTTCAAGATGCACTCTCTCAAAGCCATTCTGCAAGGGATTCGCAAAGGGGATCTTATGACTTCGATAGACATCAAAGAAGCTTATCTGCATGTTCCGATCCGTCAATGCCACTGACGCTTTCTTCGGTTCGCATACTCAAAGCAACACTTCCAATATCGAGCGATGCCCTTCGGCCTTTCGTCCGCTCCTCGGACCTTCACAAAACTCCTGGCTACCATTGCGGCTGCCTTGCGACGGATCCCGATACGAGTGATGTGCTATTTGGACGACATCATTGTTCTGTCTGCTACCCCAGATCAAGCGGTTTCCGACCTCTCCAGGGTGATCCTCCTGCTGCAACAACATGGTTTTCTCCTGAACTTGGACAAGAGTCAATTAGTGCCCACCACTCGAATCCTCCACCTTGGCGCTGTCATAGACTCTGTAAGCGGCCATGTGTTCCTGTCTCCCGACAGAATTCACAGCATTCGTTCTCTGGTGAAACATGTCTTGTCTCTCAGGCGGGTCCCCCTGATCACTCTGTCACAGTTGTTGGGGAAAATGATATCGTGTATCGCAATTGTTCCGTGGGCTCGACTACATTGTCGTCCTCTCCAATGGTTCCTCCTTCCCTACCAGAGGTCTCACCGAGCCAGCTCCATTTCCAAAGTAGTCCTTCCGGCCATAGTTCGTCTTTCCCTGAAGTGGTGGATTTCTCCAGCCATTCTAAAGGGCTGTTATTTTCAGGATCCGTCTCGGATAACCATCACAACAGACACGAGCCAGTTCGGCTGGGGAGCACATCTGCAATTCTCTGTGGCTCAAGGCCAATGGTCCCTGAGGGATTTGAGGCATGACATCAATTGGTTGGAGCTTCGGGCTATCCATCTCGCCCTCCGCCATTTCCAACCGGCCGTGGAGGGTCAACACGTTCTGGTCCTCATGGACAATGTTACCGCAAAGGCCCACGTGAACAAAGAAGGAGGGACCCGGTCGAAGGCTCTGCTAGACGAGACTCTGAGGATGCTACACTGGGCGGAGAGACATTTACTATCTCTAACAGCGGAACATATATCAGGGGTGGACAATGTCCAAGCAGATTGGCTAAGCCGGACTCAAATAGATCCAGCAGAGTGGCGTCTCCACCCAGCCTTATTTCACGAGTTGTCGAGGAGGTTCTGCCGTCCACAGGTCGATCTATTCGCCCAGCCACGGAATGCGCAACTGCCCCGGTTCTTCAGTCGTTATCCTTGTCCGGGGGCAGAAGCCTGCGATGCCCTTCGAAGCAAGTGGCCTTCGGGCCTTCTGTACGCTTTTCCCCCTCTACCACTCATTCCCCGGGTGATTCGCAAGATGCTGACGGAGAAGGCAGATCTCCTCCTGGTCGCTCCGAATTGGCCTCGTCGAGCCTGGTACGCGGACCTATTAAACCTGTCTGTCGAGCGTCCTTGGCACATCCCCAACGATCAGATATCTCTCAGCCAGGGGGTCATACTGCATCCAGATCCTCAATGGTTGCAGTTGACCGTCTGGCGCTTGAGAGGATACGTCTGAGGAAGAACAACGTGGCTGCCAATGTCATCCACACTATGCAGTCAGCCAGGCGACCATCCACTAATCGCATATATGACGCCACTTGGCATGCCTTTTGCTCCTGGTGCTCCAAGACACATCGGGACCCCACGGCTGCAAGTTCCATGGATGTCCTTGTTTTCTTACAAGATGGGTTTGACCGGGGTCTGGCTCCCAACACCTTGAGGCATCAAGTCGCTGCTCTTAGCACCGTTTTATCTGAGGCTGGCTGCAGGTCCCTGACTGTTCTTCCAGATATCCTGACTTTCCTACGAGGGGCGTCTAATCTACGACCTGCTACGATTCACAGGTATCCCACATGGGATTTGTCGTTGGTCCTCTATGCTCTGATGTCTTCTCCATTTGAACCTCTGGCTTCAATCTCACTTCGATATCTCACTCTCAAGGTTGCATTTCTGATTGCAATTACCTCGGCGAGACGAATTTCCGAATTGGCTGCATTGTCGGTGCGAGCCGATCTTTGTATTTTCCATCCAAATAAATGCTGCGCACTGATCCATCCTTCTTGCCCAAAGTGAACTCCACCTTTCATAGGGCTCAGGAGTTGGTCCTACCTGATTTTTGCCCAGCTCCTAGTCATCGTCGCGAGCAACAATGGCATACCTTGGACGTTCGAAGGGCTCTTCGACGGTACATAAAACGGACCTCTTATTTCTGAAAATCGGAGGCATTATTTATTTCTTTCCATCCTGCGACGTTAGGCAACAAGGTCTCATCAGCCACCATCGGGCGATGGATTAAGGCCTGTACCGCCACGGCTTATCACTCACAGAAGAAGGTTCCACCTCGTAGAATTTTACCACATTCTACTCGGAGTGCAGCAACTTCTGCGGCTTGGGCCACCCAGGCCTCTATACTGGACATATGCAGAGCTGCTACCTGGACTTCACTTACACCCTTTGTGAGACATTACAAAATTGACTCCTTCGCTTCGGCTGAAGCCTCCTTTGGTAGATGTGTGCTGCAGTCTGTTTTGGAATTTCCTGCCCGGGACGACGCAGCCTCCCGCCCTTCAAATGACTAGCTTGGGCATATCCCATCCTTTTGGATTCTCCAGGCAGCGTGCTGGAGAACGGACGTTGTCCTTACCTGAACGTCCCTTCTCTGCGCGCTGATGGAGAATCCAACCCATCCCTTCGGCTGCTTTCTTTTTTCCCGGAATTTTTTTGTTGATTTTGTCGTTTTAGGTCAGCACAGTCTTCTAGCTAACTTCGTGAATGAACTGGAGCTCAGTCGGGCGAGGGAGGAGTGGCCAAGGAAGTTTCTTAAAGAAACATTCACCCAGTCTAGCAAGCAAGCTGAGGAACTACCCATCCTTTTGGATTCTCCATCAGCGCGCAGAGAAGGGACGTTCAGGTAAGGACAACGTCCGTTTTACAAAGTGTTGTTACAGAGTCTTCTACAGGGAGCAGTCAGCATCCCGTCCCTGGGGTTTAGGCTTGGGTATGTCCCAGCTATGGAGTGTAGACGCAGCACACTGGAAAACGGACGTTGACTTACCTGAACGTCCATTTTTGGGGTGTTGCGGATACACTCCATTCCCTCCCGTTTGAGTTTGGGCTGCCTGCTCTGTGTTCATTTATAGTTGGTCTGTTTGGTTCTTGTGTTGTTAATAAAATTATGTTGTATCCAGAGTTCAGTGCCGCACCTTCGTTCAAGACTGAGGAATCAAGGGTAAAGGGGGTGTGGCTAGAGCACAGAGAGAGGTAGGAAATTGATTTAAAAAGTTCTCTCAGTTGCTGTCAGAAAAGAGGATTGGTCCCAGCTATGGAGTGTATCCGCAGCACCCCGAAAATGGATGTTCAGGTAAGTCAACATCCGTTCTTAACTATAGAGATGTGCAAACTCACCAATTGAGAAACATGCCTCTGGACCCAAAACACATATCTGGGACTCTTTGAAACACATCCAGCTCAGATGATTTACTTTTGGAGACCATTGACCTGCTTGGTGTTGAGGATAAGCAGAAGGTATTGGAGTTCTCCAAAATATTATGAGTCTTCCACATGCCTCATTCCATAATATTGCTTGCCTTCAGACAAAGGAGGTAGAGCTTGATGGTGTGGGGCTAAGAAAAGAAGAAAAAGAAGTTTCTTTAATAATACTGTTATAGTATTATTAAAGTTTCTTTAATAATACTGTTATAGTATTATTAAAGAAACTTCTTTTTCTTCTTTTCTTAGCCCCACACCATCTTAGCCGTACTTTTATTGTAATCTCTAAGTTACACACAGATAAATTATGAACCAAAACATAGGCATAACACACATTCTCTGAGTTTGTATTTGATTTGTTCAACCATTTTATTTAATTTTTTACTTCTCTGTCTGAAGAATTCTGGATAACCCCATTCTGCAGACTTCCTATTTGGGTGAACACAAACTTTGTCTTTTCAGTTTTGGGGAAGGTCATGTAGCAGATTCTTGTTAGCACTGTGAAATGTTTACTAAGCAGGCTTATCACAGTGGTTCATCCTGTTTGTCAGTCACTGTTTGAACAGCAGACTATAAAGTCATTGTAGAATTCCAGACCTCCTAACATGTCCTAATATACTTGCCTCCAGATCCCTCATTGAAAATTACACCCATGCCATTGACCGTGGTATCTTTCTAAACCCTTTGCAATGGTTTACAGTGGTTCCATTCCTTCCTGAATGGGTGGGCCAGTTGATAATTTAATTTACTCAGTTTAGATATTGCTCAATTTCAACTGACTCTGGATAATGTCAATAAAACCAACAATATAAAAACAGAATATAATAATTAGAATTAAAAACCTAAAGTGGATCTGACAACCAGAAACAAAAAAAGAGCCCCAACCACTTAACCCAAGGCCAGGGAGAAGAGTCATGCTTTTAAGATTTTCTACAATGCCAGGAGGGTGGAATATTTTCTGATGCAAAATCAGAAAGTTGAGTGAACACTGTTTTAAGAATTGTACATCCTCTCAACCAGGACTTGATAAAATAAACTAGGTTGAGCTCAACCAGAACTTGGTAAAATAAACTAGGTCAGTTTCTATACCCTCAGAATGTCCCTTCAAGACTTCTCATGTTCAATATCTTACTTAAGCAAATATCATGCTTTATTCTCTTGCTCAAAGATTGCTGTTTTTTTACTGTCATGTGAAAGAAAAGCTCTATCTGAAGATATATTATGTTATAACTTTCATTGTTTCTGTGGGGCCTGGTCCATTCATCATCATTTAAAAGGAGATGATTAGTTCCCTCATGTCTTCTAAATTCTGTCAAATGATCCATCTGTTTTGCCCCCCCCAATGTTCAGGGGAGCATCCAGACACTTAACACTCCTTCCGAAAGCTTCCAGAGTTAGAATAGATTTGTCAGATGGGACAAAATGCATACAGTAATTTCCCATGGAACACTTTTAGCTTCTCACAATTATTGGAATCTGTATATGACTTCTGTTAAACTAACACAGCTATGACATTTCAGCTTTATCTTCTCAATATTTTTTTCTTTATACGGACTGACCTCCCATTTTCCTGAGAATGTGCTTTTTAACGCTAAACAATGGCGCTTGCATTTAAAGCCATTAAAAACAAAATCCAAAATCTTCAAATGTCATATCTCTGCAATTTTAAATACCAAAATTTCCCAAGTGATACATGTATAATCACTTTTAAGCCTTTTCTGATGACAAAAAAAGACAATGTTAATTATTTTAAGTGCCATATTCTAGATGTTGAAATATTTTAATTACTGCTAAAATATTGATAAGGAAATTTTGTGTATGTTACCTTTCTCTTATTACCATTTTTTATTATACTGTATTATGATATTCAAGAGTTTATGTTAATGTGACAAAATTTCTTAAATTTTGATTTATTTCTGCCGTAGACACAGATTATTCGTTCTTTAGTATTTCGCATTTACTTTTTTCAAGAACTTTGCAATTCATAAGTTTTGCTAAGATCTAGATTTCTCCCTCCTCCACCCTCCCTAAAAAATAAATTGGTAGCACATCTGTTCACGCCATACCTGAGTGAAAAGATCTGCTGCTTTGAAGAAAGGCCAATGTTGGCAAAAGTACAAAAACATTTTCTAAAAAAATTCTAAAGGGAAGTGATACTTCCAAAATAATAATGAATGGAATGCTGAATTAAAATAATTTTCTAAAGTTTACAAATAGATAAAAAAATAATACAAACAATACAGGTAGTCTTTGTTTTATGACCACAACTGAACCAAAACAGCCTTAGTCAAATAGTATTTTTCTGTTATCTTAATGAATCTCTGCTATTATATTAATTACAATGCTTCGTTCTCTCTGGTTCCCTCTGGTCAACCTTCAAAATAGTCTCTTCTCCGCCCTAGCGCCCACAGCAGTCAGGATTGGGTAGTGGCAGGTCTGGTATCCAATGAGACCGAGCCTACTGAACTTTTCTGGCACCTCCCCTTCCTGTTAGCCCAGTTTTTCGGCTCGGTCTTATCCAAGACCAGACGTGTCTGCAGATCCTCTAGCCTATTTGGCCTGTTTTATTCCTGATTCAGCTTCAATCTCAACTCAAGACTACTTCAATCTTCACAACAAGTAAGGTCCGGCGTGAAGGGCAGGAGCCTGTAGCCGCCGAAGGCCTCCTAAGGCTGGGGCTTCCCTTGGGCAGCTCCTGTTGGGGCGCACGAGCTAACTCCGTTTGGCTCTGCCGCTTTCCTCCTCTCTCTCATTATTCCTGGGGCTGTTTTTTACTTTTTCGCTGGGAGCTGCGAGGAGTGTGTCCGCGCTCCCAGCGTCTCTTTCTTTCCTTTTCGGGCCGCCGCGGCTTCTTCAAGGGCCCGCTCATCAGCTGAGAGGCGCGGGCGCCATTTTGTTTTTCCCCCCCCCACTCGCTGTTTAACCGGGTGCTCTCCGACCCCCTTGGGGGCTCAGCCTTCGCAGGGGAAGCGCGAGGAGGGTGTCCGCCTTCCCCTGCACCTGCCTGGAAGCCCCTGCTGCCTTGTTTCAGGCCGTTTTCGTCGCGGCCGCCATTTTGTTTTTTGGCGCGGGCGCCATTTTCTGGGCCCAAAAATTTCGCGCCATTTTTGCCACTCTCTCAGGGGGCCTTACAGCGAAGGGGAAGGGCGAGGAGTGTGTCCGCATTCCCCTTCGGCTTCCCAGCCCGCCCCCCCCCCCTCTCCAAAAAAAAAAAAAAAAAAAAATCTGCCTGTTTGCCCCTAAGGCTTTTGGGGCCAAGCCTTTCAATCCCTCGCTCAAGGTCCTTACCTAGCGAGAGAGAAAGAGAGAGAGAGAGAGAGAGAGAGAGAGAGAGAGAGACAAAGAGAGAGAGAGAGAGAGAAAAGGAAAGAAGGGGGCTCTTGTCCTGCTGTTGCTGACCCCCCCCCTCTTTTTTTCCTGGCACCTTTCTCTTTATAGAGAGCCAGACCTGATCATGGCAGATCCTCCTCCTCAAAAATCAGGCCGTACCAGATCAAGCAAAAGGCCAAGGGTTGAAGACCCTGGAGAGGGCTCCTCTTCCCAAAGAAGCAAGAGCAATCCCTCTTCTGCTAAGGGCGCTTCTTCATCCAAATCAACCATGTCCAGGGATGAAGCCCGCAGACATAAGGCCATGGACCGGGCCTTTGACAGGGCTCAGGCTAAGAACTTGCCTCAACCAAAACCAACGACAGCGGCTCTCAGGAGCTCTTCACGTGGCGCCACCGCTTCTTCTGTGGCCTCCCAGGAGGCTTCTCCCCACCGCACTACCACCTCTCTGTCTCCTGATAGGTCCCTAGCAGGTGATTCAGTTCCGTCCCAAGCAGCTGCCTCTGTTTTTCCGGCTTGTCCAGGAGCAGATGATCAATCTCTTCAGTCCCCTGCTAATCCTTCAGCTGATCCGGTCTCCTCTGCTTCAACTTTGGCTGACCCGCAATCCATCCTTCAGAATCCCCTCTTACCTTCAGACATGAGGCTCTCCTTAGCTGATTTGATTTCTGAAGCCATCAGGCAAGGCATTGCCCAGGGCCTTCAACAACATACCATGGCTGATTCCTCTAGACAAGGGGACCATTCTCGCTCTCGCTCCCGAGCTCGCCCAGAGGAGGTCACAGAAGACCCTTACGACCGGGAATCAGACAGCCAGGCTTCCTTATCAGAAGGTGAAATTCATCCTGACCAGGACCTCTCTGAGGATGAAGGGCTGGAACCCGACCAACCTGCCTTTGTGGGTTTGTTCAAACCCCATATGTTCCGGTCCCTTCTCCACAAGGCCCAGTTGGTCACTGGTCTCGGGCCTCCTGCCTCCCCTTCTGAGGCTCCCGCGGGGTCTGTCACCGCATCCTCAGCCCTCTTTCAAGAGCCTGCTGCGCACTCCGACATTGTTCCAGCACCTAAGCTCTTCTCTGATGTCACCAAAAGGCAGTGGTCCAACCCCAGCTCGGGCCCTGTGCCAAATAATCTGGACAGGAAGTTTTATAATGTTGCCCAAGATTATTCTTCCCTCCTGCAGGTGCCCTCGGTGGATCCGCCTATCGTGGCCCTTTCTTCCTCCTCCCCCCTCACCGGGCCTTCTGAGGAATGCTTAAAACCAGAGGATAAGAAGGCGGAGAGAACCCTCATAAAAAACCACCAGGCTTCTGCATGGGCGGTCCAGGCTTCTTCAGCGGCCTCTTTTTTCAACAGGGCCACCATCCTTTGGCTCAAACAGCTACAAGAGCGCATTCCAGCCACGGATCACCGAACCCACCAGGACATCAATAAAGTCCTGGCGGCAGTGGAATTTTCGGCAGATGCTACACTTAACGCCGCCCGATTCTCTGCCAAAGCCATTGGAACCTCAGTCACCTCCAGGCGTCTCCTCTGGCTCCGAAATTGGCAGGCGGACGCCAGGAACAAATGGCGTCTTGCTTCTTCTCCTTATTCCGGGGACAAACTCTTCGGAGAGCAGCTGGATCCCCTCCTGATAGAGACCAGAGACCACCGCAAGATCCTCCCTGCCCTTTCCAGGCGCTCAGATCCTCGACACCTAGGGTCCTTTCGTTCCTCCTCCTTTCGATCATCGGAGTCTACCTCGTTCCAGCGTCATCAAAGGAACTTCCCTTCGAGACAACGCCAATTCGACACCCAGGTTAGGCAAGGCCCCAGATTCAATCCCAAACGGTCCTTTCGGGGTGGGAGAGCCAGACCCTTTCGGAGACCTCGTTAAGGACAACCCAGACCCAGTCATTGGCGGCCGTCTATCTCGGTTCGCTGATCAATGGGATTCCACTACCTCTGACCTCTGGGTCAGAAACACCATTAGATTTGGCCTATCCCTAGAATTCTCTTCCCCCCCTCCCAACCTTTTTTTGCCTTGCCCTCTATCGTCTGACCCGGTTAAACGGGCTCAGCTCGATGAGGCCATCCAGCATTTATTAACCATCAAGGCTATCCAGCCTGTCCCCGCTAACCAAAGGGGTCTAGGGTTTTATTCCCGTTTATTTTTGGTACCAAAGTCCTCGGGGGATTGGAGGGCTATCCTTGACCTGAAGTCCCTCAATAAATACATCGTTTACCATCGCTTCAAAATGCAGTCCTTAAATACCATACTCCTCTGCATCCGCAATGGAGACCTTATGTCCTCCATAGACCTCACTGAAGCTTACCTCCACATCCCCATCCTTCCTTCCCACCGAAAATTTTTGCGTTTCTTTCATAATGGCCGCCATTTTCAGTACGCGGCCCTCCCATTTGGACTTTCCTCTGCCCCTAGGGCGTTTACTAAGGTTATGGCCGCTCTCATGGCACATATTGCCTCTGTCCCTATCAGAGCCCTTTTTTATTTAGACGATATCCTTGTCCTCTCCCAATCTCGTTCCAAGGCCATCCACGATGTCTCTTCCACCATTGCCATGTTACAAAGTCACGGTTTTTCCATTAACTGGCGTAAGAGCCTGCTATCCCCCTCCACTCGCATCCAACATCTGGGCGCTCTCATTGATTCATCAAACCTTCAGGTCTCCCTCTCCCTTGACCGCCAAACTAGCCTTTCTGAATCAGCTGACCGCATCCTGAAATGCGGATCCTCCTCTCTCCTGGGTCTCTCCAGTCTTCTGGGCAAGATGGTATCCGCTTACGATATTGTCCCCTGGTCTCGCCTACACAGCAGGGAGCTCCAGTGGCTTTTACTCCCGTTCCAACGGACCAAACGGGCCACCTCAGCTTCCAGAATCGCCTTGCCCCCTTCGGTGACAGACTCTCTGACCTGGTGGACGTCGTCGGCCGTATCCCGGGGCTCTTTCTTCGGCCAAGTGACCAGGACTGTGATTACAACGGATGCCAGCCTTTCGGGCTGGGGGGCTCACTTAGACGTCCACATGGCCCAAGGCCTATGGTCCCCGCAGGAACAGCGGTTCAACATCAATGTCCTGGAACTACGGGCCATCTTCTTAGCCCTCCTGGCCTTCGAGGCTCAGATTGTTGGCAAGGATGTCTTAATTCTCACAGACAATGTCTCGGCCAAAGCACACATCAACCGGCAGGGCGGAACTCGATCCCGCTCCCTACAGAAGGAGGCAACCAGATTATTCCGCTGGGCCGAGACTCATCTATCCTCGATCAGGGCCGAGCACATATCGGGGGTAGACAACATTCAGGCGGACTCCCTCAGCCGCTTCCAGATCGATCCCTCAGAGTGGAGCCTGCATCCTCCCCTCTTCGACGAGCTGATATCCCGGTTCGGGACCCCGACTGTCGACCTGTTCGCCTCGGCCGCCAATCACCTACTGCCCCGGTTCCTCTCTCGTTTTCCCTGCCCGGGAGCAGAGGCTGTGGATGCCCTCCGCAGCCCTTGGCCGGCGGGTCAGCTTCTCTACGCCTTCCCCCCCCTCCCAGTCCTGTCCAGGGTAATCCGCAAGATTCTGCTAGAGAGGGCGGAGATCATCCTTCTGGCCCCCCACTGGCCTCGACATCCGTGGTTTCCCGATCTGTTGTCCCTGTCGGTGGCCCCTCCCTGGAGGATTCCCGACAGCAAGATAGTCCTCCTTCAAGGTCCTCTTCGACACCCGGACCCACAGTCGTATCAACTGACCGCTTGGAGGTTGAGCGGCGCCTCCTCGCTAGAGCCTTAGTCTCTCCGGACGCCATCACCATCATCCAGGCGGCCAGACGTCCTTCTACCTTGCGCATATACGACTCTACCTGGCGTTCCTTTGTCAAGTGGTGCTCTAGGAAAAGAATCCTTGCTACGGAGGCCTCCATTCCTCAGCTTATAGACTTCTTGCGGGATGGTTTCCGCTCAGGCTTGGCCCCTAACACCCTTCGCCGACAGGTGGCGGCATTATCTTCCATTCTTTCATGTGGCTCCTCATCTACGTTAGCCAACGACCCACTTGTGCACGCCTTTTTACGAGGCGCTACAAACCTCCGACCTCCCGTAATCCATCGGTTCCCTACGTGGGACCTCAACAAAGTCCTTCAAGCCTTGACCGCTGCTCCCTTCGAGCCTCTTCGCACGGTCAGCCTGAAATATCTTTCCTTCAAAGTCTCCTTCCTGGTCGCTATTACCTCTGCCCGTAGGATTTCTGAGCTGGCGGCTTTGTCGGTCCGTGCTGACCTATGCATCTTCCATTCAGACAGGGTAGTCCTCAGACTCGACCCTGCCTTCATCCCCAAGGTCAACGCCACGTTCCATCGGGCACAAGAGATCATCCTCCCGGATTTCTGTCCTGCTCCCAGATGTCATCAGGAGGCGGTTTGGCACAAGCTCGACGTACGAAGAGCTCTCCGCATTTATCTGTTTCGTACTTCTTCCTTCCGTCGATCAGAAGCCTTGTTTCTGTCCTTTCAACCGGCTTCGATGGGGGCAAGAGCTTCCTCAGTCACGATAGGTCGCTGGTTGCGGGCTACCATCGCATCCGCCTACGAGTCACAATCTCTTCCGGCCCCGCGCAACATTACCGCTCATTCCACCAGGAGCGCTTCCACCTCGGCAGCTTGGGCCACACAAGCATCGGTGGAGGAAGTCTGCCGTGCAGCTACATGGGCATCTGTGACTCCCTTCGTCCGGCACTATCGCCTCGACTCCTATGCATCGGCGGATGCAGCATTCGGCAGGAGAGTTCTCCAGAGGGTCCGGCCTATCCCACCCTAGGAGACATCAAGCTTTGGTATGTCCCAATCCTGACTGCTGTGGGCGCTAGGGCGGAGAATGGGCGTTGGTCTTACCTGATACGCCCGTTCTCGATGAAGCGCCCACAGCAGTCAGCCCCACCCTAGGCCGTACTGGGATTCATGGGGGTGGGTGGACTCTCATTCTCTTCTTATATATCTGCAGACACCTCAGTCTACTGAACGAACTCGCCTCCAAACTGGACTAACAGGAAGGGGAGGTGCCAGAAAAGTTCAGTAGGCTCGGTCTCATTGGATACCAGACCTGCCACTACCCAATCCTGACTGCTGTGGGCGCTTCATCGAGAACGGGCGTATCAGGTAAGACCAACGCCCATTCTCATGTATTCATTTTCTATGCTGTGTCTGAAATACTTAATTAATATTGGCTGTTTAGTATAATGAAACTTCCAAATTTAAAAAATGATAAAAGTGGAGAATCATAATACACTCATCTGTCTTAAGTATCATGTATCACTCTAGGCCATTCAGAAATGTTCAATAATTTCCAAACATTCAATAGCTTCCAGAAGACCAAATTCAGTTTAAATTGTAGATTATTTCAAATTATGATATAGTTGCTTTCCTTTTTAATCCATTTCCTTTTAATCAGTTAATACAAGTGTATTTCTATATCTCTATTCTGAAGTGTATACTTTAAACTATTTTGTTTCTAGTGAATATAGGTAGATGTATAGTATACAAAATATAGATGTCTTTGTTGTAGCTAAAGCAGCCACCATTTTGTGGCTTGACAATCACTTTGTGAATGGAAAAGCTCCCTCATGGCTACTATATCACTCAGAAAATGCCTTCTGAAATTCAGATATGTTCTGACTATAACTGGCTAAAATATTTTCCTTCTTATGTGTGATAAGGGATTGTTCAGTGGTTCGAATCTCTAGTGCTGCATAACGGGGTGAGCTCCCATTACTTGTCCCAGCTTCTGCTAACCTAGCAATTCGAAAGCACGTAAAAAAATGCAAGTAGAAAAATAGGGAACCCCTTTGGTGGGAAGGTAACAGCGTTCTGTGCACCTTTGGCATTTAGTCATGGTCGCCAAATGACCATGGAGATGTCTTCGGACAGTGCTGGCTCTTTGGCTTTGAAATGGAGATGAGCACCACCCCCTAGAATCGTGAACGACCAGCACATTTGTGCGAGGGGAACCTTTATCTTTATATATTTATACTTTCACTAAAACAATTAACTTTTAAAAATGACCAAAATCAGAAAAAAGAATGTTAACCTCCTGTAGTTGCTTTTAAAAGCTGATTTTAAACAGTTTAAACTAATTTTTTAAAGCTAATTCCTCCATTAGAGATTGTATGCCTCTTTATTATTAGAAAAGGTGCCAACATTTGAGCACATGTAGTATTCCATTACTATGGAGCAAATTGACATAGAAAAGTGTGGAGGTGAATAATACGGAGAGTGCCAGAAGCATTTTATTTGCTAGAAACAAACAGCAGTTGTGACATTGTTCCAGGTTTCTGAGGTGAATTTTTGACAGATGCTTTCAGGAAACGCAGCACATACTGGGGAACAAATTGGTTGTTGTGACATTAGACCCCATTCTAGAGTGTCTGTTAATGGATATGGGAACTTCAGATAAGTAAAAATAACAACAAACTAAGTACTGAAAATAGAAGAATAACCAAATTCATCCCCTCAGTTGGATACAGATTAGTAACAAGTTTTCTCAACCAGTTTGCATACAGTTGCCAAGAAGTCGGCATGGACATGTCCGTGAAGTCTTTAGAAGCTGAGTTTCATTCAAAGAAAATTTTGCTTCTGAGCTTCACTCAAAGAAAACTTTTTTTACGCAGCCATGAAGAGATGAATTTTTCTTTAATGAAATCCAGTGCAGCAGTTGCTTCAAACATAATTGTTTGTTAATGGATAGGCAGTTCAGTAACTATAGCTAAGTTAGATTGTTGAGGTTCTTCAACATGGTTAAGAACATATTGCATGTACTATGCCTGTGATGGCGAACCTATGTCATGCGTGCTACAGGTGGCATGCAGAGCCCTCTCTGCGGGCATGTGAGCCATTGCCCCAGCTCAGCTTCGCTGCGCATATATGCGCACCTCCAGCTGGCAAGTTGGTTTTTGGGTCTCTGCCACACATGTGTGGGAGATGCACGTGCATGCACAGGTGGGGCAGAGGTGTAGGGAGTGCACATGCAGGGGTATGTAGAGGGCTGCATGCATGTGAGGAACATGCGGGAGTTGTGTGCGCATATGTGGAGGATCACACATACATTGTAGTATGGGTGTGCATGTGTGTACCCTTTCATGCACGCTTTCGGCACTCAGCACTGAAAAGGTTAGCCATCACTGTACGATGCCCATCTAGGGCATCTCTGGGAAGGGCAGGAGAAGAGTTGATGTGCATCTCTGGAGACTTTCCCCTCAGCTACTAGAGTCTTACTTTGACTTCTTTCAATTCAGCGTCCAATATATCTCCCTGACTTTTCCCTAACTGACTGGGCAAATGAGATTAGGACTTCAGTGACTCCTAAAGACAAGAGTGCACAAATTTTGTCTGCTGTTACATTTGTTTCCAAATGTAAGTAGCATATATATGAAGAAATGGGTGGAACAGACAAAAACTGAATGTAATTCCATTTAAATCAAATTTCCATTTAAATAACATTACATTAGATGACTAATTAATAATGGATGTATTCCCTAAATGTTTAATAATTTTCCTCTTTTGTCACTGCTGAATATACCATCTGATGGCAACTATTAGAATGGTTCTAGAGGCCACATCCATGGTATTTATGAGCTGTATACATTATATATTGTATTTCTTTATTTCCCTTCTTGTATCACTACAGCTGGATACAAGCAGTAGTGGAGAGGAAAATTCATTTCATGTCCATCATGGGTAAATAAAAGACATTGTGAAAATATGGAAAACTCTCTGTGGGAGTTTCAGAATCCTTTAAAACTCTGACTCTTGGGTAGCAGAAGACTGAAGTATAAGGAAAATGCATTTTTTTGTTTTTATTCTTGGCACACAAATTGTTGGTGGGTGTTGTGGGATACACACAATCTTGTGTACACTCAGTATTACTATGGCTGAAAAATGTCTCAAACATCATCTCCTGTCACTCAAGAAACCTTGCTAGTACTCGTTTTTGCAATTCTCATGGTCCTTATGAATGCTGGTAATGAATGCTATGTGGAAGCATTATATGTATAACTGACTTCAAGGGTTTGACATGACAGTGTTGGAGAAGAGGCTGCATTTTATGCATTCCAGATTGAAAACTGCTTTCAAATGAATATGAAGAGCTTGATTCACCCCCTCCTTCATTTTGATGAACACAGAGCTTTGAAAGTTGAACCTTTATTACCTTTATTCTTTTTGTTTCCTAAGGTCACTTGAATCATTTGACCGATAGGATCACAACTTGTTTTCTTTCAGTGTGAACTGGTCTCCTTGACAACGGGATGTCAAATCAACTTTTCAGCTTTAATCTGGAAGCCTTCAGGTTCTGGGAAATTATTCCAGTTCAGGTTTTAGAGCACATTTTTTCTTCCCCTTCTTTAGATAACCTTTAGTTCCGGGTGCGTGTTTGAAAAATCAAGCCTGAATATCCAAATGCAAACAAATTTCACTCTTCAGTGAAACCTAAAAAAATGTGAGTTCACATAAGTGCATCAAAACATTTGGTATGGATTCAGTGGTGGAAGGTATATTTTGCATAGATTAATTACTAGATATAGTCCATGGTATTTGTAGTTTAAAAGGGAGTAGGTGATAGAAACACTAAAATCTGAATTGTCACCAAAGAAAACAATATTAAGTTCAAGCAATACAGAATAACAGAGGTAGAAGGGACTTTGGAGATCTTCTTGTCCAACCACCTGCTCAAGCAAAGTCTCTAGAGTCTGTACCGTTTAAGAGCCATGGCAGCACAGTGGTTAGAATGCAGTACTGCAGGCTAATTCTGCTGTCTGCCGACTGCCATCAGTTCGGCAGTTCAATTCTCACCAGCTCAAGGTTGACTCAGCCTTCCACCTGTTTGAGGTCAGTAAAATGAGGTCCCAGATTGTTGGGGGCAATATGTTGACTCTAAACCACTTAGAGAGAGGCTGTAAAGCACCGTGAAGCAGTATATAAGTCTAAGGGCTATTGCTACTTTAGACAAATGGCTGTCCAGTCTCTTCTTACAAGACTCCAGTGTTGTAGCACCCACAACTTCTGAACGCAAGCTGTTCCATTGGTTGATTGTTCTAACTGTCAGGAAATTGCTCCTTACTTCTAGGGAGAAATTTATCCCTAGCTTCTCTCCTTTTTCATTTTTTATCAATTGCTTCTTGTCTTGGAAAATAGGTTGACCCCTTCTTCTTTGTGGCAGCCCCTCAAATATTGGAACACTACTATCGTGTCAAATGGCATACTAGAACAAATAATCCACTTGAATATATTTCCCATCACTCATGCTTAAAATATCCTCATATCAGCAAAGACAATGTTTGTGCTATTTTTCCTGGAATGGGCCAAAAAATAAAATAAAATAAAAATGACACTGCCCCAAACACAGAAAAGTCAAAGGAAGAAACATAGCTTGAGTGAACAAATACATTGGAATCATATTTTCCCAAAGAGCCAGTTTAGTGTAGTGATTAAAACATTGGGCTAGAAACCAGGAGACCATGAATTCTAGTCCTACTTTAAGCACAAAGCCAGCCGGGTGATCTTGTCCAGTCACACTTTTACAATCCTAAGAAGGAGGCAAGAGCAAACTATCTCTGAAGAAAGTTGTTAGGAAAACTGCAACAACTTGTCTAGAAAGTTGCCAGGAGTCAACACTGAATCAAAAGGCACAAAATCTGTCATCAATCAATCAATCAATCAATCAGTCACAATGGGATTGGATTCTCCTACCATAAAGTATTCAGCCAAATTTTCCCCTGCATAATCTGCCTGTTCATTTAATGATGAATGACATCACTAGTGATAATGAGCTGCATGTTCATTTAGTGGCATGGGTGACAGATCATAGTGTGTTATTCCTATGTAAATGTGTGTACCTCATTGTAGAAGTTATTCTTCCCTCTTTTATTATTGGCTTTTGTAAGCAGTTGCTAATATTTTTGTTTATACTTATGTGTATATTAACCCATCTAGCTATTTCCTTTTGGAGTATACATTGTTATTCATAACTCAGGGGGGAAAAGTAAAAACAACAGGCCCGCAAAATTAAAGAGCTGAGATAAGAAAATTAAAAAGAGAAGTAGTTAAATTGTTTATACCAACAGAAGCCACCATACCTTTCCATACCAATCTATCCTTAGAAATCATTCTTACTTCCACAGTATCCACTTACTGCTTAACAGAATAGGAGAAAAGTTTACAGTTCTGATCTGCCAGCTGGTTTTCTTCTTGTTGTTAGTTGCGAAGTCGTGTCTGACCCATCACAACCCCATGGACAATGTTCCTCCAGGTCTTCCTGTCCTCTACCATCCTCTGGAGTCCATTTAAGCTCACACCTACTCCTTCAGTGACTCCATCCAGCCACCTCATTCTCTATCATCCCGTACTTCTTTTACCCTCAATCTTCCCCAGTATTAGGCTCTTCTCCAGTGAGTCCTTCCTTCTCATTAGGTGGCCAAAGTATTTGAGTTTCATCTTCAGGATCTGGCCTTCTAAAGAGCAGTCAGGGTTGATCTCCTCTAGGGCTGACCGGTTTGATTGCCTTGCAATGCCAGCTGGCTACTCACTAATACCTCACACTGCAGAGACAGAGACCATAAGGCAGGTCTGTCAAACTGACGGCTCATTAACTGGATGCATCACACACAAGCCACGCCCACCCCAGCTCCACGAATGGGGGGAAATGTGATATATCACATGATGGCAACATGACCCCGCACGTTTGATACCCATGCCATAAGAGTTTCATTTCCTGAAGAGCCCCATTTTGATTTTATATACCAAATAAATGAACAAATGTGAACTTAGGTTCCTGTTTTTCAGAGGCCTTTGTTCCTATTTATTTATTTATTTGGAAGCCTACATAACATCTATATATATATATATTCTTATTCTGTTCAGATTTAACTTAAGGGGTCACAAGTCTGACCCTTAAATCAGTGGTGGGTTTTAGCAGGTTCTGACCAGTTCTGGAGAACCGGTAGTGGAAATTTTGAGTAGTTCGGAGAACCGGTAGTAAAAGTTCTGACTGACCCCACTCCCATCTATTCTCTGCCTCCCGAGTCCCAATTGATCAGGAGGAAATGGGGACTGGAGTGGGGTGGGAATGGAAAGTATTCTTCCCCTGCCACGCCCACCAAACCACACCCACCAAGCCACACTCACAGGACCCGTAGTAAAAAATTTTGAAACCCACCACTGCTCAGTTTGTATTGGGACCATCTACATAATCAAGTTTCTTTTTCAGAAAACAGTGAGATTGCTTATATAGTTTAGAATTATGTAAAAACCATGCTGAAGTGGAAAGAGGCAGTTGTCCCAATGTCACGGTCAACCATACTTAGTAAGGGAAGGAATTAATTGGTCAAGTGCCCTGGAGAAATATGGGATAGCAGCAAAATCAGAGTTGGCAATCTTATATATATATAAAATGGGATAAGAAATGTGATGAGGTATGTAAAATCAAAAAGTCAGCAATTTACACAGTGCCTACCATCTCTCTTACTTTCTTCAGAGACATTGCTTACGTTGGTACATTATTTATGTAATTAGACTGGATATGTATGAACAGTTGTGTATTTGTGTGTATGTAAAACAGTAACAGATACAGGAATGTTGCTCACACAGATACTGTAGGCACATAAAATCTTTATCCAACTGATCAAAGTAATACATTAATCATTTCTGTGTTAAGAAAATGTTTTTCTTAGTCACTCGATTGTGAGATGGGTAATATTTAAATTTAATGAAATAACTAACTAAATAAATAAACAAACTTTTTTTCAGTGTAGAAAGGAAAATGTTATCTTTGAAACAACCCTGCTTTTACCATAGTTGGTAAAAGCAGTAGGTTAAGCCAGGGCTTTCCAACCTTGGCAACTTTAAGCCTGGAGGACTTCAACTCCCAGAATTCTCCAGCTAGGGAATTCTGAGAGTTGAAATCCTCCAGGCTTAAATTTGTCAAGGTTGGAGATCCCTGGGTTAGACTCAGTAGTGGGTTGCCCTTGTTCGGACTGGTTCACAAGAACCGGTGGTAAAACCAGCGGGAGGCTCAGCCCACCATCCCGGATGTCATCATAGGTGATCTGTGTATGTGCAGAAGCTTCTGTGCATGTGCAGAAGATTGGCGTGCATGTGAGCAAAGCGAGAGCGTATGCGTGATCCCGTTGCGAACTGGTAGTAAAGGTAAGTAGAACCCACCCCTGGTTAGACTACTGAAAACTTTGCCACTTCACAAAAGGTTAGCCAGATAAAAGCTGTCTTTTTTCAAATGCAGACAAAATGAGCCTCAGATGTGCTGAGTTAAAATGTCATAACCAGACACAGGTAATAAAATGGATGAATAACAGTGGCAAATGGGTTCGAAAAACATTTAAAAACACTCTGCTTGCATGGGGTTGCCAAGATAAAGTACTGTCCACAGTTTCTTCCTCTTAAGCAGGAGCGATGACCTCTTATCTTATTAGGATCACGTTCCGATTTAGAGCTGAGAAGCCCAATCGTATTAACTGCTTTCATTATGCATTAATGAAATGGAATACCGATTCAGCTAATCAGCAGCAGCAAGAGATGACATATGCTCACCGATGTAGTGCTGATGAAGCCTGTTACAATAGCAACAGTAGAAAGCCAACAATCTTGGAATATTAGGATGTCCACCCCACCAAACAGGATGCTGTCTGCTAATGTCTCATTTTTTTAAAGGTAATCCAGGCTTAACAACCTGGTAGCTTTCAGATATATCAGATCTATATAATCCCCCAGAATTCCCAGAAACCATATTTTGGTACCAATCAAGTATGTATGTATGTAAGGGTATGTATGTATGTACAATATGTATGCATGCATGTACGGTATGTATGTATTTATTTTTTTATTTACATTTCACTCTTCTCAAACGCCCATCTCCCTCTGGGTAGTGTACAATTTAATAAAATTAAGCTTTAAAAATGGACTAATTTAAGATTAACTTCTTTAAAATTATAAAACAACATTATAAAATTTCAAAAGATAAAGAGTTCCACGATTGGGAGGTTAGCAGTTATTAATACAGGTGTCTGTGGGGAAATTCTCATCGGGCCAATCAGCCCCATGGTTGGGGGGGGGCTGTGACACCTCCCCCCCACAAGACTACACATTATGCATTATACACTTAACTTGCAAGTCATAGAATGAGTGTTTTATTAAGTTACTCTCTTTCTTCAAATACATCCCTGCCTTGATTAAACAATTTTAATAATTTGCCCATTTCCATTAATTGCATTCTCCCCATATCTGCACAATACCCCAAATATTTGTTTTCATTCTCAGATTCTTCTTTGTATGAGCCCTTAATTTCAATATAAGATTAATGTAAGTGGTTTTCCATCATTAAATTGGACTTTATTCATGTAAACTAATATGTCTGTTCATAAAATGGTTCCCACATGATGTTAATACATGATGTGGTTTGTTTGGTTCTGATTTAAATTGCTGCACTTTTGAAAACATAGTTTATTATGATGAATGAACTAAGCATTAAGTACTGTCTCGGTTTTAATTGCAGATACATCTTGGATAATTTACATGCAAAAGATGTGCTTTTGTGGTATAGCCACTCTTCAAATGGACCCTATATCTGCTCATATATCTAGTATACAGAATAGAGAAAATGTTATTTCATTTGTTTTAGATACAGATAGAGATTAACAGAGTAGGAAAGGATCTTGTAGGTCATCTAGTCCAACCCCCGGCCAAAGCAGACCCTACACCATTTCTGACAGATGGCAGTCCAGTCTCTTCTTGAAAGCTTCCAGTGATGAAGCTCCCACAACTTCTGAAGGCAAGCTGATCCATTGGTTGATTGCTCTGACTGTCAGAAAGTTTCTCCTTATTTCCAGGTTGAATCTCTCTCTGTTCAGTTTCCATCCATTGTTCCTTGTTTGGCCTTCAGATGCTTTAGAAAATAGCTTGAACCCCTCCTCTCTGTGGCAGCACCTCAAATATTGGAACACTGCTAACATGTCTCCCCTGGTCCTTCGCTTCACTAGACAAGCCATGTTCCTGCA
This sequence comes from Masticophis lateralis, assembly GCA_030761175.1. Classification (NCBI taxonomy): domain Eukaryota; kingdom Metazoa; phylum Chordata; class Lepidosauria; order Squamata; family Colubridae; genus Masticophis; species Masticophis lateralis. The sequence goes on from JAUDYJ010000006.1 coordinate 23,397,966, forward strand.
ACTATTCATCGTATGTTTTAGCCTCCAGTCCCCTAATTATCCAGGTTGCTCTCCTCTGCACTTTTTCTAGAGTCTCAACATCTTTTTTTATAGTGTGGTGACTAAAACTGGATGCAGTATTCTAGGTGTGGTCTTACTAATAGAGTGGTATTACTACCTCACTTGATCTTGATTTATTTAATGTAATTTCTGTATCAAAAATCTCAAACTGACTTATAGAAGAGAAACATTGAGAATTAAATTGAGTGTCAAAACAGAGTTATGGAAAAGTAGCAGGAAAAAAAAATCAATGCTGCCTGTATATAATATCAAATCCTTGCTGCTGTCACATGTTTTCAAAGTTCACAGGATTCCACTGATACTGGAAGAAATGGAACAACAGATTGTGTGTGTGGTTCATTTTAATATCTTTGATTGATGCAAACAACATTTCAGGGCCTTGATTTCCCTTGTTGTCTTCCTTTACTTGAGCATATCTTCTCAACTGCTTTTCTGATCAGTCCCACTTTAACTTTTACAACTCATTTTTTAAATGGCACTGCATTTTTTTTGTTTGTTTTGTCTTTAATAAAAATTTCACACAAGTGTATTAAGGATGTTTTAACACATATTCTTCACGTATTTAAAAAACATTTCACCTATAAAGTGTTGAAAGTTGATTGCAATTCTACATGTAGCTTACAACACAATAGTAATTACTGAGTGGCATTAAAAAGCTTTCCGTCTAGAAGTACCCTTGAATTAGCAGCTGTAGCAGAACAAGCTGTTATCTACTGACCCTTAAGTAAGCGGTTTATTGCAGGCCTTCATGGATTGACTATTTTTGGAAAAACTGTACAAACAGCATTCACTGAAAGCTTGATTTATCAGTGTTGCGTACTTAACAACTCAAACTTTTCTTCCGTTTTCAATATTTTAAAAACGTACACGTGATAAAAAAATGTTTTGGGATCATATGGGACCATACTAACATAGGCTCACTTTTTAAGGCAGACTATTCAACATTTCACTGTGGAATTTTTAGAAAAAAATAATAAAGTGGAACATATACTGGTGCATTTAGAGTGTGACATTTAAAAGAGCAAGTTGAAAGAATAGCTGTCTGTGTGTGCAATATCATATAAAAAATGTTGTCGCAGCCTTGCCTGTTTTCATTACCAGGAAGGAAAGGAAAGGAAGGGAATAGGGGAGATAGATGGGTGGGATTATTTTTCTTATACTTTATTCAGTCATCACTTTTTCTACGGGCTTTGTATGCAATCCAAATACAACATATGCATACAATCAAATGAAAATAGCTAAAGGCATGTCTGTATATATTTATAGATAAGTAGGGAGGAATTCTAAAAGTTCATAACACATACGAAAATTCCATTTAAAGTCAGTCCGCTGCAAAATCTTTTCAATTGTTGTTTCTTTCTGTAAATTTCCAATTTTCATGAGCAAGATAGCGATACAATAAGGGGCGACTATGTGTATGTCAGTTTGAAATAGCATGCCATATATTCCTGCCCCTTCTTCCACTTTGCAGCTCTAATTATTTAATTTGGGTGAAATTTGAAACTCTGTTCACTCAACAGTTGTTGATAATATGCAATAAGGCTTGAAAACTATGCTAAAACTTCTTTTTAAAAAATTAATACTCTGCGGTCAAAGTATAGCCTATGTGAAAGCAAGCTTCCTCGGTGGTATGCTGTCATTGGTGCAATTAAGGGAGAAAACCCTTAAACAAACTATCAGTAAAAATAGCCACATGCAGCTCTTTAAATTATTTTGATGCCTCTGAATGGACTTTTTCTCTGTTGGGATTGTTGTCAGGACCCTGAACAGATAACAGCCCAAGCACCATGATAGATTTACTACAAATATATTCTTTAATTTACTAATGAAAGGAAATCCTTCTTTAAAAAAAATAATATATTTTTTCCCTGGTGGAAGATAGGTATGACGTTTCTTGGCCCTGAATTATCATGCATTAGAAAACATAGCCCAATTAATAAGAAAAATAATTCCACAAAAACTTAATATCAGAAATACTGGAAAGTTTTTGTGGAATTGTCTAGGTCAAAAGATATGATTAAAACCTGCTTAAAATAGAACATGGGGAAAATAATTGTTGGGTTAGGTCAATTGAGCAATGTTAGGAATGGGAATCCTAACTTGGGACAAGCTAAAAGAACAAGTCAGAATTGAAAGGTCTAAAATGCAAGATCAAGGCATAATTATGGTTATATGGACATATTCAGACAAAAGTTTTCATATCAGACTAAACCAGAATGGAATATAGTTGATTCATACAATGAACTTAAGACAAAACCAAATATTGTGGTTTGCATATTATTAAACTATGGTTTAGAATACTATGTGAATCAAATCTACTGTATACACCTAAAAAAATTGGAGCCAGAAGTATTTACTGGCCAAGCTAGATACATGAATGGACCATAGGACAATTCTTCACTGAGAAAGCTGCCATTTGTAGTTTATGGACTAACCACTAGATTCAACCACCTACCTTCTTGCTGAAGAATCAGAATTAGTCCATAAGCACCTATTATTTCTGAATAACTGACTGTTTCTACATTCTAAATTAGATCCAAAAAAACAATGTGCATGATTCTGTTCTCAGATGTTCAACTTTATAAGAACAAGGATCTACAAGCTGAAGGTTTACTTTCAGCTCTTGGCAACTCCAGGTAGGGCTGGTGACAAGTCCTGCCTGAACCTCAAGAAGACTGTTGTTGTCCATATTGACAGTTCTGGGTAAGAAAGATTATGGGTTCTAATTCAGCAGAAGATAGTTTCCTACTCTTATTTTATTTTATTTTATTTTATTTTATTTTATTTTATTTTATTTTATTTTATTTTATTTTATTTTATTTTATTTTATTTTATTTTTTGTCAAGAACGTATTAGGTAATAAGTATAATCATGGATTGGATACATAAAATAGATACAAATAGAGCAGTGGTGAAATGTACAATTTATTACTACCGGTTCTGTGGGCGTGGGGGGGGGTGTAATGTGACTGGGTGGGTGTGGCCACCTTTTTTTTATTTTCAAAACCATTTTTTCTACAACCTCTTTGGCCGAAGAGGTTGTAGAAAAAATGCTTTTAAAAATAAAAAAAAAAGACCTCTAATGATTGCGCGGCTCAGCTGGGCATGGGGAGGGGGGGCAGGGATTTTTGCTACCGGTTCTCTGAACCACCCACCACCGTTGCTACTGGACCGGGAGCATTTCACCCCTGAAATAGAGGAAACATTAGGACAGGGACAGTAGGCACGCTGGTGCTCTTATGCACGCCCCTTACAGACCTCTTAGGAATGTGGTGAGGTCAACAGTAGACATTCTAAGGTTAAAATTTTTGGGGTTTTGGGATGAAACCAGAGTCAGGTAGTGCATTGCAGGCATTGACCACTCTGTTGCTGAAGTCATATTTTCTGCAATCGAGTTTGGAGCGGTTCACTTTAAGTTTGTATCTATTGTGTCCTTGTGTATTGTTGTGGTTGAAACTGAAGTAGTCATTGATAGGTAGGGCATTTCCTCCCAATCCTACTTTGAAACCATGTAAAATTTGCCAGAGGAAAAAATAGCTTAATTAATAGCAACATATTAATTCAAAGTAAGAGAAAGGCTGTCCTTCACATCTCACACCCCATAAACACTTTTCCCCATCCCCCTTTGATGTAAACACTACATACATACATGTGATAAAGTACATTTCTTATAAATAAAATGGGCTAAGTTCATAATATGTATGCCAAGGACATACCTTTCTTCACCCAGCAAATTGCCAACCTGTGTTGCTTAATGCGCCTATAATTACGATGCATGTAAAAATAGAAATGTATTTTCCTCCCTGTTTATTATCTGTAAGCAGCTTCTTTGCTGAGTCTTTTATTCTTTCCAGCCTCTCGGCCTCCTGAAATCTTAAGGGTCATGTCCATTCTTATAGCAATTTTAGAAATTTGTCATAGAATGCAATTACCTAATATAAAATATGAATACAACAATGCTTTCATTTAAAAGTAGATGCACACAGACACCAAAGGTTCAAAATTGTTGGCTTTGTCAAAACAACTTCCAAGCTTTTCATGGGGCCTGTTAAATCACATAACACGTGTGTGTGTGTGTGTGTGTGTGTGTGTGTACATATAATTTTTATAAGGAATCAATATACTGCATTGAAGCACTAAACTCTGGTGAATTAATTTTCTGACCTCTGAAATAATTAGGCAAGTAGTAATGGCTGAATAGCTATTTTTAAAGGAGTCAATGTGTGCTTTATTTGCTGGGAGTTTCACTACCTACTGTGAATGTGGCTATCTAAAAATAAGGGGCAGGACAACCTCGCTCCCTCTGCTTTCTTCAGAAATGAATGGACATTTTAGAAAAAAGCATTTCACCTCAGCATGGTTGTTTCCCACCTCCCCTCTCTCTTCAAGAGGACAATTTTCCCCTTTTTCTCTCAGCCAGATAAAAGATAATATCGCTTTCCGTTGCATTTGGTTTTTCAGGTGCTGTCTGTGTGGCTCTGCCAGACATTGGTCTAAAGAATAAAGCAAAGCCTTGTTTTACATCCTGCTCTTTCTCCCTTTTTATTATGATGCATGCAACATGTTTGAAATGCATAGAATTGATAACAGAAAGGCAGATCAAAGCTGTCTACAAGTTGATGGCCTTGCTATAAACAAAGAGAATGGAGCACAGGTGTTTTCCCACATACAAGCCTCTTCTTTATGGAGTGCCTGTCCGTGAAGCGAGGCAGAACTAAGTGGTGGCAAATGCACATTGTATAAAGACTTAACGCCTAATGTAGTATTAATGAATAACAGGAGGAAAAAAATTAAGAAGACTTTGGATTGAATGTAGATAAGTCTACAAGAGTGATTCAAATGAAAAACAACGGTGACTTTAGATATTGGTTCATGATTCTTATTGTACAAGTAGCGTTCTGTAAAAGCAGACAAAATATTACAAAACACCCCAAGGAATATTGGTGCCTTGCAATTGACAAACTAAGTTCTGGAGTCCCCTGCTTAGATCTTATCACCAACTTACAAGGTGCCTTTAATAAGCTCACATTCTTCTTCTGAACCCCATCATTTGCAGTATATTGAGAATACTGTTGAGTTACCTTATACCAGTGATGGCTAACCTTTTCCAGACCGAGTGCCCAAAGCATGCTCATGTATGCGCAAATGCTCTATGTGTGCACGAACCCCCAAAATGCAATGTGCGCGCGGCCTCAGCACATGTGCCCCACCCCTGTGCATGTGCCCCTGTGTATGCACACGTACCTCTCCACATGTGCCCCACCCCCCGCACATGCACAGCAGACACCTGAAGACCAGCTAGCCGGCGGGAGGCACGTGCGCATGTGTGGCGGAGCTGAGCTGGCGCGACGGCTCGTATGCCCACAGAGAGGGTGCTGTGTGCCACCACCTCTGCACACGTGCCATAGGTTCGCCATCACGGCCTTATACAGTTGTTAAAAAGATGAGCAAATAAGTATTGCTAAGAAAATGTTTATTAAATGCTCAGAAGATTTGAAGACTTTATCCAAATGCTCATTTTGATCAAATCCGCTGGGCGATGCTACCATTGGAGAAAAATAGATAATAGCAATTTGTAATCCAGAGTATACCATGCAAATAACAATGGCATGGTTTCTGAAATGATGAATGATCTAATGTTGGATAAATTTTATTTAAATTGTATTTCCTTAGTGTGATACCCTCTGGTTGTGTATGAATAATCCTCTCATATAATTGAACTAATTGGAGCTGTAGGCTTCCTCTTGTTGAAGATGGAAGGTGTTGACAAGAAAGCTTGATATAAGAATAATATGCATCTCTAAAGATTTGAACACTTGTTTTGCAAGTAAAAGTTTCCATGGATAAATTAACTGGAAACTGAGAACAGATTAGCAAGCATGTAATTACTGTCTATATGTCTGTCTATGTTATCACAATAGGCATTGATATTGCTAGAGTCAGGCTACATCTGTTGTCAGTGTGATACTTTCACATTGCATTTTGATACAAATCATGGTTTTTGACTGCAGTTTGGAGTATTCCACTTCAAAAAAGCTCCAAAATGTAAATATAAACCACACTGTTCAGATGAAAGAAAGAGAATACAAATTGAAGAGTAACAAAGAATTGTGAATTTATTCAAGTTTTGGTTTTCATTCATTCAAAATATTTTCATTGTCAAAATAGATTTCAGATTTTTGAAACTAGATATCCACAGAGATTCACTAGGACAAACAACTACATCACTATCTATATTTCTGATCAGGGAATGTGGCCGACTGTTTCTGTGATGAAGAGAGATCAAAATAAAACAGAAAATAAAGAATATGGTATAAAAACATTGTTTTTCTAAAAGAAAGAGCTGAATTAGAACTTTCAGCGAAACGAAATACCCTCAATTGCTCAATAATCTGGCACAATATTTTGCTAGAAGCCTTCTTATATTTCAAACTTTATTAAAAATATTAACATGCACAAACAACTTTGTGAGAGGGACCTTGGAGTGCTAGTGAACAATCCCTTAAAGATGAGCCAAGCATGTGCAGCAGTAGCCAAAAAAGCTAATACAATCCTTGGTTGTATAAACAGAGGCATAGTATCAAAATCACATGAAGTATTAATACCGCTTTATAAACCTTAGTAAGACCACACCTGGAATACTGCATCCAGTTTTGGTCACCATATTACAAAAACATTGTTGAGACTTGGAAAAAGTGCATAGAACAACTAAAATGATTAAGGCCTAGAGACAAAAACACATGAAGGAATTGGATATGGCCAGTCTAGAGAAAAGAAGGACTACAGCAGTTGTGAAATCCAATTTTTCTGTGGGTTCTGTGGGTGTGGCTTGGTGGGCGTGGCAGGGGAAGGATACTGCAAAATTTCCATTCCCACCCCACTCTAGGGGAAGGATACTGCAAAATCCCCATTCCCACCCCACTCTGGGGCCAGCCATAGGTGTTATTTGCTAGTTCTCCAAACTACTCAAAATTTCCGCTACCGGTTCTCCGAATTGCTCAGAATTTCCGCTACCGGTTCTCCAGAACTTGTCAGAACCTGCTGGATTTCACCTCTGGACTAGGGGTGACATGATAGCAGTCTTCCAATAATTGAAGTGTTGCCACAAAGAAGAGGGGGTCAACTTATTTTCCAAAGCACCAGAAGGCAAGACAAGAAACAATGGTTGGAAACTAATTAAGGAGAGAAGCAACCTGGAATTAAAGAGAAACTTCCTAACAGTGAGAAAACTTCTTAACAATGAGTTAACAGTGGGTGCTTCATCACTGGAGGTTTTTAAGGAGACACTGGACAGCCACTTGTCTGAAATGGTATAGGCCACGCTCTCCTGCTTCGACTAGAAGATCTCAAAGGTCTCTTCCAGCTCTATTCTGATTGATTGACAACTCTTTCCCAATAATAACATGCTCACTAATAACATTCTCTCTAGATTTCATATATGCTAAAAGGAATATAACTCTTCCTATTGAGTCTTTCCCACTACATACTTCTAAAAAATGATTTTTGCTTTATTTATACTAATTCTATTTATTCTACCTCTGACTGTCCACCATTAGTTTAAAAACCACAAGATTGCACTTTAATTCTAATTCTAATTGTTCTGTAGTAGGTTATCAATAGTCCAAAATATATCAATCTATTAGCAGCCAAACTATGAAATGAGCAGATTAGATGTTGCCTGGGTACCCTGGTATTCATGTATTAGGAAAAAAGATGCAAGGTTTCTGTGTCTTAAGATGTGATTTCAAGAAACTCCCAAGGAGCTAGTTATATCCCCGGTAAATGGCCATTTTAGCAGTACATGTTTTAAAAAAGAATAAGAAGGCATCTGCAAAAGTTTAAAAAAAAATACGGATAATGATTTTTCTAGGAACATGAGAAAAATCTATAAAAAAATTAGATGTCTTTTTTGGTCTGTTATTTTCTATAAATAGACTTTTTGACATATCAGCCTGCTTATGCCCACAGACCAGTTCCTTTTTTGCATCTCAGCTTTTATTTTGGCTGGGTGTGGGGAGGGCAATTCTACGTTGTGGAACATATATTTCTCCTTCCTTCCCTAGGCTATACTGGTATAGAAAAAGTCTTGCGATGCAGTAGGTTCTTGTTTAATTGGATGTGTAAGTCTTTAGCTGACAACTGTTTTATCTGTGTACTTCTCTTTCTTTTCACTATTTGGTTTCTTTGTTTGCTTGAAGCTTTATTTTATTTCACGGTTTGTTTTTTCTCATAGCAGCTAAACTTCTCGATTGGTGCATATATAGTACAGATAAATGAATAAAGTGGTAGGAGAGCGAAAGTGTGCACAATACAACTTTAACTTTTCAGTAATAATAGATATATGCCTATGGGAATCGGTATTTGGGAGGTGTGTGAGTTTTTTGTTTTTGAAGCATGTGATCTGTTCAACCCTTTAAAAATAAACATAAAACCGTAACAACTTGAAGGGTGACAACTTACAGTATGCCAATCTAGACCTCTTCTCCCTCACAGTTTCTTTCTTCCTCCTTTTTAACTTGCAAGAAAACATACACAGACATTAGTAACCCAGCAACCATATTTGTGGGAACAAAATCTCTTTGGCTCCCTCTTGAGGTGATGTAACACAATTGTTTTTCATAAGTAAATGGCTAAATATGTGGAAAAATATGCCTGTCCCTTAGCCCATAATAATCTAGATTTCCTCCCAACACCATTCTAAAATTGAAATTGCTTGTAAAGAGATAAAAATGTGGCTATGTCTGAAGACAAGATTATTCATAAGGCTGAATCAGAGTGATAGAAGTCTCAGCAAACAGATTGTATCTTTGTGGAAAACTCTCTCTGGAGTTTTTTCAGCCATTCCCTTTTCATCTAGTAGAAAATAAATGGCTTTCCATATCTTACCCCCAAATGGTGATATTTCCATGGTTGGCCTGCAGGATTCTTGCACTTATATGTCTCTGAGATGGCCGAGGAGTATCAGTCAGCATCCTATCTTAAATTGCCTCCCACTGGCCGGTTCGCTCCCACAGAGAGGGCCTCCTCAGGGTGCCGTCAGCCAGACAATGCCGGCTGGCGACCCCCAGGGGGAGAGTGTTCTCTGTGGTAGCCCCCACCCTCTGGAACGATCTTCCTCCAGAACTGAGAACAATTGCCGACCTCCGGACTTTTCGTCAGGCTCTGAAGACTTATCTCTTTCAACTTGCCGGACTTGCCTGATCCCTTCTACTTTTTAAAATTTTTAGAGTTTTACTCTGTTTTAAATTCTGAGCCTAATTTATATTTGTTTTTAGTACGATTTTAACTTTTTTGTATTGGTTTTTTAGCTGGCTGTTCACCGCCCTGAGTCCGTCAGGAGAAGGGCGGTATATAAATTTAATAAATAAATAAATAAATAATAAATAAATAAATAAATAAATAAATAAATAAATAAATGATACAGTTGGCTACCCACCTTCCAGGTAAATCATCATTGTCATCGGAAGGGACCTTGGAAGTCTTCTAGTACAACCCCCTCTCAAACAGGAGACCCTATATTTCAGACAAATGGATGTCCAGTCTCTTCTTCAAAACTTCCAATGATGGAACCCGCACAACTTCTGAAGGCAAGCCGTTTCACTGGTTGATTGTTCTCACTGTCAGGAAATTTCTCCTTAGTTCTAGGTTTCTTCTCTCTTTGTTTAGTTTCCATTCATTGCTTCTTGTCTTGCCTTCTTGGTGGTTTGGAAAATAAGTCAACCCCCTCCTTCTTTATGGCAGCCCCTCAAATTTTGGAACACTACTATTGTGTCACCCCATGTCTTTCTTTTCACTAGACTACACATACTCATAGTTACAAAACTTTGTGATACAGGGAGCCAAGAAAGCTGTACCGTGTTGGAGCGAGGAAAAAGCAACACCAGTATTTTCATTCACATAATGTAAGATGAAATATATCATTCTAACCCCCTGAAACACTCTGAGAGTCAAAACAGAATCTCCTTGTATAAAGGAAGACAGGTTTTGACTTAGACATGTAGTCCTATCAATTTCTGTTTAACGAATTATGTACAGTAGTACCACTTGTCCATTTTCCTGATTCCTGCTAGGTTGCAGGCCATGGGTTTCAGGGCCATTTATGTATAACTAGAAATAAACACAAATGTGTCCTTAAGATTAGAACTGGTGAATCTGGGTTTCAGTCTCTGTGAAACTTAATCTGCACTTTGTGCAGATTAAGGGAATGAATGGTATGTTTGCTGATTCTCTCTTCAGTTTTTATGTTGTGGAATCTTCATCTAGATTGGAGTTAGCACAAATGATAAATCAAAATCCCTCTCCCCCCCTCCCCCAGCAAGTTGTATGTATTTTTTATACAATTACCTTTATATTGGAAAGAGTGTTTGCTAAGAAGCTTTCATTTCTGGCAATATCTCTTCATAATGAATGTATGAGTTGAAAGGGACATTTTAAATCATTTTGTCCATTTCTTTTGCTTAGCACAAGGATCTATTATTCTAATGCAACAGCCTCTGTTGGAAAAACTCCAGCAGGAGGGATGGGTGTCCATTCATGTTCTACCCTGTAATAGCTATTAATATCAAGAATTCCTCCTAATCTTCATTTTAAATCTCCTTTCCTTTATTTTGAACCCACAAGTTTTTGCTTGCTCTCTGTTTCAATAGAGAACAAATCTGTCCTTGCACATGACAAAGTCTTTTAGAATCAGATTATGGCTCCGCTTAGTTTAATCCTTTGCAAGCTAAACGTGATCAATTGTACATAACAGTTCTCTTCAGAGAGTCCCATATTGCATTGGGCTTTTTAGCTGCAGGATCAGCTATTTGCTCATGTTGAGCTAGTGGCTCACTAGTGTGTGAGATGGATATAAGAAATGGATGCTCTTACATCGATCTCACACACATACAATGCTTCCAAACCAAGCCTACCCAAAACTGTACCCAGGTGTTTGATTTGCCTACCCAGATTCATAATGATATACTTATTATAGAATGTCATCCCTGATGGATCTGGCCAGTGCCTTGTCTTCTAAGGAGTTAGCCAATCCTCCTAATGCAGGGGTGTCAAATTCAATTTCATAGAGGGCCACATCAGGGCTGTGGTTGACCTTGGGCCAGACGGGCATGGCCAGCTTGAGATCACTCCTCAAACTGCTGGTATGTTTCCTCTTTGCATTGGGTAGACTGGCTGAAGCCATGCTGGTCTGATGTTTCCTCTTCGCATTAGGTAGACCGGGCCGAAGGGATGCAGGTAGATAGGGCTGAAGTGACGCAGGTAGACCTGGCTGAAGCGACGAGGGCCAGCCCCATACATTTTCCAGGCCAGCCTTGCAGGCTGGATCTGATCACATCACGGGCCTAAATATGTAAGCCCTCCTTAATACTTTCTTCCAGGACAATGCTAAACCATTTATGAACAAACTTTGTGTGAAGCTTTTCCACCAGTTGCAAATCCAATGATCTGAAGTACTATGTAGCCCACCTTTATCCATCTTCTGCAAGGATACCAAGTGAGATTTAAAATATTATCGAGACCTACGTACCCATAGTGTTCTTTGGTTTGCTTCCTGTTCAAGGTAGAGTCTTTTGTATTGTTTGAATATATACTGCTTGACTGTTCTAATACCTTCTCTAATACCTTCAATATTCTATCTTATTAAAAAATCTTATCTGTAGGTCCTTGCATTATTCTCCCTTCACAACAACAAACCAATCGCCTTCTAGACTCTTTCGTGTTGGATATACAAAATAAATCTTTTTTATTATATTTTACAGTCCTCATTGGCCTCATTTGACCTCTAACTTTCCTGATTCCATATCTATGGACTCAGGTTAACCATTTATATGCCTTAGTTATCTGCCCATGCTTCTGTTTTTATACAATTCTTTTTTTTTCTATTGGTTTAAAAGGGAACTCATAATTCATTTGTACTGGCTTTTTAAACTTTTCCAATTCTTCCTTCTCATGGAGATTTTTTATACCTGTGTATTTAGAATCTATTTTTTTATAATTTCTGCTTCTTTTCAATTTATTTGAAGATGTTATCCCATAATTAGCTGCCCACTTTCCTGAATCAATTAAAAACAGCTTTCCTGAAATCCAAAGCACCCACCTGATTTCTTCCATCTTTCCTTCCTTAAATATCTTCCATTCAAACATGATGTGAGCACTTTCTGTAAAATTGCTTTGCACCTTCAGGCCATTGACCAATTCCTCTCTGTTAGTCAGAATTAGTTCCTGAATAGTTGACTTCTGTATTTCTTCCCTTTTCTGGGAAAAAAAATGAAATTTCTGAAAGATGAAATTTATAACATATCAGAATTCTGCTCTATCTCCCACACCTAAATGAGTTTTCCAGCAAATGTCAGGGTAGCTGAAGTCTTCAATTATCATTCTAATCTTGAGGACTTTAAAAAGGCTTCGCTTCCTCTGTCTAGTAGATGGCCTATAGGAAACTTCCACAATGCCAACACTTTGGTTTCTTAACGGTTTTAACCTTATCTATATACTTTCAATAGGGCTTTTATTCAAGGACAAGAATTTCTTCACAGGCATATGGGATTCTTTTTTTCCCCCATACAAAGTCATTCTGACTCCCCTTTTCTATTTCTTTGAAACAAGTAGAAGATACTACAAGAAGGCACTTGTATTTTCCTCTTTTCAAGCTTAACTCCCATTCTGCAAGTCTTCTGTAATAGCTATCACAGGTCATATTTGCTTTTCTGTGTGAAGATTTCTAGTTCGTCCTGTTTTCTACCTTATACTGTGCATTAAAGAGCAAGTTTAACTTGTTGTTTCCTTTGCACAGGGCTCCCAGTCTGATTTGCAGTTTTGCAAGTTTATTTTGGAGTAAAAAAAAACCAGCCTAAAGGGTGGTCAGCTTTTTCCATCAATTTTAGAATAAAAAACTTCAGAATAAAAAAAAATATGAAGAAAGGATTAGCTGCATGCTGCATGTTTAACCCATTGTGTAACTGGACACTAGGAACTTCTGTGCGAATCACGTCATGGATCTGCCCTCTTGGATCCGGATGCGAGTTTGGAGAATGAGGATGAGAAGAAAGAACGGAACTGAGTTATAGCCTCAATTGGGGGTTGGAGAGTAGTGAAATCCAGCAGGTTTTAACAGGTCCTGGAGAACCGGTAGCAGAAATTTTGATTAGTTCGGAGAACTGGCAAATGCCACCTCTGGCTGGCTCCAGAGTGGGGTGTGAATGGAGATTTTGCAACATCCTTCCCCCAGGATGAAGATTTTTCAGTATCCTTCCTCTGGAGTGGGGTGGGAATGGAGATTTTGCAATATCCTTCCCTGCCACACCCACCAAGCCACGCCCACAGAACTGGTAGGGAAAAAGTTTGGATTTCACCCCTTAGTGGAGTCCACACCTCCTTCTGATCGAAGGCCATGTAGAGCAGAATGGAGGCAGGCACAAAGCGGTTCAGCTAGACTACTCGTGAGGAGACACCTTCTTGAAGGGCTGCACCAGTGTTGCCTACTTAATCCTGCCCCAAGGACTTTTAGTGTTGCTGGAGCAACGTGCCCAGTTCCATGCCTGGTGCTCTGGTTACCCAGAGACTCTTGCCATGCTGACTTCAGAATTCGAACCTGTGCAACAAGGGTGCTTTTTGAGTACCTGGTGTGTGTGTGGGGTGTGTGTGTGTGTTGAATAAACATTTGTAGAAATCTTGCTGTATGTGCGTGTGTGTGAGGGGAGCAGGGCAGCATATATAACTGGTTACTCTGGCCAACACCATGAAATTGTTGATCGATGAAATGGGGAAAATGATGAAATGCGCTCCATAGAGGAAAGCAATGTGATAACTAATACTACGTAATGAAGAAATGAAGACAAATAAAATGGTGTTTTACTTGAGGAGTGAAAGAGACAAATGCTCTCTTCCCACTGGATAAACACAAAATTGGATATACTCATTAAAACTTACACATCATATCCTTTTGAGCATAGTTTGCAAGTCCCTTTGAAATGATCTGAATTTGAAAGGAAACCAAATTATTTTGAATTATAGGAAAAATATTTGTGGTGTTTACCTATGATAAGATTGTACTTAGTAATCTCTAAAAGCCAAAGTTATCCATCTGAGTGCTCCGGTGCATCCTTCCAGTCATTTCCGTGTCTCAACATCTTTTATTTACCAATTAAGGCTGGGGGAAATATACTGCAAATACACTGGTGGGAAAAATCAGTGTTTTCCCACACTGGTGGGAAAAATCAGTGTTTGAGGTAAGAGCTGCTGCTGCAGATGAAAGGAAGTAGTAGGCTACTTTATACTTCACTTTTTCTTCATACATCTTTTCCTGATTGCAGATTGGCTCAGTAAAGGCATCTTCACATAAAAGACGTTTTGCTCAATTTCCCGTGCCTATTTTAAAATTCATTTGTGGGGTGTTTTTTTTTTTTGTTTTTTTTTTTTGCAGGATTTCTGTTTGCAATTTTTTTCCCAACCTCTTTCTCTAAAGTTACTGATGGCACAAGAAATTACTGTAATTAGCCTCATTATAGATGGTCAGGTAGACCTGTTATTATAACATCCACTTGCTTGTATAGTTTGAAATAAATACAGCACATGTTATTCAGGTTTCTGTCAAGAACATTGTGTCTTTGAAATGGTCAACTTTATCCCTCTGATAAAGTGTGAGATTACAGTTGGAAGGGGGAAGTTACATAGAAGCTACATGCATTCTTGTAAGAATTTGGGTTATGTGCTATGTAGACTACTTGTTTATTTGGTAATGTTCGTAGTGTGATTGACATTAAAGTGAATTATGCTAAACCCTGTTGGTAGACCTTTATTTGTCAGGTCTAAAGAAGCAACACAAGGGTTGGGATCACTTCTTAGACTAAGTCCTGTGTATAAAACTATGATTGCTTGAATATATTACAGTTGACAGAGTTCTCACAGCAAAAACAAACAAATCACCTCTTGCTTTAGTGTGGCATGGGAACTTTACAGTTGTGGCTGTAATGAGGACATAGCAAAAATGTTAATTAATATTTTATTCAGCTTTCCTGGAATAGGGAGAATAGGGACTCTGTTGTTTATCTCTCCTGCTCAATCTTGCTTCCAGAAATTGATATACAACTCACATAAACCAAAAGAAAAATCAGGAGTGAAATTGCTTTTCTTAAGATTCTATATTACATTATAATAGTAGTGACTAGGAAACTTCTGATGAATACTGATATTGAACAAATCCTTTTTAATTTTTATTAGCCTCTGATATTTGAAAGTGTATGCTTGTGATTTCCTTCCATACTTAGTGTTGCTATTTCATGGAAGTCCATATACCGTATTTTTCACACTATAAGATACACTCCCCTCCCCCCCAAAAAAGTGTGTGGAAATGTTTGTGCGTCTTATAGAGCAAATTTTGCAGTGGGGGGAGGGGGGTTGGTTGTTGCCACCTGTCACCACTGCCACTGTTCACTGCCGCCAGGAAACACTGGAGCCTTTGCTGCTGAGCAGCTGATTGGCGGTTGGATTGGCCTCTCAGAATATCACTGATCAGCTGTTTTAGACGGCGGGGATTGCCACCCATCACCGCCACTATCATTGCCAATCGCAGCCAATCGCAACTGTTATTTGCTAGCCATTTGCCGCCGCCGATTGCCGCCGCCATTTGACTGACAGCGATGGGTGGTAATCGGCAGCGGCGGCAATCCCTGCCACCTAGAACAGCTGATTGGCAATATTCCAGGAGGCCGATCCAACCACCAATCAATCGCTTGGCAGCAAAGGCTCCAACATTTCTCGGCGGTGGCAGCAGCTCAGCTCAGTTGACCAGTGGTGGGTGCAACGGAGCGGATCCCTGACGAGCCACATGCTGGGGCTGTGATAACATGCTTAAGCTGACCACACTGTTTGCTATTTGCTGCAGGATGCTAGCCAGATGAATACCGGATGGATGCTAGAAGGCAGATGCAGATTTTTTTTTTGTTTCCCTTCTCTAAAGCTAATGTGCGTCTTATGGTCTGGTGTATCTTATAGTGCGAAAAATACAGTATCTACTGCTTGCTTACTTTAGTCACTAATGGAACCTTTCTCTTCTGTTCATTTGTAACTGAATACAGGTATTACATTGGTCGTCGAATGTACATAGTGATATCTGAGCCAGATATGATCAAATGTATCTTAGAGGATGATTTCAGAAACTTCAGGAACAGAATGGTAAGTCAGCAAATTAAAACTGGTTCCTTCTCTTTGATTCTCTGTTTCATGTCCTAATATTGTCTTCAGTGGTCCTATTCTGAATGTCTCCTATGTACAAATATAAAGAGTAGGTCTTTTCCGTAGTGGCCCCGTTTTCAATAATACCCTCCCCAATCATTTTCCTGCAATTTACTTTGTTCTCTTTTAAGTATGAAACTAAGACAGTTCCATGTTCTTATCATGATAATTTTACATTTATACTATAGTATGGCATTTTTGACACATTTTTATGCTTCTAAGCAATTGATGTCTTAAAATAGTTATGCTGTCCTTAACTGAAACATCTAATTGTGACTATAAAATATTTAAAAAACACACTAGGAAAACTTCTGTCTTGAAGGAAAACATAGGTGAGATGGGTGACAAATAAAGTCAAGTAAATAAATAATTTTAAATTAAGGGAAAAAACCAAGCAAATAAAATCGTAAGAATTCTATAAGGACTATTTGATTGTTTCGTTGTTTTCAGTATTTCATTGATTCTTTGGTGTACGATCTAAGTTACTCTAAAGAGGGACAAACATCTCTCCAGTACTTTCCCATATTTCTTATAAATGTTTTAAATAAATGAATAAAAAGGGGTGGGACCAGGGGTGAAATGCTCCCGGTTCTGACCAGATCACCTGATCCGGTAGCAATGGCGGTGGGCGGTTTGGAGAACTGGTAGCAAAAATCCCTGCCCTCCCCATGCCCAGCTGAGCTGCACAATCATCAGAAGCTTTTTTAAAAAAAATTTAAAAGCATTTTTTCTACAACCTCTTCGGCTAAAAAAAATGCTTTTAAAAGTAAAAAAAAAGCCTCTGATGATCGTGCGGCTCAGCTGGGATCGTCAGAGGCTTTTAGTCATGCTGGTGTTTCGTCATGCTGGCCACATGACCACAGAGACATCTTTGGACAGCGCTGGCTCTCCGGCTTTGAAACGGAGATGAGCACTGCCCCCTAGAGTTGGGAACAAGTAGCACATATGTATGAGGGGAACCTTTACCTTATTAGAATTGCAGACTGAATTGAGAATTCAGGTTATTTATTTGCTTGCTTGCTTACTACAGTTTATATGCTGCTCAATCCAAACAAGGATTTACATAGTTGCTGTTTACATTTGGGAAAGTTAATTACACATTACTTCAATTGAAATTTCCCTTCCCATACCTATTGGAAAAAAACATACAAGTTGATTTGACTTATTAGGCCCATGCTATGAGAAGAAAATGAATTGGATTGTCTCACATTTTTTTATCCAAATTACCTATAGTCACAGGCACTTTGTTTTCAAAAGCCATTTACTCAGTAGTAGCTAGTTGCTTGCGTAGAACTTCATCTACCTTATTCCTAAGAGGTAGATGTCTATGGAGATTCTCAGTCATCCAGGTCATGGTTGTCCCAAAGATGCTTTTTCCAGGAGCTGAAGAAGCTTCTTGGATGAGAAGCAAAACATCTTCAAAGAAAAACCAGAAAGTCAAGTTGCATCTTGAAAAAGCACTTTTGGGACCTAAGAGGTAGAGCATGATAGCATATGAGAAAGAAATGGAAGGATCTCTATACATAAACAATGTATATAAATTGTGAACAGTGTTTCTCCATAATGCTTTGGAATTTAACAGTTAACTTGTAGGTTTCTTGAAAGAATACATAAAAGACGACACATTTATGCATGTCACACTCCACCCATAAGAATGTCTTCAAAACTCCTTTGAAAGACTTTATTAAACAAATTATTTGTCAACAAACTGAATGAGAACTTGTAGAAAAGAGATGGAACATCACTTCTCTGTCTAGGACTAAGTTATGCCACTATCTTTTAATTTTGTTCATTGTTATTATCTTCAGTTTGAGATGAGAATACGGATCTCCACTGTCTATTTTATAGCAAAGATGGGCAACTTTGGTCACATTTTAATTTTGTGGGAGAATGATAGCAAGAGGTTATAATTGATGATGTAGTCTTACAATGTTGGGATATTGTGACATATATACATTTACATTTGCATAGTGATTATTATTGCTATTAAATGTATTAAATCTATGCAAAATCTTACACCATTCTTGCCTTAATTTTTATTTTCATTGCAGAATTTGGATACTATGATAATGGGCTTGAAGGCTACATACGACCAGTTCTTGCTTATTTCTGCTTTAATAAAATGACTTTTGGAAGCTTATATCTGTATAGCCAATTTCTTCATGAATTTACCTCTTGTTTCCAGCTCCTAAATTCTGTATTCAAGATTGATGAAATAAATACCTGGAGACTTTAAAAAGGCCACTCATGCCTTAGGCTGAAATTCCATCTCTGGCCAGTTAATAATCTCTTCATGATCCTGTCTCGTTCCCAGACTTAGCACACTTTGATGGTGTCAACCTAGACAGCTTTAGGTTCAGTCATTTTCTCACTTTATGTCTGGCTACTGAATTTAATTAATACATATATGTATATATATAATTAACTTTGACTCCTGTCCTTTTCCAAGAATTTGGGATGGGAGCAGTATTTAAAGGCATACCAAAATGCGTACAAGGTGCACAAATACATCTGTTTTAAATGATTTGGGATAAGTTTTTTGTCATGAAACTTCATCCAGATTCAACGTGCAATCCTAGCTACTTCAAATAAGAAATGCAAAATAACATTTTAAAGAGACAGGAGGGGGGGGGGAGGAACTCCCGTGTTCAACTTCAAATGCACTGAAAAAAGCCACCGCTCAATTGTTTCTCAAAAGCTCTATGAGATGGCAATTATCCAAGGCAAGTACATAGGAGCAGCAAGGGACAGCTCTTCTTTTCTTCTTCTTCCTCTTCCTCCTCACCAGGGGTGTCAAACTTGATTTCATTGAGGGCCGCATCAGGTTTGTGTTTGACCTCAGGGCTAGGGTGGGTGTGGCCAGCTCGACGTTACACATGTCAGGGACACCTGTGGCGGCCCGAGCGCTCTGTTAGCGAAAATGGGCTCCCAAACTCTGTTTTCAGCTGCTATGGCCTCCTGAACCTTCTGCCAGCTCTGTTTTCACTGGCAGAAGTGTGGGCTGGTCCTTTGTTGTTTTCTGGGCGGCCTGCAGGGCAGATCTAAGTCCCCCGTGGGCCAGATCCAGCCCCTGGGCCTTGAGTTTGACCCATCTGCTCCTCACCATCAAATATAAATGTTTAATAAAGATGAAATCAGACATTAATACATTAATAGGAAAATAGATACCCCCTCAAGGTGAGAGCCACCCCCCCCCCTTGGCCTTCCAAAAAAGCCTGAAAATCTGATTCTGCCATTTGGTCTGGGGACACGATGGGGTGTACCAACATGCTGGAGGTGGTTAGTGGACTGGGAAGGAGATCCCTCCCCCCCCCCATCTATATCCCATTATATTTTAATGGGTTTTATTTAATCTGTTTATTTTAATATTTAATGTTTTAACATTTTGTACTTATCTTTGCAAAGTTGTAAGCCACCCGGAGTCACTTGACAATGAGATGGTTAGCATATGAATTGAATAAATAATAATAAACAAATCATTGCCCATAGGAAAAAAAATCCTTTCTAAGTTCTGTAGGTGCCAGCCCTTTGAGATAAGCCAAGTCAGGAAATAGACATGCACAAGAAATACTTTAGTGATAAAGGCTATATTAATAGAATCTTGAAAGCTCGTTGAATATTTACTATTTCTGGGTTCCCATTTTATTTATTTTTTTGTATCACTGCTTCCTTTGTATAATCTCCAATTCTGAATAGGATGTCATATAATTGTTTGATTTTAATAGCCTTGCAATTTTACTTAACGTTCACTTATTTTTAAAATGTCCAATATAATCTGCTGCTTCTTTTTTTCAATTGTAGGTTTTCCCTGGTTTATGTTTTTCACATTCTATGTTCTAATGGCATGTATTGTTTAAAACAAGAAGTCCTTTTTTAGTAATGGCATAATTAGTAAGTAAAGAAGTGTTTGGACTTCCTTATACATTTGGTGAAGTCATCATCTTCAGACTGCCTTAGGAAAGCTTAGCATTCTTGTCCAGTAAAACAAGACATACGTCTGACCAGGGAATCTATTTGTCTAGCACCCAAACAAATATTTTAGCCATATCTATATACTTTAACACGGCGGTCACTAACCTTTCTGGCTCCATGGACCACTAGTGGCAACAGGTGGAGAGTGGTAGGGGTGGATGGTTTCAGGGGTGGTATTCACTTACCTTTGCTATCGGTTTGCAAGTGTGGGCGTGCGCGCATGTGTAGAGCCTTCCGCGCATGCACAGAGCATCAAAACCTGGACATGATGACATCTGGGCGGGTGGGCGGGGCTTCCCGCAGCTGCCGCTACCAGTTTGCCCAAACTGGATAGAACCAGCTGAATATCATCAGTGGATGGTTTTGCTCAACCCAGATCCCACACATGTGCAAATGAAGCTTTGTGCGCTCGCCCACTGCTTGCATGATCCAGTTCCCAACAGCCTGCAGATCAGTGCTGGGTTTCAAATTTGTTTCCTACTGGTTTTGTGGGTGTGGCTTGGCATGGCTTAGTGGGCGTGGCAGGGGAAGGATACTCTAAAATCTCCATTCCCACTCCACTCCAGTTGAACGTTACTACAAAATCCCCATTTCCTCCCAATCAGCTGGGGCTCGGGAGATAGAGAATAGATGGGAGTGGGGCCAGAATTTTTACTACCAGTCCTCTAAACTACTCAAAATTTCCACTACTGGTTCTCCAGAACTGGTCAGAACCTGCTGAAACCCACCTCTGCCGTGGATCAGTACCGGTCTGCGGGCCAGGCGTTGGGGACCCCTGCTTTAACATCAATAAAGAAAGAGTTTGCCATTATCTTTCCCTGATCTGAATCCGAAATTCCTTATGCAATAGTTGGGTTGTTTGTTCTTACGTCCAGAGAACCCTACCTACCCTCAGCCCCACAATTTCCAGTTTCAGCCCTTCCATTTTCCAGTTTAGCACCAACAATAATATTATAAGAAGCTCATAATCAAGCCAACATTGCTTTTAGCCTCCATAAGGTCAAAGTCATAATTTCTTTGGAGAGTCTGTTTTATATAAAATACAATCAAACTTAAGTCTGCAAACATAATCATATTTCAAGCAAAAGCAAATATGCAACAAGACAGAAGCATTCGATCTAGTACATAGAAATCATTCTGTGTAGCTTTCACAAATGTAAAGCTCAATAAATTGTTTAGGTAAGAAGTACTATATTTTGAATATCACCTCCAATAAGCCCTTTTATTCAGAGACGGTTATTCAGTCTACTCTGCAAAAATGAAACTGCTCTCTGGCATTGTTCTTTCCTGTCCCTTCTCTGATGAAACAGAGAGAATAAAACATTAAGCTTTTTGGCGTAAATGCTGACCACAATGCTATGATAACACAGATCATTCTTGAATCAAAATATTTTTAGGGTTGTTTCCCCCCCCGCCTCAGATTAGAATGAGAATAGAATCTGTTATGTTTTGGGTTTTTTTAAAAAAAATCTCATTCTTATTCTTTGTTCTCCTTCAGGGAACTTGGCATGGGGGGGCATATCTGTTTCATAAGCTAATTTGAGCATTAGAATGAACATATTTTAAGTAACAGAGAACATTCCTTTATTTGAAGACGTTGTTTGAAGGGCTGCCCAGTTTGAGTCCTTTTATATTTTTTGATAATCTATAAGTGTCCAGTTTTGCTTTTGAGATAAATTTAAAGGCACGTCATTCTGATTTAAGTCCACAGCATACTTTGAAACTATGTTGGAACTGGCTATAGATCTGTCATTTTTCTAATACACAATTTTTTCATCTGATAATTGCTCCTTTGCTGGAATTCATTGGAATTATTCCTTCGTCTAACTGATTTGACCTTATGAACCTAGTAAAATGGCTTAAAGAAACTATAACAAAAGTCACTATCAGTTGTGATGTTTTACATATATATGCACAGAAATTTGACAGGCAAGTTCCATAAGAGTTCTTTTCCATGGAAGTGATGATCTAAATGGAATTTTTTGTTGTTGTTGTACGTGAAGTTGAAGAGTAATGTAACTTTATTTTTTGATCCAACCTATAGTCCTCTCTAGTTCTAGTCCTCTCTAGTTCTACAAAACTAGAATAAGTAGATTTCTAGGCACCTTCTTGAGGTTGGGTGTGGATAAAAAGGCCTGTTTAGAAAATCTGGATGGAGACTCAATAAAGTCCAAGAATTGTAACAGATAAAGGGCTACACAAAGGATGGACAAAAACAGTCCTAACTATCAAAAACAGCACCACAAAAAACAGATTAGGAACACAAGTCAAAATAGGGAAGAAAATGGTAAGTAAGCACCTGCCCACCCTGGATGAGTTCAAATCACCAGGACCAGATAGATCACACCCCAAGGTTCTGAAGGAACTGGCGGATGTGATCTCAGAACGACTGAACTATATCTTTGAAAGATCCTGTAACACCAGGGAACTGCCAGAGGACTAGAAAAGAACTGATCCAGTTCCCATCTTCAAAAAAGAAAAAATAATAGATCTAGGAAACCACAGACCTATCAGCCTGACTTCAATATCTGGGAAGATTCTGAAAAAGATAATCAAGCAATGAATTAGCGAACACCTAGAGCAAACAAAGGAATAACCAAAAGCCAACATGGGTTTGTCAAAAACAAATCCTGCCAGACAAATCTTATTGCATTCTTTGACAAAGTGACAAAATTAGTGGACCAGAGGAATGCTGTGGATAAAATTTACTTGGACTTCAGTAAGGCATTTGATAAAGTAAACCATAGCCTACTACTTGATAAGATAGAAAAATGCGGGTTAGACAGCATCACCACCAGATGGATTTGTAACTGGCTGACTAACTGCACTCAATATGTAGTCCACAATGGATCTGCATCTACATGGAGGAAAGTATGTAGTGGAGTACCCCAAGGGTCTGTTTTAGGCCTAACATAATTTATGCAACTCTTTATCAGGTTGATTCATTTCTACTGTTCTGCTGTTATATTTTACCAATTAGTTTCAGAAATCTGTTTTTGACTGCTTGTTTTATATATTCTCCTGCATGTTGTTATATTTTTAAGTTATTTACTTTATATTTATTATTTATTTTTGTTTATTAAATATATATCCTACCCCAGTGGTGGGTTGCTACCGACTTGCCCTGGATCGGGTGAACTGGTAGTGGCGGTGGTGGAAAGCTCAGCCCACCCACCCGGAGGCTTCTGTGCACGCACAAATACATTTCGCGCGCACATGCCCATGAGCAAATCGGTAGCAACGCGTTTTGAAACACGCCCCTGTCCTACCCATCTTGCTATAACAAAAGACTCCTAACAAAGCTTGAGGAACCAAAAATGCAAAAGTCCATTTTGAGATAAATGGATAATTCTGAGGTCAGCACAATGTAATACTCAAAGAGGACCTTTGACAATAAATGAAAACAATCTTTTGTTGATATCTCAATAAATTTTGATTAAATGGGGACAACTGCCAGAAATTTAGAGACATTTAGAGACATAGGGGAGAATAATACTACTTAACTGACATTAGCTTTGGATGGAGTATTAAAACAACAAACTAGGAACATTGATGAGATTGTGATAGAAAGGAATAATTGAAACATTAAGCATTAATACCCACAAATTAAGTTGAATATGCATGCAGTTAGGATGTCAGAGTGGTTTGATGGAAGGATCTGTGACAGGTATCTAAAAGAAGCAGGGATTTAAGGGGTTACATACCAGAATAGAATTGTAAAAACTTTCAGTGCAGAAAATTTCCCAGGCATGAAGCATAAAGATCCATATTATTAAAAATATTTTTAGCAGATGTTAATAAAAAAGTCAGATGACAATTCAGAGAACCTTGCTAAAAGTTTTTTTTAAGTGCCTATAATCAGTGCCTTTGTTCATGGGAAAAATGGATTTAATTTGTTAAATGTAGACTCACCATAATATCTTGCATAGTTCCAAAGCGAATATCAACTCATTTTTAAAATTAGAGGATTGAAATTATTCAATAGTTACATAATACTAGAAAGAAGTATTACTAGTATTTTACTGATTCATTTGAATTAATGTATAACCTGTCTTTCCATTAAAGGATTGACAAGTCTGCTAATAAAAAAATGTAGTTAACATATTAATTTTATGCAATTGAGAATACTGAAAGCATTAGTTTCAGGGTAACTTGTCACCCGTGTTCTGTTTAGGATGTTAGTGTAAAAATGTGAATTCATATTTGCTAGACAAACTATTCTGTTTTTTAATGTTCCAAATGATTTCAGGACTCATTAGTAGAAATCCATATCATTTAAAAATGTCAGCAAACTATTTCTTAGCAATATGAATAAGTACTTTGGCATTCATATTTCCCCAGATTTTGGGATGGAATAAATAAATGAATAATATAAATAAATGTATAAATAAATGAATTAGGAAAAAATATTGTCATAAAAATAATGCACAAAATCCACTGTCTTGGCAAAATGTTGTGCAAACGTAAGTAAAAATTGATACTTCTGTCCATTGTTAGGACAGGTCAAAGAAACATTCATTGTAGACCCGCTTGGTTTCTCAACTAAAAACTAATAAGGAGGGAATTTCACAGGTTTGATGCCATTACAGACCAGCAGAATCCATTATCTTATGAATTAAATTCCGTTTGAGTACTGTGTTGTTTACTAGCCAACCTAGAACTAAGGAGAAATTTCCTGTCAGAACAATTGATCAGGGGGACAACTTTCTTTCAGAAATTGTGAGTGCTCCACGGGTTTTTAAAAAGAGATTGGACAACCATTTGTCTGAAATGTTATAGGGCCGTGTTGGCGAACCTATGGCATGGGTGCCACAGGTGGCACACGGAGCCATATCTGTAGGCACGTGAGCATTGCCCTACCTCAGTCCAGCACACTTGTGCGCACTGGCCAGCTGATTTTTGGGCTTTCCGGGCCCATTGGAAGTCGGGAAACGGGCTGTTTCCGGGCCTCTGAAGGGCCTCTGGGAGGGAGGGGGAGGCCATTTTTGCCTTCTCCAGGCTCCTAGAAAGATTCTAGAGCCTGGGGAGAGCAAAAAATGGCCCTACCGGACCCACCGTGCAATCACGTGCCAAAAGCGGGGGGAGAGTGGGGGGGGGGTCATGCGTGCATGCGTAGGGGGTCGGGGCGCATTGAATTATGGGTGTGGGCATACACGCACACAATCCCCCTCCACTACCCCCACTTTTGGCACACGATGGCAAAAAGGTTAGCCATCACTGTTATATGGTTTCCCACTAGACTAGAGCAAGGGGTTGGACTAGAAGACGTTCAAAGTCCCTTCCAGACTTCAATTTTGTTATTATTACTTCCCTTCTTCTGCGGTTCTTTGGAGCAGCTGCTTGGTTCTGCTAGTCTGTGACAAAGTTGGTCTTCAATTTGTACACTTGAGTGATTACACTCAAAAAAACCTGGCAGAGCCAGGATGAAGAAGTAGGAAGTATTAGAACAAAAAAAAATGATTTTATGTAATATTAAAAAATTACAATTTAAAGGCAACTTTTGGAGAACCTTGTTTTCTGAAGAACTCAAATTGGACACTTGTGTTCCAGAGCCCATTATAGGGTTTTTTTCCAATTCTCTGGAACAGATTCTTAAGGGTACATGAGATGAAGGTAGAGTATATATTGTAGGTATATTTCAGACAGTACAAGTCCCTGGTGGGTTTCAAAAAATTTTACTACCCATTCTGTGGGGTGTGGTTTGGTGGGTGTTGCTTGGTGGGCATGGCAGGGGAAGGATACTGTAAAATCTCCATTCCCTCCCCAATCCAGGGGGAGGTTACTGCAAAATCCCCATTTCCTCCCAATCAGCTGGGACTTGGGAGGCAGAGAATAGATGGGGGTGGGGCCAGAATTTTTACTATTGGTTCTCTGAACTACTCAAAATTTCTGCTACTGGTTCTCCAGAACTGGTCAGAAACTGCTGAAACCCATCTCTGCTACACGTGTCTGCAGCATCTGAGATATATAAAGCAAGTAACTGAAGTTATCTTTGATAACTAAGAACAGTCCTTAAATGGTTGAAAGTATTGAGAGATAACATGGTAGCATTTGAGTAGGCTGCAAAGCCTTAAATTAAGAGTCAGCTGTGTTGTATGACAGCATTTTATAATGATCATCGCTTATGTGTTTCTAATGGTTGTGATGTACAGGTAGTCCTCGGCTTACAACAATTCATTTAGTGACCATTCAAAGTTACAACAGCGTTGAAAAAAGTGATTTACGATCACTTTTCACAGTTACGACCTTTGCAGCTTCCCCATGATCATGTGATCAAAATTCAGATGCTTGGCAACCAGTTCACATTTAGATATTTGCATTGCCCCACGGTCATGCGATCACTTTTTATGACCTCCTGGCAAGCAAAGTCAATGGAGAAGCCAGATTCACTTAAGAATCGAGTTACTGACTAATCAACTGCAGTGATTCACTTAACAAGTGAGGCAAGTAAAGTTGTAAAATGAGGCAAAACTCACATAACAAATGTCTCACTTAGCAACATAAATTTTGGGTGCAGTTGTAGTCGTAAGTCGAGGATTACCTGTAGTCTTGCGCTTCATGTTGATGGCACAGCATATGCCACACAGCTTCCCTACTTGCTATGTCAGTGAGTAAGATGCAGTAACCATGGCAGGTGTTCCTTCATGTTCCATGTAGTTCCATGGCATCCTCATCCATACTTGTGAGTCTCTATTGTAGGGATGTCAAACTCAAGGTCCATGGGCCAGATCCAGCCCATGGGGTGCGCAGATCTGGCCTGTGGGGCCACCCTGGAAACAGTGAAGGACTGCCCCGCGCTGCCTGTGCCAGTAAAAACTGAGCTCGCACC
Organism: Masticophis lateralis; assembly: GCA_030761175.1. Classification (NCBI taxonomy): domain Eukaryota; kingdom Metazoa; phylum Chordata; class Lepidosauria; order Squamata; family Colubridae; genus Masticophis; species Masticophis lateralis. The sequence goes on from JAUDYJ010000006.1 coordinate 23,425,056, forward strand.
TGGCCCTTCCGAGTGCCATTTTCACTGGAAGTGGGTTGCAGGGGGATGTTATAGCCGAAAACAGAGCTTGGGAACCCGTTTTCTCTGGCAGAGTGCTTGGGCCATCACAGGCACCCCCCTCCCCGACACGAGTGACTTTGAGATGGCCATGCCCACCCTGCCCACGCCTACCCTGGCCCCACAAGGTCAAACACAACCCTGATACGGCCCCGAATAAAATCAGGTTTGACACCCCTGCTCTATTGCATTCCTCTTTCCAAAAGACTAAAGCTGAGAAGTGGGGAGCAGTTTAAATGCTTACTTTTGTCCAGTGGTGAAATCCAATTTTTTTTTACTACCAGTTCTGTGGGCATAGTGTTGCTTGGTGGGCGTGGCTTGGTGGGCGTGGCAGGGGAAGGATACTGCAAAAACTCCATTCCCACCCCACTCCAGGAGAAGGATACTGCAAAATTTCCATTCGCACCCCACTCTGGGGCCAGCCAGAGGTGGTATTTGCCGGTTCTCCAAACTACTCAAAATTTCCACTACTGGCTCTTCAGAACCTGTCAGAACCAGCTGGATTTCACCCCTGCTTTTGTCCCACCTTTGCTTTCATTTTCTGCTTTTCAACAGGTTGATCATTTTTCTCTTAATTTGCTTTGCCGGAACCAAAAGAGCAACCCTAAAAGTAGATTTGGGGGGGAGGGTGTAATCTACTGAATCAATCTGCTGAGGAGGAGATTCAGGTTTTAAACTTCAGCCTCCCGTGCCTTTGTGGGCAACAGGCTCTTAGATTGTATCTTTATATTTAGTTGCTTTGGCTTTGCCAGATCTTCAAACAAATTTCCTTTGAATGTTCTTCAGAAAAGCATTTTAGGCTTTCCTCCCAGTTTTTTAATTATGATTTTTTTTTTTGAGGCCTAGATTAATTATGTGTGCAGTATTTGAAGCAGGCCTGGAAGGAAGCTATGAATCCAGACAGCAGTGAGATTTCCTGCGGGTGTGTTCACTTTATAAAGACAACTAAATACAACAGAGTATTAATTTCCTGTAGAACTAAATATATTGCATTTTTAATCCACTTTATTACTAGCAAGACAGTACAGGTAGTCCTCGATTTATGACCACAATTGAGCCCAAAATTTATGTTGCTAAGTGAGATACAGAGTTTTGCCCCATTATACAACCATTCTATCTACTGTTAAATGAACCATTGCAGTTGTTAAATTAGCAACACGAGTGTTAAGTGAATGAGTTTGCTTCTCAGAAGATTGCAAAAGTTGATCATGTGACCGTGGGACACTGCAGCTGTCATAAATATGAGTCAGTTTTCAAGCATCTGAATGTAAACCACTTCACCATGGGAATGCTGCAAAGGTCATAAGTGTGAAAAATGGTCATAAGTCACTTTTTTCAGTGCTGTTGTAATTTTGAACAATCACTTAGCAAACTGTTGTAGGTTGAGAACTACCTGTAATGGCCTAATCAATATACACATATCTATTATTTTAATTATCGTACTATAATGTAGATTTCAACCTTGAAACACACTGAAGTCTGGAGACAAAGTAAGCATTTGTACTAGCTCACTCTAACAAAGTAAAGTCAGTTTATATTTAGATTAATCTAAATATTTGCTGTGAATCATAACTGGCTTTTCAGATGGTGTTCACCTGTTACAGGCAGGGCTCTGTGTGAATGCTTCAGTGTACTAAACATTGAACATTCTGTGTGTGTGTTTAGTTACAACAGACTCTTCCCTTTGCAACTCCTACATTCCTTTAAAACATTGCAATAAAAGATGAACAGTGGTACTAATATAGTCAGATTTCGATTGCCTGCTTCCCACTAATTCTAGCCAGATTTCTTCAGAGGCACATTTTCTTCAAATCCCTATACCCTTAATTAAACAGTGTGCATTCAAGTAGTTGCAAGAACGTTCATGGTTTCTTGCATTAATGATAAGAGGATAGGTAGATCAAGGAGCCAGTTGTGGTGCTTGGCAAAGGTATTTAATCTTTTCCCTGAAATTATTTTCTCTTGTGAATTAATAAAAAAGGGAGGGAGAAGAGGATCCATTTAGCCAGAAGATATTAATGAATCAAATTCCTTGCTTAGTGGGAAAATTGAATTTAAACTATCTCCAATAAACGGGTGACTAGTTCCACTACTAAGCTGTTCCTAGTATTAGTATGTTTCCTTAACATTCAGTCAGAATTTGTCTACCTGTGTATTATGATATATTAGAGGCCTGTCAAACTGATGGCTCATTGGCCGATGCGTCACCCACAGACCACTCTCACTCTCTGGCTCTGCAAAGGCAAAAAAAATCAAAATATGTCACAATATGTCACATGATGTGATCGAGTTTGATACCCGTGATACATTAGTATCGTATGGAATTGACTGTAGATTGTTGTGCCGAATATATGTTTTTGTATTGATCACCAACCATAATACAGGCAGTCCTTAACTTACAACTATTCATTTAGTGAACATTCAAAGCTACAAGGGCACTGAAAAAAGTGATTTATGATTGGTCCTCATACTTACAACAGTGGTTGGATTAAAAATTTTTTGCTACCGGTCCTGTGGGTGTGACTTGGTGGGTGTGGCATGGCTTGGTGGCGTGGCAGGGGAAGGATTCTGTAAAATCTCCATTCCCTCCCCACTCCAGGGGAAGGTTAAATCCCCATTTCCTTCTGATTAGCTGGGACTCAGGAGGCAGAGAGTAGATGGGGGTAGGGCCAGTCAGAGATGGTATTTACTGGTTCTCCTAACTGTTTAAAATTACCGCTACCGGTTCTCCAGAACTGGTCAGAACCTGCTGAATGCAACCTCTGACTTAACAATCATCATAGCATTCGCCATAGTTACAGGACCAAAATTCAGGCGCTTGGCAATTGATGTGTATTTATGACAATTGTAGCATCCTAGGATCATGTGATCACCATTAGCGGCCTTCCAAAGCGGCTTCTGATATGAAAGTCAATGTGGAAACCAGATTCATTGAACCACTGCACTTAACTGAACCAGATTCATTTAACAACTAATTCCCTTGGCACTAATTCCATGGCCAAAATACTTGTAAAATCAGACTTTCTTGCCTTGCTTAACAACAATTATTCTGGTCCCAATTGTATTCATAAATTGAGGACCACCTCTAAATGATTAATTTTATTTCATATGTGTTATGTTTTGTCACTCTCATTTTAATGCCACACTGAAATGTTATTTTTTTGGTTTCACTCTTTTGGTTCTTATTTTATGGAGCATTTTAACTGATGTTTCTATTGGTATAAAATAACAATAGCAAGCTCTATGATGACCAGTTTGGTGCAGCTATGGAGAAATGGCCTAAGAGACAGGTCTAGGATTTTAAATTTTGGACAAAGGTTGCTATAGATTTTGTACAATATAAAAATTTATGCGGATTTCTATGTGTATTATTTCCATCTCTTAGGATGTCTTCAAATTAATTCACAATCATTGAATTACTTTGGGAAAACTAAATCTGAGGTTATATCATTATAACTAAAACAAGTCCTTAAATATGCTTATTATGATGGAATGTGCTCAGATTTGTGCTCCATTGAAAAAAGTTCTGATAGTTAATTAAAACTTTTGATGTCTTAATATTGCCAGGAAGATACAGATGAAAGATGTTGTATATACTTATACAAGTAGAAATACTTTAGAATTGATTTGTGTACTTCTAAAGTGCCAAAAAGTACATCTTTTCATGGGATCATTTTATGTATGTGTCTATAGGACACTGTGGCTCAGTGTCTAAGACGCTGAGCTTGTCAATCGAAAGGTCAGCTGTTCAGTGGTTCGAATCCCTAGTGCCTCATAACAGGGTGAGCTCCCATTATTTGTCCCAGCTTCTGCCAACCTAGCAGTTTGAAAGCACGTAAAAAATGCAAGTAGAAAAATAGGGACCACCTTTGGTGGGAAGGTAACAGAGTTCTGTGTGCCTTTGGTGTTTAGTCATGCCCGCCACATGACCACAGAGATGTCTTCAGACAGCGCTGGCTCTTCGGCTTTGAAACGAAGATGAGCACTGCACCCTAGAGTCCGGGAATGAGTAGCACATATGTGCGAGGAGAACCTATGTATGTGTCAGCATTCCAAGTAATGCACTCATAGAAAGCAGAACTCTGAGGCAGGTAAATTCCTCAAAGATCAATTTATTGGATTCATCATATTGGCACAACTGGTGAAAGCGGACTCTGAAAGTTCCCGCGGCTTTCACCTAATTAAAAAATAAAAATCTCCCCTTTCCCCCAAGTCACTGGTTTTGTTGTCCAATCAAGGTGCTGGCCAGTTGTTTGGTTACTTCACTCCTCCTCTGGCCAGCCACCTGTCGGAATGTCCTTGGTTCCCACAAGGGGAAACCCTGACCCTTCTTCTGCTCTGTGGCAACCCTGAAGCCTCCAAGATGGCCTCAGCCGGGCTTACTTCAGGGTTGATAGTATGCATATATCTGTGTGCCACTGTGCCTGGATGAGAAGTATTTATGTTTAAGTTTCAAGGGGAGGTGGGGGAAGTATAACAGTGATGCCAACAAACTAATTTTTATCCAACAAAATTAGTAACAGTTAAATCATACAAAGGCAGTGGAATGAGACATTCTTTTTTTAAAAAAAATCAGTTTTTTTAGTGACTTTTACTTTTTCCAAACATACAAATGATCCCAGTCCTACTGCTCATTTTTGATCCCTATTGTCAGGGATTGTTTCTGATGAATTTAATTGCACTTGGATTTTCTAATTGGACTTTAGTGACCTGCAAATTTTAATGTTCCCTGGACTGTTCTCCACTTATGTAGAAAGCCATAATGCTTTTAGAAGCATTTAACTACTAAAGAGCAAGGAAAGGCAAAATGGAATAATTCTTGCCCTAATTGTCAGTATCCCTATTTTTGCAGTGACAGGAGATAGTAAAAGCTATGTTCCTGTACACTATTTATTAAGTGAATACCAACATTACATGTCCAAAGTAATTAAATAAGGGCTTAACTTCTAAATGCTCGATATATATTCATTCCCCTGTCCAAGTGACAGAATATTAGTTGCACAAGTATTACACAGAATTAAGTATATATCTTTACAGCAGGGGCAATGATTCTAGATCGAGCTTATTTAGGATTTGTTCACTTTTTCCCAAATACCATGATCCCAATTTCCTCTGAAGTAAGTTAAAACTGACACCGACTGCATGGCATCCATAGTCCATTACATAGTCCAGCATTTCTCAACCTTGGCAACTTTTAAGATGTGTGGACTTCAAATCCCAGAATTGCCAGCACACACACTTAAGTTAACAGAGTCCACATGTACATCAAACCACAAAAACTAAACAGGTTTATTTTTGTTCTGCAAGTGAGAATTTTGAGAACTTTAACTGGATTGCTTGAATGTCTTCTGTGAACTGTTCATTGTGAAGTGTGACTTGTAATTTATTCAGGAAAACTGGATCTCTGGAGG